>JAMPIV010017100.1:0-383545 GCA_024509875.1 Oreohelix idahoensis
TTTGCCAGTGAGTCTTTTTTTAAATCTTACTTTCATCAAGCACTTTGCATCTATTTACATTGTCTGACTTGACATGCAAGGGTGCACCATTAAAAATTAGATGGTCAGACGATTGCAATCGTTAATTAAGTATGATTGTCACGTCGCTATTTCGCGGTGACGAAATATTAGAATGGCTACGTTGTCAACTCTTGGTTTTGGCAACCTTGGAGTAAAAACCGGTTAGTCGGGTGACACCGGAAGGCGGTAAAAGGAGGCGCGAAAGATTCAGTAGATGCTGAGCCTTAGTCCGAGAGTGAGGACATTTTTGGTTTCCCTTTTTCGCCAGCTGGATGCTGTGCGGTTCTGAGTATGGAGTACGTCCGAGATATTGCTATAGTGGTTTATTCTGTTGGACATAATTATAATTCTGGAGTGGTTTTAGTGTCCAGTGATATTATTGTCAGGCCATCGGGTAGAATTTGCCAGTGGATTGAGTTTTTCCAGTGTTGTAGTTCTGGTTCGCCATAGTGAGCGATTTTTCAGTACTGAGTATATATTGTACTGTTATACTGTCATGTGTGACATTAATTTGATATATTAATTCGAGAAGTTTCTCGGGCAGTGTTTTATGTATTCTATACTGTTTTCAGTCGTGTGTGGCTATACTGTGTATAGTGTGCTATTAAAAAGGGAATTCCTATAGAAAGTGTTATCTTTCTGTGTCAACCATTTCATGTTGTGGTCGTCTCCTAGCAGAGCGAGCCAAGTATTAAATTATTGTCATTATTAAATCCACAGCATTAATTGGTAGTTGACATTTGGGGGCTACGTCTAAACAGTGCCCTGACTACTGTAATCGTTGTCTACAGTAGTTTATAGAGTATTTTGGACAGCTAAGGGTTGTTCCCAAAAGGCCGTAGTGCCTATGTTTTCTTTAGATAGGCCAGAATTTAATATGCACACAGTATGTTAGAAGGTTTCATTCACAGTGTGTTGGCGCCTTCATGTTTACTAAGTCACGATAGTGAGTTATTTTCGGTTGCCAGCTTCGGGTATGTGTGTTTGTCAGTCAGAAGTAGTGAACTGTAGGCGGTCAAGTGTGACGCGTTGCGGTACGTAACCCAGTTTTTTTTTCTTAGGTCACAGTTACAGGTTATATGTTGGCGGTACAGTATCAGTTTGCCATTGTTGATAGGTATTGTGTTCGACAAAGTTTGCAAAGCAATGTTGGTACTAAGTTGCAAGTAGTGTTAGAAATACGTCTAAGGTGGTAGAAGTAAGTGGCAGCTAGCGTCTGGCGGGTCATTTTGAGGTATTACAAACTGTACTTTGAGTGTAGTTCTAGTAAGGTGGTGATTCAGGTGGAGCAGCGGAGATAGAGTGTTGAGTTCGGTATTAGATGGGCTCTGGTGCCTGACTTTGTGTGTCAGCAGAGGAGATTAGATCTCGGGCTCTGGTGCCAGACTGTGTGTGTCGGCAGAGGAGATTAGGTAGTGTCTATAGTGTTGGCGGCATCCCAGGGTGTGTGAAACTCCTCGTATCTGGATGATGGTCTAGATCTATGCAACCAAAGTAGGTTTAGACTTGATATCGTGTTCTGGTAGCCTATCTGCAGTAGTGTCATATCACATACTGCTCTACCCACCTGGGAACGTTACCTCCCGGGAGTTTTGCCAAGTGATGTCGGGTTCAAGTCATGCTGATGTCATTCCTCTGACGTGACCTTACTACACTGATGTGCCCGGCCAGTCGGTGAATACCAATGACGAGTGAAGCCTGCTGATCTGAGTGGTTCTGGAATACTTTACCTTAAAGTCTGCTTGTTTCCTGAAGCGGTGTGATGTAACGAACTGTGCTTATTTTCATGTATCAGATAGACGTGTGAAACTAACTGCTTATCAAGACTTTCGTTGGAGTATACAGTCGGTGGTCTATTTTGGACAGTGCTGTGTTAGCACCGATTAGAACAGTGCATACGTATCGATATTTGTTGCAGTACCGTGCCAAAGGACAGTATTGTAAATGCTGGCACACAGACTTACGTAGAAGTCTGGTTTTCTCTACTGTATTCTGGGTATTCTGTCGGGATAGTCGATACTACAGTGGAGAATATTGTTTTGGAACTTTACGTCAAGTGTGGTGTTCCGTTTGTTGGTCTACATATTGGATCATCTATGCTGAAGAGCTTCTTGGACAAGCGTCGCTGGACCGTCAGTTAAGTTTTTGTTTGTAATTTTTGTATGATATGCTATATTGATGTTTCTTGTTTTTTTTCTAAATTCTAAATTTTCTTTTCTGTCTATCAGTCTGATACTATTTATCGTACAGTCTGATCTTTTAGAGTAGGATAGTTCTATTTCTTCATCTGCTTCTTGAAGCTCGCTTAGTGATTTGTTGTTGTTTTTCTTTCCTTGTGTTCTGTTCTTTTCCCTACTTTCTTTGTACAACTTAGTGTGTATGTTTATATGATGCTAGTTACTTAGGTGGGATCTTTCACTCTATTTCATATTACGTGGGGTCATTTGTATTATTTACATAGTAAAGCTTTGATATGCTATTCTATGAGTATTGGTTATATGTGATATAGTTTCTTTTGTTGGGAGTGATTTGATAGTGGTTAGTGAGGAAGATAGCTCTCAGTACTTCATCGTTGTATGTAGTGGTTGTTTAGTTCACTGTGTTTAATATTATATTTGTGTGTTTAAGGGTGGACGGGTGGCGAGTTTAATTCATTCTGGTCCTACTTGTGGGAAAAGATTGAATTAGACTGATTTCTTTCTAGGGGGTGGCTGTGTATGTTTAGTGGTGGAGTAAGGCAGACGGTTTTCCTGCGACTGCCCTACTTAACATTCCAAGCCTTGTTGGTGTTAGGTGTATTGGTGTAGTTTGTATTGACATTTTCTTGCACATTCAGTAAGTCTTTTGTTGTGTTTAGGTGGTGTGTTCTCTTGTTCCATCTTTCTATCTTGTAAATATGTTTACAGGTATTCCTTGTTTTCGTTCGTTTGCAGTCACGCATTGTATATACTAATCTGCCTCTGCTCAACTTTGTCTATCATCTTATTCCTCGTGACTGGGATTTTTTAGTAGTGTTTGGTGTGTGCCTTTTCATCTGTGTAGTTTTCATTTTGCCAGGGTAAACACTTATATACGACAGATTAGTAATAATTGAATTATTATTTGAGTATAGCACCAGTGTGGGTGCCTGTAACAGACTATGGAGTATAAGCTGATTTATTGGCAAGTTGGTACACTGGTGTCATAGCAACAGGAACTGTTGACTATTGTAAGGGTCTGTTAGTGTATCATAGAGACTAAGTGGTCAGAAGGACCAAATCTACAGAGTAATGAGAACTAAATGACTATGTCAAGGCAGAATACTACTCAGCAGATAAACAAAAAGCTTTGGAAAAGGAAAAGAAAGAGAAGTAAGAGGGAAGAGAAGGAAACGATTGAGAAACAGAAGGCCTTAAGAGATGCTCGAGCTGAAGAGTTAGAGCTAAAAAGAAGAGAATTTGAAGAAAAGAAGAGAATTTGAAGAAAAGAAGATGAGAGAAGATAGAGAATTCGAATTACAAGAAAGGAAGATGAAAGAAGAAAACGAGTGGAAACAGAAAGAGTTCGAATTGAAAGAAAAGAAGATGAGAGAAGATAGAGAAGTAGAATTAGAGAAGGAGAGAATGAGAATAACTCTGGAAGAGAAGATGATTGATAAGGAAATACAATTAAAGAGACTGGAAGTGGGTGCGAGTGGTCAGAACTCGACTCCTGGGGGGTCTCATCGTCCCGTTAGGCTGCGTCTGCCAAATTTAAATGACAAAATCGATAGTTTAGATTTTTTCCTCGAGAGGTTCGAGGCCTAATGTGTGGCCTGGAAGGCTGACAGAGATCAGTGGCCATCTCTGCTATCGACGTTGCTAGTGGGGCCTGCGATGGAGACATTTTATAGCCTCCCGCTAGATGAAAGGGCCGATTACGACAAAGTAAAGGAAAGGCTGCTCCGGAAGTTCCGTCTGACTGCTGACGGGTACCGGACGTGTTTTAAAAACGCAATGCCAAGCGCAGACCAAGACTTCGAGGACTTTATCTCGAGGATAAAACCTCTGCTCAACAGATGGATTGAGATGGAGGGGATTAATAAGGATTATGATAGCTTGCTAGACTTGATGTTACGAGACAAAGTGTTGTCGTCGTGCTCAACTAAGTTGGTGGCGTTCTTCCAAGAGCGCCAGCCAAAAGACATCGAGTCCATGGCCCAATTGAGGCATCATTATGTCCTTGCCCATCCGGGCAAACCCATTCAGAAGTCGGGTCTGTCAGACGCCTTAATTTCTGGTGTCGGCAAAGTGCAACGCCAACCGTGGCAAAATCAGTCAGGCGATGCAGATAGGTGCCAAGAGCGGCAGGACGGGAGGTCTTCCAGTCCCTATCAGCTACGTAGAGGAAATTATGGGAATTTCCGATCCCATCGGAATGGTCGGCCGAGTTGGCAAAACCGACAATGTAAAAGTTATAGCGACGGAGGGGAGCGCCAAACGCGAAAGCAGGTACGCTTCGAGGACTCTCAGGACGAAGACCGGTTTTGGTATAAAGCAAAACATTCCAAGCAGAGGAGTGGTTCATCAGAGAGTCGATCTTCCGACTCTGATGCTCGGTCTTCATCATCGAAAAGCTCCAGCAAGAGTTCACGCGATGAGTCGAAGAAGGAGCTCCTGTGTTCCAATTGTGGTGGCAATAATCATTACGCTGACAGGTGCCCCACCCCAATAGAACACGCGAATTCTGCGTTTGTGTTGGACACAGTAAACAGCGAGGACTGTGCAGGGTGTCGCCCTCTGTTCCATGTGAACGAGAGGTTAGTGCTACAATGCGGGCATGCGGCACCATGTCTGTCGGCAGTCCATGAGACTGGCAAGGTGGTTCTCCACAAAGGCAAGGTAGAGAATAGACCAGTTCTGTTGTTGAGGGACAGCTGGATGTACAACTATTGGGGTACGTCGGTCGTGTATCGACGACTCCTGCCTTACAGGCAAAACTGTAAAATGCACCACGTTTGGGGGCAAAGTTGAGTCTTACCTCCAGGCGTATATTAATGTGGACACCCCGTTCTTGTCGGGTAGAGTGAACGCGTTTGTCCTCGAGGATCCAATTGCCGATTTAATCGTCGGCAATGTACGGGGATTGCACAAGGCCATGGAGGAAGCTGGAACAGGAGCCCAGCAACTCCAGAGTTCCGTAGCGGATGACCAGGTGGTGGAGATATTACCACCTGACAGGAAAGTGCATGTGAGACAGGGGTCGCGGCAAGTGCCAAGGAACATGAATAAGAACAGTAGCGGCTCTCCCGAGAGTTCGATAGCGGGCGATCGCACGGTTTGGGTGCGCAACGTTCCCCTGAGTGCTAGTTGGCGTACACTCAGACGGGTGTTTGATGAAGTTGCGCCAGTAAAGTTCGTCGAGGTATTGTCATTACGAGACAATACCAAGGTTGCGCGAGTAACTTTCGCGAATAGGTGGGGTGCGCGTGAAGCAGTAAAGTGGCAGCACATGTCGTTGCTTCACAACCACCTGCTGATAGTCCAGCAATAGTATGGTTAGGTCTCGAGTTCGTGTTCAGTAGGGTGTTTCGGTTGACGCGAACCGAACCTTGGAGTCTGACCCACGCCCCCAGTTCTATTCTGATAGGTATATAAGGGTTTTGTAAACTTGTAAAAGATCATATGATGCTGTGCAATGCATGTTCATGCTGTACTATGGTACGCTTTGCAATGTACGTATTTTGGTGCCATAAAGACAATCTACACTAGAATCGAATATAATGTACAAGGGGATTGACATAAGTCTTGGGCCTGACCATGAAGGAGTCACAGGAGGAAGATGAAACTTGGCACATTTAAAGTTCATCATATTTGCACTGAATGTGTGAAGTACGCGTTTGTTTCTTCAATGGGTTTTCCCGCTACGGTGCACGGCGCAATGTACCCTATTGACCGGATCTGCTGCTCCAAAGATTTGACAAAACAATGGAAAAGAAGGAGGCCAGAGTTGTGATAAAATTTCTGATGTTTCAGGGAAAAACACCTACAGAAATACACAGGGAGATGAAACCAGTGTTTCGTGATTCTTGTCCTTCATATACCTCAGTAAAAAACTGGTGTCAACAGTTTAAGTGCGGCCGCTCAAATGTTGCTGATCTGCCAAGATCTGGTAGACCAGCCTCAGAGTGCAACGATGAAAATGCAACAAGAGTGAAGAAAATCATTGACCAGGATCGAAAAATGACAATTGTGGAGATAGCTAATAGAGTAAAACTAAATGAAAGAACAGTTCATAGAATTTTACACAACAGACTGAACATGAGAAAAGTGTGTGCACGCTGGGTTCCGCAACTGTTGACACGTGAACAGAAGCAAACGAGGGTAAATTGCTGTCAACAGTTGCTCAAAAAGTGTCAGTCAAAAATTGTTTTTGGAGACCATGGTGACAATGCAATGGAAAACCCCGGGCTCCCCAACACCTGTCAAGCCGAGAGCGCAGAAATCTGCAGGAAAAGTGATGCTGACTGTTTTTTGGGACGGCAAAGGTGTTCTTTTGAAAGATTATCTGCCTCGTAGCAACACAGTTAATGGACAGTACTATGCAGATCTTCTCTCCAAACTAAGAAAGGTTGTGACCAGGAAACGAGGGATAACGCACACTCAAAATCTTTCTTTGCTTCAAGACAACGCGCCCTCTCACAAAGCACGGCTTGTGCAGCTAGCAGCCAACGATTTGAATATTGAAATGCTTTCACACCCACCATATTCTCCAGATTTGGCTCCATCAGACTTTTTTCTATTCCCAAATCTTAAAAAAACAGCTGAAAGGAAATCATTTTGACAGCGATGAAGAAGTTATACTGGCATGTGATGACTGGTTTAGGTTGAAAAATAGGGTATTTTACTCCCAAGGTCTTTTCAAGGTCAAGCAGAGATGGCAGAAGTGTGTCAATTCAGACGGTGGCTGTATTGAAAAGGAATAAACACTATACAAAATTTCAGCTCTCTGTGACATTTCCTTCATGGTCAGGCCCAAGACTTATGTCAATCCCCTTGTATATTTATAGCATGTACAAATGATTGTTTATGCTAGGAGATTAGTTATTGGGTTGAATGCCTATATAAGAATAACTATGAATGTGCTATGTAGGGTATTTGGTAGACCAGGTGTGGACAGTCGTTGTTATTTTTCACGACTACCAGTACCTGGGGTGGCTTATTTCATGCTCATATGGTGTTTGGTGGATAGGTTGAGAAGGCATGAACGACAATGGTGGTGGAGAACTATGGCACTCTCTAGGCAGATGAGGAGATGCTGGCATGGCATACGTTCGACCCAACTCCGTACGGGGTCGGGCGAGGACTCCTCCGATGGAAGAAAACTATGTTTTCTTTCTTAAGGGGAGGGGTGGGGGTGGATGTCACGTCGCTATTTCGCGGTGACGAAATATTAGAATGGCTACGTTGTCAATTCTGGGTTTTGGCAACCTTGGATTAAAAACCGGTTAGTCGGGTAACACAGGAAGGCAGTAGAAGGAGGCGCAAAAGATTCAGTAGATGCTGAGCCTTAGTCCGAGAGTGAGGACATTTTTGGTTTCCCTTTTTCGCCAGCTGGATGCTGTGCGGTTCTGAGTATGGAGTACGTCTGAGATATTGCTATAGTGGTTTATTCTGTTGGACATAATTATAATTCTGGAGTGGTTTAGTGTCCAGTGATATTATTGGCAGGCCATCGGGTAGAATTTGCCAGTGGATTGAGTTTTTACAGTGTTCTGATTCGCCATAGTGAGCGATTTTTCAGTACTGAGTATATATTGTACTGTTATACTGTCATGTGTGACATTAATTTGATATATTAATTCGAGAAGTTTCTCGGGCAGTGTGTTATGTATTCCATACTGTTTTCAGCTATGTGTGGCTATACTGTTTGTAGTGTGCTATTAAAAAGGGAATTCCTATAGAAAGTGTTATCTTTCTGTGTCAGCCATTTCATGTTGTGGTCGTCTCCTAGCGGAGCGAGCCAAGTATTAAATTATTGTCATTATTAAATCCACAGCATTAATTGGTAGTTGACAATGATTAAATCTGCTTTTTCAAAACATCTCATCCTAACGATACCTGATGCAAGTAAACCTTTCTTCCTCAGAACAGAAGCATCAGACACGGGCATCGGCGGATGTTTGATGCCGATGTTATACGAAAAAATTCATCTATGCTTATACATCGGCAGAAAGCTTCTTGCAGCAGAAAAACGTTATGCAGCTGGTGAGCGAGAGTTGCTCGCCATCGTCTTGTCAATTTCTAGGCTTTCAAAGTATCTCATCGGTTGTAAATTCATCTTGGAAACTAATCATCTTCCTTTGACAGCGATGAAAACGAAGACTAACAACCCTCTACTACATTGTTGGTTTTTATTACTCCAAGAATTCTATTTTGACATCAGGCCCATTCGAGGATCAGATAATTGGCTCGCTGATCTTCTCTCCAGAATGACAAAGATCACTGACTGACAATATGTTTCCATGCTACCTGAAGTGGCATTAATAAGGACAGATGAATATGCCTTCCTATATAGTGCTGTTTTCGAATGAACAGACAGTAACACTTTTACATATTTCAATTTAATTCGACATACTTTTGGGACGAATGGAAATTTGACCGTGAGGCTAAACAAGAAAACTTAAACATTGAGAAAGAAAAAGCTAAGGCTTTAGAAACTATCCAAACTCAACAACAATGGAGACTTAACAATGAGGCTACTAATCGACATACTTTCATATGAACTTTCATATATGAACATTGAGACATACATCATCGATAATGATGTACTTACACATTCGTGATCGCTTTATATTAAGTAACATTGTGCATAGAGATATATTATTATTTATTCAGTATATCATTAATAGTAGTTTAGTATGGTATCTGATAACATGTTATGACATTTTACTATTGATTAATTACTTGCAATCCTAAATTACCTAGCGTTCACCCGTGGTAAACGATCGCGGGACGAGGAGGTAATGTTGAGAGCACATTACGTGGCGAAGCAATCTTGATAAAGTTATATTTAGAGGGATTGCTGCGCACCATGCTGAGCCTCACCAACACGCTTAAACAAAAGTCGTTAGCTATGACAAAGTAACGTATCGAGGGATGACGTAAAGAGAGTCTGTATCTACGCTTTGTAGCGTACAGACTAGTCCGAAAGCGTGGCTTGGTCCACTTAATATATGCGTAGAAGAATCTACTTGTAAAAAGTCTAGAAGTATCTCAAGATATACAAGATGTTTTCAAGGTTATTATAACCTTTATATATAGGTATAAGCATTTGTGAAAAAGTACAATGTGTCGGGAAGGATCATTAGAGAATATATTTTAGCGGATAAAGAAATAAGTGTGCAAGAAAGCACATGACTTTAATATTACGGATTTTATGTAAAAATACAATGTATCGAGAATGACCATAAAAGAATAAAGTTGGCGGACAAAGAAATAAGCGTGCAAGAAAACACAGGAATATATTATTACGAGTATCAGAACGAAACAACAAAAGCAGGATATTGTATAGATATGGTATATTTAAGGAATCGCTTTTTGCCAGTGACTAACTGTTAAATTATGTTGCAGCAACATGTAATTCCTGAGAGTTTTCTGTATGAATAAAATGAAAGTCGTTTACACATGAAGTCTTCGAAGAATCTATGGAAAATTCAGATTCATGATTTGTTCATTATAACAAGTTGAGTTTTTTTTTCTTTCAGTTAATGGACATGAACACATATTCAAACATGAAAGATTCTGCAGAAGTGAAGTACGCCAGTTCCATAACACAAGTTAAACAAAATATTAACACGTTTGGCGTTACAGAAAGAAAATTTTTTCATTGAGTCAACTTATCATCAGAACAAAAATGAAAACAACCCTAGACATTAACAGGAGACCATAAGGTTTACACTTAACATAGGCCCATCTTCTTTTTGACCATCGGCACACTATGGATGATGTGGTCAACATCACGCTGGTCGCCTTTAACCTTCCCAGAGTTGCTCTGGTACTCACTTCATGAGGCTGGGTCGACCCCGGAGTCGTTTGCGGTCTAAAAGATCCCATCTCATCTGGGGATCGAACCATGGACCACCCAGCTAGTGCCCTAACCACTGCACTACCGTATAATTAGATATGAGTAAAGAAAAAAAACAATTTATAAATAAGTAATAACTAAAAACTCAACCCCTGCAGACCCAAGTAGAACAGTCCCAACTAAGATGGTTTAACATGTCTGCAGAATGGGAGAAGATGGCTACCACGACAAGCATTGGAAACTAAGAGCCAGGGATCCAGAAGTCCAGGACGACCCAGGGTCCGTCGGGAAGACAACATTAGACACTCTTTGAAGAACCGAGGACTAGAATGGAACCAGGCCAGGAGGAAGACAGCCGATAGGATAGTATGGTGCTCTCTCTTCCAAACCTCTACACCTCACTGTAGAAGAGGAACGACAACGCAAGTAAGTAATAACTTTTCAATCTCACCGTACAATGTAGGACATGTTGAGAACCACTTCTTCGTGCAATTAGGTGGTCTGGCACGCGTCAGTTTTGACGAAAACGTAGTAGACGTCTGGGTATAATTATTTTAGTGCGCCTAGAGATCTCCGTGATCTGAAATCTGCTGAGGAACAGAAACAAGTGAACCTCTATGTACCCCACCAGGAACATCGTAGGCACGGTTTTAGACAGGTTTCGTATACAGAAAAATATTTTCTTTTTCTTTGACTTGGATGTGTTTGTCTACCTCCAACTGTCCCATCACCTGTAATCTTCAACAAACTATGCGTAATTTAATGTGACCCAATATTTAATCTTTACATATTTTGTTTTTTAACTATTTTTTTTTTTCGGTGGGGATTTTATGTTAATTTATTTTTAGTTTCGTAATTTAAAAGTAGATGAATATTTTATGAGCATTACTTCTTTGTTCTATGTTAGGAAGTACATAATAATATGTAGACTTATTTATGGTTTCGTAATTTAAAGGAAGATGAATATTTTAAGAGCGTTTCTTCTTTGTTCTTTGTTAAAACGTACATAATAATATGTTAATTTATTTCTGGTTCCGAAGGTTGTTATAGCCGGGAGTTGTAGTGAGGATAAGCTCTCACTGCAGATAAATACTTCTATGGCACGGGCCTCAAATAGCCTCTGACAACCAAGCCCAGCTCCCGGCCTTCATGTGTGGCTCTATTTGAGCCCGGCGGAATTGTTTCCACTGACGAGAGAAGGGGCGAATGCGAGCCACTGGCGCCTTAAAACCAGCAGCTTCGGGCACATAGGGCTCGTGATCCTTGGTTGGTAGCTTATCTAAGAGAAAGTAAAACTCTGAATTCAAACTACCGCTGTCTTGCGGAAATATCCATTTATGGAAAAGGCTTCGGGGGTAAACCCTGAGGATAAATCCGGAGTCGGAGTCCCTGTCGTGGTTGAGTTAGAGTGTAGAGTATTTGTCGAGTTGGACAACAGTAGTGAAATCGACAAGGGATAGTGGACTGACAGAGTTATAGATTACACTTTAGATAAGGTGTAAATAGGAGATGGACTTGAGACAACCTGGAAGAAGATTTATCAAAATAATCTCTCTCTCCAAGCCTCAACTCACTTATGTCTGTCTCAGCACCTCCTGCTCTCTCTCTTTTCTCTTATCATACATAGAGATTATAGTAAAGAGCTAAAAATACAAATATGGATGGAAAGGTCGTGAACAGCGCATTAATAAATGTGTAAAATTTATTAAAGAAGAAAAGCATGAAAATAATGCATATCATCACAACAACATAAAATTACATCAATAATCAACTAATCATCAATAGTCATCAATAATCATATACACCAACAACCACACACACAGATCACCATTCATAAAACCTGTAGAACACAGAGAGATGAAATAACTGAGTGTCAGCCCGTCCGTTTTCGGGACCATATGAAATAGTCCGGACAGTGTGTTACTTGTAGATCCTTCGTGAGGGACTATGCCTACAAAACTGTCCTTGTTGGTACTATCATTGGTTATTCCTCCCTACTGGCGCGAGGTGGGCTGGAAGACTCTAGTTACCTTCTGTTTACCAAAATGAATAAACTGCGTTTCAGTCCGTCCGCTTTCGGGACCAGATGAAATAGTCCGGACAGTGTGTTACTTGTAGATCCTTCGTGAGGGACTATGCCTACAAAACTGTCCTTGTTGGTACTATCATTGGTGATTCCTCCCTACTGGCGCGAGGTGGGCTGGAGGACGCTGTTTATCTCCTGCAGACCCCCTGAATGAACTTAGCGACAGCCTGTCCGCTTTCGGGGACCAAGGGGAATAGCTCCAGTAAGTGGTTTTTTCGTATATATCCGCCATCGGTGATGGAATTAACCTGAATAAAATCACTGTATAGGCGCTATCATTGGTGACTCCCCCCTACTGGCGCGAGTGGGGCTGGAACTCTGTCCATAGATGGCTGCTCATACGTGCGAAGTTCTACATAGACCCAGAAATAAACCATGGGACGAAGTCACTTGAGGACAATTGATCCCAAGGCGTGCTTATCCGGCGCTAGAATTGGCTTTAAATCCGGTTTTGGCTGGTTGACTGTGGCTTGGCTGAGTGCCCCGTTTAGGCACAAAAAGGCGGGTGAGATGGAATTCTGCTATAGGCATGCTGGGCGGTTTTGATATTCTGGAAGCCGCAATGCTCTGGCTGGTAATCCAAGAGGCGAGTAGAGAACTACTACTGCATTTGGTGATTCCAGATTTAGCGTTGGCTCCGTTGCACTGCGTGAGCTTAACTTGGCGTTGACAAAAGGGGTTTTGATTCAGGAACGGGGTGTGACACTCGTGGGGCTAGATATCCTCAGAATCCCTCTAGACGAAGAGACGGTGACATTCTTCGTCTGACTGGAAACTAGACTAGCAATTCGGTATCCCCTGAAACCCGAGAAAATGCCAAGAAATAGGCGAAAAACATTTAGTTCTGTGTTAATGTTTGCCTTATTTCCCTAATGGTCTATCTCGGGCCAGGAAATCCTACGAGTGTGTTTGACATAGTAAAATGTCAAGTCTTATAGCTTACAAACCATTCTACCCAGGACACCTGCACAGCCTTATTCTACAGATGTATCGGCATCGGCGTAATGCGTAATACCGGGTAAGACAGGTTTCAGAAGCGACAACTTTGCGAAAATTCCCCCAGAGAGACAATCATAATATTATGTGCTCTTTGCTCATCTAAGGGCAAACACCGGGACCCTTTCGCTCGTTCAAACACTTTACGCGTAAGAGAAATTCTTCTGATCAGGCAAGCGCCAGGTGCGTTTGATGTAATATTACCGCTGCGCTGACCGTTTCTGACCAGTGGGGATTTTCTACTGAAAGCCGAACGTAAACACCGCGGGTGGGGTTTGAGAAGGAGAAAATGAAAGAAAATGAGAATACAAATGATTAGGAAGACAAAACATTAAAATGGCAAAATAAATTTCTGAATACGTGACAGTCCCTAAGGCAGTCTAATGTTGATTCGACATTATTCTGGCAACTCCTGTGACTTGGCTGGTACCAAACTGTATCGGCTACTGCCGTTCCGTTGGATCTACCAGCTGCTTGGAGAAAGCGGAACATGCTGCATGGGCAACAGCTTGATCTTCATATAACTGTGCCCAAGCTCGCGCCCTGGAGAGGACACTCCAGCTTCACCCTATAGGTGTCAGAAAAAAAAGGGAAGTAGAAGTTACCGTTTATAAGCATTTTGCCCAATTGGCGTAGGGCATGGCGCCAGGTGCTACTTCCGACAGCGGGAGAGGTTCTAGTATCTCACTGGACAGCTACCGCCCACTTCAAGCTGGGCAGCCTCCAGTCAATTAGGTGTTGTCCTGCCACTGTCTGCTTTCCCCATTGGGTGCGTGGAGATTAGGGTCAAACCCGAATTATGGACATAAAATTTAGCACCAAGCAATTACCACAAAAGAAATAAAGAAACTCTCAGATTGGGATGCTGGAACGTCCGGACTATGTTGACTCGACTATCCGAAAGCCTACAGGACATACATGATGTCAGAAAGGCAGCCGATCAATGGCGAGCTTAAGCGACTTCAGGTGGAGATAACTGCACTTCAGGAAACGCGCCTGTTAGGCTCTGGGATGGTGAGCGAGAAGGACTACACATTTTATTGGCAAGGGAAACTAGAAACAACGGAGTAGGCCTTGCGGTCAAAAAATCGCTAACTAAAATGGTTGAACCAGGTGAGAATGGATCAGAACACCTGTTAACGCTCCGCCTGCAAACTAGCGCAGGTCCCATCCCCCTTGTCAGTGTGTATGCTTCAACTCTGTACTCTGCCCCAAAAGCTAAAGACGAGTTCTGCGAGAATCTAGCAGCAGTCATCAAAAGCATACCTAGGCAAGAACAGCTTGTTCTCTTTGGTGACGTTAACACTAGAGTGGGTGCCGATAATGTTTAATGGCCTTCATGTCTGGGCACGTTTGGTATTGGCAAGATAAATAAAAATGACAACGGCTCTTGAAGTTGTGTGTCCATGTACTCTGCATGATCAACACATACTTTTAGACAAAAACCCAGCATAAGGTGTCATAGAGATACCCACGATCCAAGCACTGGCATCAACTGGATCTGATTCTCGTCACAAGGCCACTTCTCAGGTCTGTGCTCTCCATGTCCTCCTACCATAGTGCAGACTGTGATACAGATCACGCCTTAGTTTGCTGCAAAATCAGAGCACAACCAAGACAACTACATCGTGTCAGACATGAATGGAAACCACGCATTGATACCAGCAAGATGTCAGACCCTGTCACGATCACTCAATTTACCGCGTCCTTCAAGAAAGTGCTCAATAGCCCTCAGCATGGTGATACCGTTACAGAGAACTGGGAGCACCTTTGAAACACATTCAAAGTACTGCACTTGCCACCTTTGGTAAGAAAACAACGAAGTCAAATGTCTGGGTTGATGCTTCATCAGATGTGATGTTACTTGTCATTGAAGCTAAGCGAAGTGCTGCGATTGAATACAAACGTTCATCCAGTGCTAGAACCCTGCAGATCATGAAGGCTACCAGAAGCAAAGTTCAACAAACTGCTCGACGCTGTGAAAATGACTACTGGCTCCAGCTCAGTGAGAGCATCCAAACCGCAGCGCAAACAGGCAACATTAGACAAATGTATGACGGTATAAAGAAAGCCCTTGATCCCCAAAAGAGTAAGACGGCACCGCTAAAAAAAATCTGCGGAGAGAAGCTTACAGGATAAGGGTAAGCAGATGGAGAGGTGGGTCGAACACTACTCTGAGCTTTACGCTAGAGAAAATACCGTCACGTCTGCAGCCCTTGATGCTGTCATGTGTCTGCCAACTATGGATGAGCTGGATGCTGAGCCAACATTAGAGGAACTCAGCAAGGCCATTGATAGCTTGGCCTCTGCCAAAGCACCAGGCAGTGATGTGATTCCTCCTGATTTAATCAAATGTTGTAAGAGCACGCTAGTACATCTCCTGTAAAGGGTGCTGTGCCAGTGCTGGGAAGAAACAACTATTCATCAAGACATGCGAGATGCCAAGATTGTAACACTGTATAAAAATAAAGGAGACAGAAGTGATTGCAATAAATACAAAGGCATCTCTCTTCTTAGTGCTGTTAGTAAGGTTTTTGCCAGAGTCATCTTAATGCGACTACACAAGTTAGCTGAGCGCATATACCCAGAGACACAGTGTGGATTCCGAGCTGGCAGATCAACAACAGACATGATCTTTTCTCTCCGCCAGCTTTAGGAAAAATCAAAAGAGCAGAAAAGGCCTTTATATGTCACCTTTATAGACTTCACAAAGGCATTTGACCTGGTTAGAAGGGATGGATTCTTCAAAATCCTCCTGGAAATAGTGTAACAGTTAGTGTCGGGAACAGAAATCCAGGTGAAATTATAATTTTAAGAGATCAACTTTTATGATTTGTAGTCAAGGGAAATACTCCGTGATACATCTACAAAGGGACAAGAGTAGGGTTGACATCCCTTGTGCAATGTTTAGTTAAGCTGACCTTGACCGAGAATGATAAAGTTAAGTTCGGAATTTTGTTTTTCTGTGTGAGTTCAACTATGGGAGCGAAGATATTTTGCACGGGACATTTATATTTTGGGTGAACTGTTTTGTTCTAGAACGTTCGGAAATAGTTATCGTTGTAAAATGGGGTTCAAAGTTAAGTCAGAGTCGAAACGTGATCGCGTTCAGTTGTTAGTTTTGGTTCTCTCCCAAGTGTTAAGTGATTATGCAGTGGCCATATTGGAGTGAATTGTTAGAGACTTCATTTTACTAGGTTCAGCAGTGAGAGATGGAGTGACCAGTTCCCTTCCTCGCTGCTTTTTACTTCCCTAACTCAAATGGAAAGTCAGGCACCCATTTTACAGCTTAGTAGACTGAAGCGTGTCGATACCGTGAACTGAACCCGGTACCTTTACCGCGAGAGACCAGCGCTCTAACCACTCTGGCAATCGGACGCTTACAACGTACACATTAATAAGTTTCTTTTCACAGCTTGGAACTTTAATGATGTCTCATCATCTCATCTCAGCCCGTAACCCGTCATGGGTCGTAGGGGTGCCATGGTGGAAGCATCAGCAGACAGGGTCCTCCACTGCTCTCTATCCTCAGCAATGCGTACAAGTGTGGAAAAACCGTGTCCTGCCCATTCTTTGATGTTATCAGCCCAGGATTTTCTCTGCCTTCCTCTTCTCCGTTTACCTTCGACTGTTCCCTGAAGGATCGTTTTCGAAAGGGAGTCATGACGAGTTACATGCCCAAACCAGGCAGGCTTTCGACGTTTCACTATTGACAAAAGTGGTTCTTGGTGGCCTGCATAGGTGTTTATCTTCTCTCTAACATAGACATTTGTTTTGTGCTCTTTATAGCAAATGCGCAGAATTCTTCTATAACATTTATGCTCGAAAGCCTGAATCCTTCGCTCCGTATCTGCAGTGAGTGTCCAGCCCTCACACCCATACAAGAGAATAGATAATACAAGTGATTTGTATAATTTGATCTTCACAGGAAAACTGATGTTACTTTTCCAGATCACATTCAACCTTGTCATGGCAGCTGAGGCCATCTCAAGTCTTGTCTTGATTTCTTTACTTGATCTTCCATCACTACATATAGTGGACCCGAGATATTTAAAGGTGTTAACTTCTTCTAACGTTTGCCCATTTAACGTAATGTTGGTCGGAACATGTTTCTTATGGCTATTCACCAATATCTTGCTTTTTTCTATATTAATTTCCATCCCATATGTTCTTGTTACTTTCTCCAGTCTAGAGGTAAGGTCTTGAAGTTCTGATTCTGATCCAGCTATCAGATCAATGTCATCAGCAAAACGTAGGATGTCTATACTTGTTGATTTCGCCGAAAATAAGTAAATGTTGCCAGACTGCACTGGGCGGAAATTGAAACCCACAAAGCAAGTATAAGACAACGTTTAACAGGTAATCAGATTAACGTTGGCTCAAAACGAAGATTGAATTAATTATCTTTTTTTTTTTTTAAAGCAGAAAAAAGTGGCTCAGAAGTGTTACAGTTAAAGTCCCATGCTCCACTGGGATCGAAGAAGATTAAGTCACGTCAAAGAACGTTAAAGTCATACTTGTGAAAGCCCTATCATCATCATCATTTCCTTTACGCTACCCACAAAGTATGGTGCTACCACTGTAGCTGGTGCAGGAAGCCTGAACCAGCTATCACATGCTCTTGCAGCAGTAGTGGTTTCTGTGACAGTTTATTTTATATGATGCGATTGTCCGTCCCATGCATAACCTTATATTAATCGCCTGAGGGTGCAGATGTGCTATTATTTCTTTGTCTCTTCAGAGAACTCCTGTGACCACATGGGGCGTGAAAGCTGGGAGCGAAGAAGGCTAAGTCATGCCAAGAAAGTTGAAATCATGCTTGTAAAAGCCCTATGCTGGACAGTAATGCACAGAGAGCGAAGACAACGAAGTCTAATCAAAGTCACACTTATCTTTTTATTGTGTTTGTGACAGGATGGATTGGGGCGATCTCTTCTCGATCTCTGCTTCACTACGGCAGTAATCAATTACATTTTTTGTACTGATTAATTACATTCTTTTCCATGGTCGGCACTTTTTTCTTTCTCTCCTATGTAGCAGATAGTTTGTATTTTCAAACTTTATTACACTCCTCTCAGCGATAAGTCGTCATGTCTGTTTGCATACCTGTTCCTCCCTGCTGTGGAAGGAACTGATAAGATAATATTAGCCGACACCCATGTTGGTTAATTTCGGGTGTGCCCGACATCAGGCTACGGAGTAACATTAAAATCGCCCAGACAGTTATTTAATCGCTGATAAGGCCAGGGTGCGTTCTCTGCCAAGATGGTAAAGAGACGGATTTTGTGAGCTCAAGCAACAGATAACGAGATTACTCGTCTGTGCGATACATTTTGGACAGACATGCTTGACATCATCGTTTCCGGCACACCTTGTTACAAAGATATTAATTACTTTATATTAAAGTAATAATAAGTTATTTGTAAACATGACCGAGAGAGGATCGGATGTTTTCATTCCATATATGGGAGACGTGACCTTTCGCATCACGCATATTATTTCAGGCGGAAATAATTTTGAAATTACCCCACACAACACGCATGTTTGAAACGATTGGAGCTTTCTTAGCATCGTAACAAAACAAATGTGGGGGAGGAAGGGCCATATAACCTCATCTTTTCGTAGTTTTAAGACACTGTGAAGATCGCTTGCAAAGACGAAACCAGACTGCCAGAAGTTAGAATTCAGAATTCCATTTTTCAGACCGGACTTTTGTTGGAGTATTGTGAAGGACTTAAACAGCCCAGGAAATCTCTATCTAGAAGAACCGGGATCTGAGGAAACTGAAAACACGGAGTCATAGAGGGAATCTAGTGTTAAAATAACGACTCCTAAGAACACGTGTAAGAGGCCTAGTCAAGTTCCTTTATTCATCTGAGCAAACAGTCTGTGAGCCAAGATTGGCATGTTGGTGGTACCAGTTGAGGGTGCTATGTCTGGAACTAGAAGGGAAAAGTGGCCTGCGCTTAAAGATGAGGGACCAACTTCGTAGACGCTCCCTGACATTTCTGGGAACGTGCTGCACCCTACTATCTTGACCATAGACGCGAGAACTCCAGTGACCTATCTGCACAGAATCCAAAAAACCCAGCAAGAGAAGAAACTACCATTGCCAGCTAAGTGAAAACTGTAAGCTGCTAAGTGAAACATATAAACTGCCAAGTGACCTCTTACATAAAATAACCATTCCATGTCACGGATTGCCTCCTCCGCTTTGCAGTAGTGGTCCACAAGTGGCCAAAACTCAATAGTATCTAAATTGGGTCGTCAAAGGTGTCTACCTTTGCACAAGACTACTCTGGCAGAGATGTAGATAGATGTCACAGTCTTGATGTATGGATGCGAGTCATGGACAATGACTACAACCCACAAAAGCCAGATCCAAACCTCAGAAATGAGATATCTGAGGAAGGTGGTTTAAGTAACAAGAAGAGACCTGGTCCGCAACCAGACGATACGTCAAGGCCTAAAAACCCAACCCCTGCAGACCCAAGTAGAACAGTCCCAACTGAGATGGTTTGGCCATGTCTGCAGAATGGGAGAAGATCGGCTACCACGGCAAGCATGGGCAACTAAGAGCCACGGATCCAGACCTCCAGGACGACCCAAAGTCTGCTGGGAGGACAACATTAGACAATCTTTGAAGGACCGAGGACTAGAATGGAACCAAGCCAGAAGGAAGACAGCCGATAGAATAGTATGGCGCTCTCTCTTACAAACCTCTACACCTCACGGTAGATGAGGAACGACTAAGTAAGTAACAGATGTAGATAGAAGGGTAATGACGCTTCTATCTCAAGGTAGTGTTCACAAGATAATTCAGAAGTCAAGAACAATGCTGCATAGGGCCAAGCAATTGTTAACTTATATCTATCCGTCGTCTTTTGGGAAGAATTAAGCAATGGTTTTAGCCCGTTCAAGCCCCCAGCTGGTGTAAATCCAGCAAAATTTCCTTTTACATGAAGTAGCTCTATAGAAGTATATATACATTAAATAGTCTTGCTCATACGTTTGCTTTCATATCCATAATAACTGAATCAACTATGATTATTAAGTTTTAAAATAACATGTAACACATTTAATAATCAATTAGTTTTAACAGGTTAAAATAAATAGAATGATGGTGAAAATAAAATTTCTCGTCATCGAGATTTGGTTTGAGGATTTTAAATTTAAAATTAATATTTAATTTTAAAGTCCGTTTGCTGGTGCCGGTTAGTTAGCACTTAGCTTGTATGAGCGAGTCCTACAGCCTTGGTTTTTGTCGATTCTTTTGTGATGATGACACTTCACAGTCTGATAGCTTAGTTCCACGATCTTTTAGACAAAATAAAAACAAATGACTCTGCTAAGTACATGTGTGGGCTGCAAATTAACAGGCGCATTATCTCGCTATGCACCCACAAATGTTATTCTCTCGGATTAAGTATTTTTGAGTATACACAGCGTAACTCGGGGAAGATGATTAGAAATCACCCATATTCTTCTGGATATTAAACTGGGAAAATATGAGCTTGGACATCGCGAACAATGATTTGTGCCTGAACTAACATTAACAAGTTACATATATCTCACAAAATGATATGCAACACTTGAGGCACATGTGATGTAATAATCACTCATCACTGCTCCAGTGGGAGACTGGGGTCACCTCTGCTGTCAGTTTTCTGTACGACTAGCAAGAAGAAATCAACAGCGCTTTCTGTTGTGGTTTATGAATATACCATTTTCATAAGTTGAGGTTGCCAGCCTCATATATAACCACTTAGCAAGAAAAACACGTCAAATTCACAATGGTAAAATGAATGTTTACATTTACCCCAAAGTAACTTTTGGGAACACAATCTCCTGCACAGTTTAGAATGGACACAGCACTTTATTATGCTTCGAATCCAATGAGAACCATTGTGTATCCCGTCTTCTCAAATCAATCCAGTCGAAAGCTCTGAACTGTATGGGTAGGGGTGTTTAATTTAACCTCTCCCGTGTTCATTGCGTGACCTCTTTCTAATTCTGTAATACTTCTGCTTGCATCTTGTGCACAACTCATAACCACCATCTGTGCACTCATTTGATGTCCGGATGCTACCTTCCAATATTGTCTCCCCCAGACGGATTATCTGTAATAATCTTGATACAGGCATGGTCCTGGAAGTTATTATCTCGTTATCACCAATGTTTTCGTGCCTCCGTCAGACGGATCTCTCAGACAGACAATGTGGCATTCTATTGAATCGATCGTACGAGACCATATTGTGTCAATAAAGAGTGTCTCTAACAAAGGTTGGCTCGACTGACTTACGTGATAACCGTATCACCCTTGACCGGTGTAATTACCTGGGTATTGTTACAGTTCACCTGGCGGAACGTAAATACGTCTGAATGTGGTCACAGCAAAAAGAATGTAGGGCAAATATTATGCCAAATAATAGGACGATGAAAGAGAGAAATAAAGAAATGAGGTGATTCTGCCGGAGTGAACGAACGAACGAACTTTATTTTCAAAGGGTTAAGAATTGGGCACGCAGGCCCGTCTGACATTCTGCCCTCCCCTCTCTCTCATCATGTATATACTATTTCCTTTCATCCTCACATTTACTTTAAGCGAGTGAATGAGAGTGAGAGGAGCACAAAACTACATGAACAAACCATTTTGTCACAGTCCATCCCAACAGTGATGAAATTTTTTTCTGATCAATCATTATTCATTTTTTTTTTAAACTGTTAAAACTTAGATGATTATTAAATGTGTTATTTGTAATTATACAAATTTAACTTCGATTTAATCATTTTGAATGTGCTGCATGTTTGTCTCAGTCAATTTACTAAATACAAAGCTATACCATAATAAGAAGAATTCCACTGAGTAAATCAGGGTGGGGGCTTGAACGAGCTGAAATTAATAATTGCTTAATTCTTCATAAAAGGTGGCGGACCGATATAAGTTAACAATTGCCCTGCCAATGCAGCATTGTTATTGACTTTGGAAACATCTAATGAATACACCCTTGAGATAGAAGCATCATTATCCTTCTATCTACAACTCTGCCAAGAGTAATGTTGTGCGAAGGTAGACACCTTTGAAGGCCCATATAAGATACTCTTGAGTTTTGGCCACTGTTGGACCACTACTGCAAAGCAGGGGAGGCACATCCGTGACAGTGTTTACGGGATTCTGAGTATTTTCATTAAAGCATGAATCTCAAAATTGTTCTAAACTTTTTGGTGCCTAGTTGGCAGAGAGGATAGTATGATTCGCTTCCGTGGCTAGGCGGTGGTGCCGTTCGGAAGGTCCTGGGTTCGATTCTCCGGTAAGCCGCTCACTTCTGTCGTTTTTCTGTTGTCTAGTTTTCTACATCTTTATGTCTCACGAATGCCTGAAACATACCTTTATGTGTGTAATATTTATTTATAACCTTTTTGAAACCTTTGCGTCACTGAAACCGTGTTTATCTATAAACTATTTATTAGCACTTGTACCACTAAAAGTGAACGCACCATATAGCTATTTCTGTGTGCTGAACAAAATAATTAAAACACGTACAGCTCCCAGATAAAATTGCAAAACGGAAACAAAACACAAAAAACTACGATGTGACGAAACAGAAGTCTTGCATAAGTACGTGATGCCTGTGGCAAAAATAGCGACTTTTGATTGAGTCCGTAGACGTAGATTTTTATGTCTATGTACTTTTAGCACTACCTTCATACACTGTGGTCTCAGGCAGTGTTCCTCAGCCTTTCGAGGAACGCAGAATCTTTTTTTTTTTTTTTAAAGTGCTCTAATTTAGCGAACTTCAGCCAGAATTATCCCACCGACATAATTTAGCTTCGTTAAGATACAGCAAACCCAGAATTAGCCATCAAGCCGTCAACATATTCAGATATGAAAAGTAACAACGGTTCTCACTTAGGCAGAGCTTCCCAACCTCTAGTGGTCGCGGATATATCAGGTTGAGAAACACGAGACTACACAGTCAGTGGCTACATGTGCCAAGCATATGGCGTGGTCTGAAGGAGCCAGTGGCAGCCATAAGTGATCTCGCGTGATTTTCTTTCTTCTTTCGAGATTTTTAAAATGTTTCTGCGTGTGAGGCTTTAAGTGTGTGTGTGTGCACGTGTGTATGTGCATGTAGAATTGTGGATTCACCTTTGTTTTCGGTTTCATCAGGTAGCTCCTTGTGGCATCCAAATTCACGAAGAACACAACTGTTATATATTCAGTATAGCGCGGTGTGGGGGGGGGGGGGGGGGGGGGGGGGGGGGGGAGAGAAGGTAATACACCTTACTAGCACAAAATAGGAGACACAATACTACGTTACGGCCAAAAGGTATTTGTCCGGGACAGACGAACAAAAACAGAAAGGAAAGAAATACAAGAACTAAGTAACAAACATGAAAAATAAAAGCGAGTACACTAGATAGAATAACATCTTCTTTCTTCTTTGATCCTTCACTGCCGACTATCCAAGCAGTCAGTGGCCATCACGTCTGATGGCGTCTTGTAGGGCAGCAACAAACTGCTTCCACTCTGTTCGGTCGGCAGCCATCCTTCGTACAGTGCCCCAGCTCTGGTTCATTCTTTGCATCTCGGCCTCCACAGTTCTCCGCCAAGTTGTTTTTGGTCGGTCTCTCTTTCGCTTTCCTTCGGGGGTCCATAGCAAAGCTATTCTTGTGATGGCATAGAGGTCTCTTCCGAGGACGTGGCCAACCCAACTCCAGCGTCTGCCAGCTATGATGGTGTGCATGTCCTCTTGGTTACTCTGAGTAAGAAGTTCTTGGTTAGTGATAGTATTCGGCCAAAAGATTCGGAGAATTTTCCTTGGGCATTGTTTGGAGGGAGGACAGTTTCGACATTTCCTTCTCTGTTACTCTCCAGCATTCCGCACCATAGAGAAGCACCGAAAGTACACAGCTCTCATATAATCTTAATTTGGTGTTTGTCCTGTACTGGGAAGACTTCCAGATATTGTTGAGATTAGCAAAGGCTGTTGTCGCTTTTATTCATTCTGTTCTTGATGTCTTTGCTTGTTCCGCCGTCTGGTGTTACTATGCATCCTAGGTATGTAAATGTGTCCGTCTGTTCCAGCTTCTGGTTCCTTATTGTTATGGACTCAGGACCGCCCACATTTAGTGTCATGACCTGTCTCTTCTTTAGACTGATGTTCAGACCCACCTGCTGGCTATACTTATTCAGTCTACCTAATTGTTTCTTTGATGTGTTGATGTAAACGTGCGAGTAGTGCAATGTCATCTGCATATTCCAGATCTTCCAATAGAATAACGTGGCTGGACTAAAATGGCTGCCGCTACTTCCGGAAGAAGAGAGAAAATACTAAGTACGAAACAAACACCAAAAAACTAAGTGAGGTTAAAGCACAAAACGAAAAAAAAAAAAAAAAGAAAGACATAATAAATACTTATGTTAAAAAAGTAGAGAAAAAAGTTAAAAAGAAAAGTAAGAGAGAGAAAGTGAGAGAGATACATTTAATAAAAAATAAAAAAATATTTTAAACACACGCTTTTAATGCACTAAAAAACCACAAATAATCTTTCAAGGAGTTTATAGCTTGCAGTCAAAAAATGTAACATCAAATTGACAAAAAGCATGGGGTGCTTAAGCGCTTATCATATATTTTATCCTTAAGTGTCTAATGAAGTATAAAGCAGAAGTTAATTTCATGCAGAATCATCCGAGAGATGTCGTAGAGGTTTCTGCTAAATCGGTCCCCAAGTCATATACCGTTTGACCAATGTAAGTTGTTCCGCAACGTTTGCATGTGATGGTATAAATGACATTGCCTGACTCGCATATAAAGCCTTTAGTGATGGTGAAAGTGGCTTTCGGAAATGACGCTTTACGCATTTTGATGACATATTGCCACGTCTTGCATCGTATCCGGTTACACGGCTGGGTGCCAAAGTTGTCACCACTGACGGTTTTCAGACGGCTGTCCCTCATTCAGACGGAGGTCCCTCACAATTTTGTCACATGTATGGGCCACCACAAGTTACTCACTGAACACTTCCCAGTATTAGCTTGGAGAAGAGGTAGGTGGCGTTAGAGGGTCTTCCTAAAAGCAGGGGGTGATAGGTCAATAATAACTTAGCTATAACAGGAGGTTTTGTGGCGGGAGTTGAGGGCCTCTAGACGAGAGATAGGGAGATTGCGCTGTAAAGCAGAGGTGAGAACATCCCCATGATACTGTCTCCTGTGGAAGAAGTCCAGCATCGCATGTGCTCGGCACAGAAAGTCGTCATCGTCTAGGAATAAGCGACGGTGGCGGAGAAGTTGAGGGACAGGCAAGGAGTTACGACAAGCTTGAGAATGAAGTACACAGAAGGCAATTATTTGCATCAGTGGGTTTGAGATGAGGGGGGGGGAAGAGTGATAGTGACAGTAATGTGCAGGAAGCTGACAGAGATCGTGGAGATGTGAGAGGGGAATCTGATAGCAAGATGGATGTTGTTAATGAAATTAGTGAACCTAGATAGGTCAGCTCACATATTAGAGAGACCTATGCTGCTCCCGCTGATGGTGTTACAACAACTACTACATATGTTCTTGCTGCTACTGATGTTCTTTCATCTGATCAAGATTATTATTTTTCCACTTATTCTTCTTCTGCAGCTTCTTACTTGTTGCTGTCTCACAGGTGGTCTGGTAGTAAAGGGAGAAGGTACTCCCATGGCAGATACGGCGGTAGGGAAATGAAGTGTTACAGACTTCACTTTAGTAGGCCTCAGGTTTATGAAGTAGGGCTGATCGGTTCCCTTCCTCGCTGTCTTTGCCTTTCCTAACTCAAAGCAACGTCCAGTACCAATATACACTATTATGACAATACTGTAATGTTTAAAACCCTACTTATAAACATAATTCGGGGGGGGGGGGGGGGGGGGGTTGCCGAGGAAGGATCCGTCCCAGGTTCCAAATACTTTAAGTGCTACCCACCCTGCCATTAAGGCAATAGATAAAAACTCCGGAGACATTCCAACCAACAATGTAAAACGTGACAGAAAAGCCGAACATAAAAAATAATAAAAAAACAGCACTTTCTTGTTTGCTCGATGCCAGACTTGTACGAGACACAACAATTTTTCGTCACATGCTGTTATTAAAAATAACATCATTGGGCTCTACATTATCTGTGAGAAATTGTAGATGCTCGTGAAAGGTTACTTATGACATGAACCACCTGCTGGTATATAGACGGAACATGATGAAGATGACAGGCGGGCGCTTTTTCTGGCGCCTCAAACACTGAAGAGGACATTGTGAAGTGTTTATATCTCACGATTGTGTCTGCTACCGCGCGTCTGTTTTTTGAAGTGTGGGTATTTATGGGGCGTAGCTTTTATCCGTGTGTGTTTGTGTGCGTGTATGTATATGTGTGTGTGTATGTATGTATATATCATGAGGCTCGAAAGGGGAGCAAAGGTTAGTAATACTGTAACCTACCATCATCAATATCATCATCATCATCATCACTATTCTTTTTCCTTTGTGCTATTTATAGAGTATGAAGATACCACTGTAGCTAGTCCCTTGGCAGCAAGCTTGCACCAAAAGCCTTCCCTTGCTCCTGTAGCGGTGGTTTCTGTGTCAATTGTTTTTACGTGCAGAAGTTGCCAGTCTCGTGCACAACCGCATATAAGTTGCATGGTACGACATGCGTGAGGGTATCGTAGTTCTGTTCTTACTGTGTCCCCTCAGAGACCCTCAGAAAGTCCACAGGTGGCTTGAGTAGAAGAAAACGACTGAAATTTTACGACAAGATCACAAATGTGGTACTGATGTCAAGAAACAGAGAAGTGCCTGTGGAATCAAAGATGAGAAGAAGACGCTGGCAATGAATAGGGCACGCGCCAAGGAAACCTGTTGATAGCTTTACCAGGGACTCCTTGTTTTGGAAACCCCAGGGTGAGAGAAGCAGATGCTTACCACACACGCACGCACGCACGCACGCACGCACACATACACACACACACACACGGAGAAGAGAGCTGGAGATATAAATAAAAATGATGAGAAAGACAAAAAGACCAAGAGCTGGTAGCACGTGACAGGAGGACTTAGAATGCTCCTTGGTAAGCTGAAGAGTAATGTGAATATATATATATATATACGAGGGTCGTTCAAGTCAAACCGGGACTTTTTCTTCTGGAAGTACAGGAAGGAATGCTAGCGTGGTGGTACTACTGACAGTAGTAAGTAACAAGTGTGACCTACTCGTATTACCGTTATTACCGTTAGGTGGCGTACGCGTCACGGGTCAGTCCCTGATAGATAATGAAAGTGGCGGACAACAGAGTTAGTGCACGTTGGGTGCCAAGACAGCTTTCCGCTTTTGACCGGCAGAGAAGAGTTCAAGTCTGCACTGAGTTGAGGGATCGTTTTGGCAGGGAAGGCCAGAATTTTCTGAATCGCTTCATTACGTGTGATGAAACCTGGGTGCATCATTTCACTCCGGAATCAAAATGAACATCCATGCAGTGGAAGCATATGGACTCACCACCACCCAAAAAATTTTGGAAAATTGCGTCTGCTGAGAAAGTGATGGCGAGTGTTTTCTGGAACAAATGTGGCATTATTCACGTGGATTTTCTACCCCGTGGTGCCACTATCAACAGTGAAGAGTACTGTCGCATTCTAAGTGATGTGCATAACCATCAGCGAAAAAAAGGCCTGGTTTGATAAGAAAAGGCGTCCTGTAACGCACGACCACATACCGCTCACCGGACCACGTGCACATTACAGCAACTCGGGTGGGAGGTATTGCCACATCCCCCTTACAGCCCAGACCTCGCTCCGAGCGACTTCCACCTGTTTGGATTATTGAAAGAGTTCCTGGGAGGTCAGCATTTTAGCACTGATGACAAAGTGAAGCAATGTCCTACGATGGTTCAGGAGTACTGACATATCTGTCTACGCTAAAGCTTTTCAAGCATTAATTAAACGCTGGGATAAGTGTATAAATGTTGCAGGGGATTATATCGAAAAATAAATGGCAATTTCACTCCTACAAGTTTGTTCTTTTAGTTTGTACAAACAAAAGTCCCGGTTTGACTTGAACGACCCTCGTATATAAGAATATTTTTCATTTACTGCATAATAAAATTATCAAGTTGTCACATTTTTTTCTTCAAAATCGTCTAAAGGGGGGGTGGGGGGAAGAGAAGCCTTATCATTCTGATGTATCGCCCCCACTTGGACAATTCCTAGATCCGCAAGTGAATGTGAGGTAAAAATAAAATCTCAGGTTCAAGGTGTGATTGTAATCGTGGAAAAGAGAGTAAATAAGCATGAGAAAATGTTAAGAAAATGGCTAGAAAAGAGTGACAGAGTGTGAGAATAAGAAGGTGTAAGAAGAAATAATTAAGATAAAAAAACAGTGTGAGAGAGAATGTGTGTGAACAAGGGAGAATCTGAGTGAGTTTGAAGAAAAAGGGCAGAGAATGACAGAAGGTTAGGGCAGGTGTAGAGAGACAATGGGAATGTGTGAAAGACTGAATAATGTTTTTCAAAAATGGAGTTTTGCCTCGTTTTTGCGAGGCGCTCCTAAACAAAAGGTCCATTGGTTATATTAAGGCGCATGTCAAAAAACGAAAGAGCTTGTGATCTAATAATAGTTAAGACTGAATGAGAGTTAGAGACAGAACTTTGCAAACCAACTAAAAATGTAGACCAGCAACTGAAAGAAAGTGTATATATGTGTGTGTACGACTGAGTATGGGTTAGAAGTAGAGGATGATAGATATTAGGATAGTAACAGAAATTGTGCACGTGAGTAGGGCTGAGTTAGAATTTAGTGGAACAAGGAACAGAGAGTGACAGAAGGCTACTGCAGTGATGAGAGAGAAAGAAAGACAGAGAGACTACGAATTTTATTTTGGCCAGATAAGCATTTAAAATAGCAAATACAAGTTTTAAGAAGTGACTGCTGCTGCTACTACTACTACTACTACTACTGCTGCTACATCATTTTCTTTTCCAGCCCCTTGCACAACCTCATATTAGTTGCTTTGTACGACATGCCCAATGGATCAGTAGTCTTGATCCTTCTCTGTCTCATCTGAGACTCCTGAGAGCTAACAGGGGCCACATTAGATTTATTGTATGTTTGCTGTACCCGATGCTGTCCATATATCTGACAACAGCGTACCTTACCTAGTAATGAGCATATTTCTGACAACAGTGTACCTTACCTAGTAATGAGCATATTTCTGACAACAGCGTACCTTAACTAGTAATAAGCATATTTCTGACAACAGCGTACCTTACCTAGTAATGAGCATATTTCCGACAACAGCGTACCTTACCTAGTAATGAGCTTATTTCTGACAACAGTGTACCTTACCTAGTAATGAGCACGGCGTTGTCATGGTTCCCTGTGAGGTCTGTGTTGTTTTCACTGAGCTGATGCTGCCATTTACAGAAACTGTCCAAGGACTTGTCTGCGTGATGGTTGATTTGAGGTAGATTGTCACCCTGGAATAAACCGCAGTAAACGTTTCAATGATTTAAAAAACAAACACTGCAGTAGTTAACGGGGGGACAGTAAATAAATAAATACTGCACACATAAAGGTATGTTTCAAAAACTGGTGAGAAATAAAGAAGTAGAAAACTAGACAGCAGAAAAACAACAGAAGTGATAGGCTCGCCGGAGAATCTAACCCAGGACCATCCGAATGGCTATACCACCTAGCTACGGAAGCGAATCGCACTATCTTCTCTGCCAGCTAGGCACCACAAAAAATAGTGCTTCATAGACAGGGATCATTTGTGCGATTTTCCACACGCAACACCGAATGTGTACCTAGGGCGATCCAGCCTAATTAATGACGCAATCACTTCTGCGGTCCGCTTATTATACAGTATAGGTCAGATTACACCAGGCAAAGACCTTAATACTGTGTCTAGTAATGATAGAAGACTAAGAACAGTACATTATTTCGTAGGGAAAAACATTTCAGGTGTAATTGTAACAAATTACACGGCGCCTCACATAAAGCACTCACGTACAACAATTGTTTTTATCATCATCATCACTACCTTTCAACTTCCAATTCAGCACTGCTCCTAAAAAAAAAAAAAAAAACACACACCAAGCGTTGTTGCCCGGTGTCATCCTTTCAACATCTTTCCGTGTCTTATTCTTCTTTGGTCCTTGGTCGCTGACTAACAAAGCAATCATTGTCCACCACGCCTAGTGGGGTCCATTGTAGGGCAGCAACAAACTGTCTCCACTTTGCTCGGTCAACAGCCATCCTTCGTGTCGTGCCCTAGCTCTGGTTCATGCTTAGCATATCCACCTCCATAGTTCTCCGCCAAGTGGCTTTTGACCGTCCTTGCAGTTCGCTATTTCCTACCATTACAAGAACAGCTATGCTATGGACCCCGAGGGAAAGCGAAAGAGAGGCCGACCAAAAACAACTTGGCGGAGAACTGTGGAAGCCGAGATGCAAAGAATGAACCAGAGTTGGGGCACTGTACAAAGGATGGCTGCCGACCGAGCAAAATGGAATCAATTTGTTGCTGCCCTACAAGACGCCACCAGGCGTGATGGCCACTGACTACTTTGACGGTTGGCGGTTATGGATTAAAGAAGAAGAAGATTCTGTGTGCAATTCTCTTTTCCATGTTTTTTTTAATTTGCTCCTATTTCTTTTACCCTAGAGATTCCAGAACAGGGACTGCCTAGTAATGATCACTGGTTTCCTTCATGTATATCCTATTGGGACATAAGACGCGTCAAAAGTGGAATGTAGTCAGCGACCCATAACTTGACTGCTTGCGTCAGGGTCAGCGAACCAGAGCTGACCAAGACCCTACTCCACCTCCAAGTGGTGGTCCTGGAAACAGGTATTTTTTACAAGATGTTTTCAGAAGTCAAGAACAATGCTGCATAGGGCAGCGCCCTATTAACTTATATCTAATCCGTCGGCTTTTGTGAAAAATTAGCAATGGTTTTAGCCCGTTCAAGTCCCCAGCTGGTGTAAATCCAGCGAAATTTCTTTTATAAGTAGTTGCTCTATAGATGTAAATATGTTTAGATGTATATATATTAAAGAGTCTTGCTCATACGTTTGCTTTCTTACCTATAATAACTGAATCTACAATAATTATTTCGTTTTAAAATAACATGTAACAAATTTAATAATCAATTAGTTTTAACAGGTTAAAATAGCGATATAATGATGGTGAATTTTAGATGTAAATAAAATTGTCTTCACTGAGACTTGGTTTGAGGATATAAAAAAACAATTGTCCTTTTGTTGTTTTCTTAATAAACTTAGCTGGTCTAAGTGAGGCCTGCAGCCGTGGTTTCGTCAATTATTTTGTGATGAGGGCACTTCTCCACACAACTCGTCCAATGTAGGCGGTTAGTGTTGATTCCCTGCTTTTAACTCACACCTAGTGATGTCGACACTTTAGTCTTGCATCTTCGCACCATGAACAGTCTGATTGTTTCGTTCCACGAACCCAAAGTAACTTTTAGGAACACAATCTCCTGGCACAGTTTAGGATGGACACAGCAACTTAGGTTAGGTGCTTTTGAATCACTTGGTCTGGGAAATTTTAGTATACCTCTTATGACGGGTGATCTGATTCTTTAGGTCACCAGTCTTTGTATTTAAAACTGCGCTTTTACTTTTAAGATTCAAAGTTGCCCAAATACTCTGTCATGGTCCTTTAAGTTTCCTATTGTTGTATTTAAAATTGCGGGTTTACTTTTAAGTTTTAAAGTTGCTCAAATACTCCGATCTGTCACTTATAATTTTGGAATTCTTAGTCCAATGTCTCTCTGGCTCCTGAGAGTTGCTAATTTGACGTCGCGATGCAGTCTGATCTGTGACTCCGATTTCGTTAGATTATATTTCCATTTTTCATTCCTGTCTAGATGCTTTCCCACAATATTGTCTCCCCAGAAAGATTAGACTGGACAACAAATTTTTACTTGTTGTGTGTATCTGAGATTAAACCAAGTTACCTTTATGTTGTTTAGGCTGCTGAAAATGAAAATGACCGTTAAAACACCAGATTAGGTCTAGTTTTTTAAATATAAATAAAACAAGTTTTACACATTTGCATATACATAACATATGATAATAATGCTCATAGCGGAAATGATTCACAGCGACGCCTTTTTCCCTGTCGCTTGTAATGTTTCTGTAGCATCTCTCACAAGGGTCCAACAATAGTCTGCTAGCATCACTGTATTCTATTTCCCTTAGCACCTATTTTCGAGGGTAGTAATGTCCTGATGAAATCGTTCCCCATGCTCGTCACTGACAGCACCGCAGTTAGCAGGGAAGAAATCCAGATGAGAGTGTAAACAGTGTAATTTCAAAGACATGTTGCACCCTAGTCTCTCGTAGCGCTGCAAGAGGGTTTCTACCAGCTCCTGGTAATTGTCAGCCTTATTGTTTCATAGAAAGTTTGTAGCCACTTGCTGGAAAGCATTCCATTCTAACTTGTCATCACTTGTGAGGATTTCATCAAAACGCTGATCTCGGAAGAGCTGACGTATCTGTGGACCGACAAATACACCTTCCTTGATTTTGGTCTCAGTAAGTCTTAGAAATTTATCACGAAGGTATAAAAATCCTGCCCCATTTCGATACACGGCCTTTACAAAATTCTTCATTAGTCCAAGTTTGATGTGGAGAGGAGGGAGCAAGATCTTGTGGGATTCTACAAAGTGGTTCGTTAAGTACATTCTTTTTCTCCGGTTCAAGTGATTGTCGTTGGGGCCAATCCTTTTTCTTGTAGTGGGAAGTCCTGGCACGGCTGTTCCACAGACAGAGGAAACAGCAAAACTGTGTGTAACCCTGCTGTAGCCCCATCAAGATGGCAATGACCTTCAGGTCACCACAAATCTGCCACTTATACTTGTCATAGTTTATGGTGTGTAAAAGTTGTTTCATGTTGTTTTACAAATCTCAGACCTAAGGGTCTTTTGTGTTTGGATATGCGCCCTAATATAACCGACTAGGTTGAACGGGAAGCGCCTCGCCAAAACGATGCAAAACTTTATTTTTTTTTTAAATGTTGTTGTACGTTTCTTTCATGTGGACTGCATACCCGAGTGGAATAGATGGTAAAACGTTACCATTATGGAGCAGCACAGCTTTTAAGCTCAACTTGGACGAATCATTGAACAGCCTCCAATCGTCGTCTTTGTGGTTTATGTGTAGTGCTGCCATCAGACCCACTACATCAACGCAAGCAATGACGTTATCTGTCATTTTGAAATATGACTCTTTTGCCGAGCACGAAACACAGACACATGCACACATTCTCTTCTAGAAGATTCCATTGCTGCAGTATGGACCCCAACAGCCCTGCTTTATTTTTTGGCAATTCCAGATCTCTCACCAGATCATTCAATTCACTCTGGGTAATTGTATTTGGCTGTGCAGACTCTTATAAAGGCACGAAATCAGGATCTCTTGATGTAGGTGCTTTCACAGGTGACGGATGTTCACTGGCCTTATTATCTTCTTCATCATCCAGGGTATAAGATTCTTGTGGGTCCGGAACAGGAAGTCCTTCCCCGTGAGGCACTGGCCGCATAGCAGAGGGAATATTCTGATAGGTCACAGGCCGCTTTTTCTTCTTAGAAATACCATGTCCAATTGGAGGAGTCATGCAAAAGTAACAATCATTAAGATGGTTTGTCGGTTCCCTCCACACCTTTGGAACTGCAAAACGCATCGATCGTCCTTTTCGGTTCAACCAGCACCGCAGATTCGTTGCACAGAATTGACAACATATGTGTGGGGCCCAATACCGGGGTCCTGGTCACCAATCTCACAACCAAAATAAAGGCTGTAAGCTTTATTTATCATTGGTGTAATGGGTCGCCATTGTGATAGCAAAGTTATTTGTCAGTAAATAGAATCCGCACTGTTCACACATTCACGAGGCATCTTGAACGACACTCTGCACTCACAGAATCCACAACACAAATGATGACGAGGAAATGTGGTTGCAATGACTGCTACAGATTGCTTCATCCAATTGGCGCTCAAGGCTATCCGTCTCGTGGGGAATCACGTGCCAAGGCTATAGAAAAGAGAAGGACTGGGTCATTCGCGTCGGGAAGGTGAAGCCACCAGCCTAGTGAAAACCCCCCCCCCCCCCCCCCCCCAAATCTTGAAAACTAGAGCTAACAATTCGCGATTTTTAAGTTCATATTCGTGATCAGCATGTCCAAATTAGTTTAAAATGGCTACTTTTGTCTCCAATACATTTTGGCTGATGCCCAGTGTTATCGGTAATATTGATACAAAGATGGGCCAGCGGAAACGATTACGTATTATCACCCGTGTTTTCGTGCATTCGCCAGACGGTTTTCTCAGACAGACAATATGGCTTTCTTTTCATTGATCATGCGCTACCACCTTGTATCAAAAAAGATCGACTCTATCAAAGGTGGATAGACGACTTACGTGATAAACGTATTATCCGATGACCTGTCTAATTAGCTTGGTATTATTACGATTCACCTTGCGAAACAAAAACAAGTCTGGGAGCGGCTCAGAGCTAAAAATTTAAGAACATAAAATATGTCAAATAATAGGACGATGAAGGAAAGAAAGAAGGGCGCAAAAGTACATGCACAAAACGTTTTGTTGTCAGAGCAGCAAGCACTGCGTCAAATTCTTCTTCCTCTTTTTGTGCCTTCTTCTTCGTGTACCCTGTCTCATTGCGTAGTCTATCATGTTTCTATATAGCTTCCTCTCTCCGATGCAGTTTATCAATTCTGTTGTTGACTTCTTTCCATGCCATGATATCAAACTGTCCAGTATATTCGCTCTTTGTTGTTCTCCATCTTTATTCTTTTCTTTCTTTCAATCCTTCCTGTTGACACGATATATTCCAGCTTTCTTATTCTCATAACATGCCCGCAGGACAGCGGATTGCTTTTTTCTTTACATGATTAATAAAATTCCATTGAGCACTGACCTCTTTCAGGACACCCTCATTCCTCTTTTTAGCTGTCCATTGTATTTTTAACATTCTTCTGTAAAACCAAATCTCTGTGGCCTTTAGTGCTTTTCCTACTTATTTACCATGACTCACTTCCGTATTTCATGATTGGTTCTATATAACACGGAATAACTCTTTTTCTTACTTTCACTGACAAAGAGATGTTGCATAAAATACTTTCAATTTTATAGAATGCCGCTTTTGCCCAGGCTATTCTATTCTTCACTTTCTGAAAGGCAACTTCCATCCTATTTTTGTTTATCCTATGACATAACAACAAAACGTCTGACAACAATGATCATGGTACTAACACTGTCAGTGGTATAACAACGAAGCGCCCGACAACAAAATTGATGGTATTTACCTAGTCAATGGTTTAGTACCGAGGTATGTGACAAACATTTTGATATTTACCTAGTCATTGGTATAGTAACGAGGCGTGGAACAACACAGTAGATGGTATTTACCTTGTCAGTAGTATAGTAAGTGAGGTATGTGACAACAATTTTAATGGTATTTACCTAGTCAGTGGTTTAGTAATGAGGTATGTGACAAACATTTTGATGAAATTTACCTAGTCAGTGGTATAGTAACGAGGCGTGGAACAACACAATAGATGGTATTTACCTTGTCAGTGGTATAGTAAATGAGGTATGTGATAACAATTTTAATGGTATTTACCTAGTCAGTGGTATAGTAACGAGGCTTGTGACAACAAAATTGATGGTATTTACCTTGTCATTGGTTTAGTAACGAGGCATGTGACAAAAATGTTAACGGTATTTACCTAGTCATTGGTTTAGTAACGAGGCATGTGACCAAGAAATTGATATTTACCTTGTTAGTAGCATAATTACGAGGCGTGTGAAGATGATATTGATCATACTTACGCTGTCCGCGGTGATAACAACGAGGCGTGTGACGAATGCCCCGCACGGGGCGAACAATGAAATATGGTACAGTACAATACAGTATAGTATAGTACAGTATAGTATAGTATAGTAAACACAGTACAGTATAGTATAGTAAACACAGTACAGTACAGTACGGTATAATACAGTATGGTATAGTATAGTAAAGTATAACAGAGTACAGTACAGCAGAGCACAGCACAAAACTTTATAGTACAACACAGTACATCACATCACAGCACAGCACCGCACCCTACAGTACAGTAAGTATAGTATAGCATAGCACAGCATAGCACATTATAGTACAGTACAGTATAGTATAACATAGTACATCACGGTACAGTACAGTATAGTATAGTATAACAGAGTACAGTACATTATAATATAGTATTACAGAGTAGAGTACAGTATAGTACAGTTCAGTACAGTACAGTACAGTATTACATAGTACAGTATTACATAGTACAGTACATTATGGCATAACAGAGTACAGTACAGTATAGTATAGTATAAGAGTACAGTACAATATATTATAGTATAACAGAGTACAGTATAGTATAATATAACAGAGTACAGTACAGCAGAATAAAGTACAGTAGAGTACTAAACAGAACAGTACAGTGTAGCACATTATAGTATAATATAAAAAGTACAGATCAGCAGAATAAAGTACAGTAGAGTACTAAACAGAACAGTACAGTACAGTACAATACAGTATACTATAATATAGCATAACAAAGTACAGTGCAGCAGAATAAAGTATAGTAGAGTATTAAACAGAACAGTACAGTATTGTATAGTATAATAGAGCACAGTGCAGCAGAATAAAGTGCAGCAGAATAAAGTGCAGCAGAATAAAGTGCAGTTGAGTACTAAACAGAATAGTGCAGCACAGTACAGTATAGTGCAGTATTGTATGGTATAGTATAGTATGTTATGGTTTGGTACAGTATGATATGATATGGTATAGTACAATTTAGTATAGTATAATACAGCACTCTACAGTAAAGTATAATATACAACATTATAGTGAAGTACACTAAAGAAGACCACAGTAATGTATAGTGTAGTGCAATGCAGTGTAGTTTAGTTGAGTGCAGTGTAGTATAGTATAGTATTGTAGCGTAGTATAGGGTAGTGTAGTTTAGTGCAGAATAGTACAGTGCAGTGCAGTGTAGTGTAGTACGGTGTAGTGTAGTTCCTTGTAGTGTAGTTCCTTGTAGTGTAGTTCCTTGTAGTGTAGTGTAGCGTTGCGCATATAGTGTAGTGTAGTGCAGCGAAGCGCAGCATAGAATAACTCATCATAGCATGGTATAGCATATCACAAATCCGCAAAAAAGAACTTACGAGAGTGGTTCAAGGTTAACCGGGAATTTTTATTTATTTAATTTTTGGTGTTGCAAAAAATCATGACAAGTAGTATAATCACCATAACATCATCCCCTTTCAAGAAATTCCCTCTGAACTCTAATACACTTCCGCCACCCGTCGGGCCGCTTCTAAATACTGGCAGTATAAAACTATATGCTCTGACCCCGCGCCACTGTTGGACTGAGTTCCTCGTCGTTCTAATTGTGTGGTTGATTTCGTAATTGTTCTCCATTCTGAGCAATCATTACTATAAAGCAACACCAAGGGGTCGGAGTGGCTAAGAGGTATGGCGTCCGCCTCAAATTCTAAAGGTACCGGGTTCGATTCCCAGTAGAGGGAATATAATTTATGGAAAAAAAATTTTCAGAACCAGTGGTCCTAATGATGTCATACTTCCATCCACCCCCCCCCCCCCCCCCCCCGTCTCCTGGGTAGTGAGATCGGATGCCTAGCCTTCTCGGATAATGCGAAAAGCTATGAGGTCCCGTGTGCAAGTTGCGCACATTAAAAATCCCACGGCATTTGGAAATCGCAAAAAGTAGGCCATAAGGCCGCTGCCGTGGCAAAATTTAAACCTACCCACCACAAAAATATTTATAGAATGTGTGATTCCTATAGACACACATTGGGATTCTCACCGGTACTACGGAGCTCGTGCACTGTGCTGAGATCCTCCTTCTGTGATCTAAGGGAGGAGATCGGAGCACTGATCGAGTTGTCCGTGTGCTATGAAGAAGTCCTTAAAAACAAATCCAAAACCAAATCAAAAACAAAGCAACAACCATCTTTGATTACAAGCTAAAGACCACAATCACAGCTCATGAAATTACCTCACAGGTGTTGAGGAATGATGATAATACTTAAAGTATGAAACACCTGTATTTATTTAATTACTGATTTATTTATTGGGCCTCCGTTTTGGTAGACACTGATAATTCCAGGTCAACATTGGACAACCCTCGCGTAATGTTTACGCTGTCGTTAATTGTTTGACAATCTGATCTTTTTTTTTAAAAATTGCAGAGCACCATAAGCCCCACGTATTTCGTGGCCGGAGGGGGAGGGGAGGGGTGTCTCTGATGAGATGAAGAAGAAATAGCACCACTGATCCCTTAAGTACGTCGTGTCAGGCGATTAAAATGAGGACGTGCATAAGGCTGCCAATCTCGTCGTGTAAAATCAATTTGCTACAGAAACTACTACTGCACGAGCACATGCACTGCTTGAGTGCAGGCTTCCTGTATGAGGACATGTTACAGTGGTGATCCCATTCTCTATAAGGAGAGGAAAGGGAAATGATGATGATGATGGCGATCATGACGATGATGATGATGACGACGACGAGAGGCTGATGATGATAATAATAATGATGATGATAGAATCATAAAAAATAATCTTAAAAGATATTGCAACAACTGAGCCATAAAAAGACGGAAATCTGAGAAAGAAAAAGACGAGGCATACAAGTACTTATACATCTGTCCACAGCTCTTCTATCCTCCTTTTCCCACTCACGCGTTCGCATCTTCTTCCAATTATAATATATCAATATGCAACAAAAGTAAATACATACAATGTTCATGATTGTGAGCACGTATGCCGTGAGTGCGGCAGAACTGGCCACCGTTTCATTGTTGGAGTGATAGTCCATCATCTTCTTGTCTATGACCACCAGAGTTTCTACATGCTTCTCCGTGCTGACCGATCTCCTGGATCGCTTCTTTGGTTTCGGCCTGTTGAAAAAAAATAGAATTAACATAGTATCAATATTATCGATTGTTTCTGTAGTAGCATGACACAGTAACATGGACTTGAATAAAATCCACAATTGTTACAGAGGTGGCTTTTACGGTTTTCACTGTCTTTTATAATTGTTCAGGTTACTTTTTTTTCCGTCCGGCATTGCTAAACATGACACTAAATAAATATAGGTGATTAACTGCACTCGTTGGACATACAGGAGAACACAAGACAGCAGAAAATGAAATATAAGTTATAGGACGCAGTCAATTTTGCACTGTGCAATCTTTCACGATTTACTCTCACGACAAGGCGATCGCGCCGTTTCAGTGGTCCTCGGTTCGATTCTCGGTAAACATATAGCTTATATTTCTTTTCTGTTGTCTTGTGTCCACCTGTATGTCCAACGAGTGCCTGGTAATTACCTTTATTTATTTACTGTTCAACGGACTCAGGTTTTCTTCATATTTTGTATTAACCATTGTGTACTAATTTTATTGCTTCTTACTCATTCCTACTCCCCTCATTCTTTCTTTCCTATTGACTATTATCATGTCCGAGTGCAAAAGCTCAAATCAAAATATAGGCAATATCACTAACTCATGGCTTAAACTATCAGGGCTTAAAATTGGTCATTTAAACATTTACCACCTGCTAGGTAAGCTTTCTGAAGTCTCTACCTCTCTCCAACAAAACTTCCACATATTTGGTTTTCTGAAACCCGTCTCAATGACAAAATTACAGATGAAGAAATTAGGATTAATGGATCCACCATCATTCGCAGGGATTCTAACAGACAACATGAAACAGGGCTAGTCATATACGTCTCAACATCTCTTCAGTGCAGACGCCGTGATGATCTAGAACATATTCGCATTGAATGTATATGGCTGGAAATAAAACTTCCCAATCTGACCCCCGTTTTAATTGGTTACCTGTACCGAAACCCTAGCTCTTCTACTGTATGGTTTGACACATTCTCAAGAATGATGGACAACGTTTGGGCTTCTTCGAAGGAAATTATTCTAATGGGGGATTTCAATATTGACCTTCACAAATCGAACAACACGTGGAATGATATCACCGTCTCATACAACCTCACAGTTAGTCAATCAACCCACGAGAGTGACAGATTCATCATCTACACTAACTGATCATATCTATACGACCTGCCCAGAAAACATTATAGAATGCACAGTTACACGGACAGCATTAAGTGACCACTATCCCATTTGCTGTACCTGGACGAGAAAACGGTTCAAAGCACCTAAAACGGAACACATCACAGTCCATTACAGGAATTTCAAAAACTTCAACCTTCAATTATTCCTACAAGACCTACAAATATCCCCTCTCTCATACGTGTACCAACTTCCGCATCCAGAAGAAGCAATAACATACTGGACACAAGCTTTCAACAACGTATTCGACAAACATGTTCCTATAAAGCAAGTTCGTGTTAAACATATCAGAAAGACCCCATAAATAACAAACGAAATATTATCAACAATGAGAGAGCGGGACGAAGCACATAAGCTCAAAGATTTCAGCAGGTATTGGATGCTTAGAAACAAAGTACAATACCTCATTCGTCAGGAAAAGAAACTACATTTCAGAAAGATGATTCAAGACAAAGCAAACAGCAAAGAAGTCTGGGCAGCCATTAGAACACTAACACACAAATCAAAGTCACTAAACTCTTTACCAAAAAGCTGCTCCCTCACGGCTACTCATTTTCGCGGTAAGCAATAGTGATAGGACCTCGATTCCTTCAGGGAAGTACCTAGGTTTAATTTTTATTAATTGTTATATTTATTTAAGTTCTTATGTGTCCTATCTAGCCTTAACTTTCTTTCCTTTCCCTGACGAAGGCATTGTGGTCGTAACGTTGGCTATTTTCTTTGTCTTTTGTCCTCTTAAGACGAATTACCTTTTTTCGATTTTTTTTTCACACCCATCCATTCTACTCATTTTAGTAACCAATTCAAAACAGAAATTAACCATCTCAAGTCGACACTAAAGCCAATGGACTGCGATATTAGTAAATTGACAGCCTTCTGCAACACTGAACATACCATAACAGATCTTAGAGATATTCCTTTTCAAACAGTACATGAAGTTCTCAAATATATCTTGGCATTAAAAAACAACAATTCATCTGGGCGTGATGGTATCAGCAATAAGATTCTACGTTACGCTGCACTAATCATTTGCCACTCCTTAACCTATGTGTACAACCAATGTATTGCACACAACTACTTCCCCACAGCATTTAAATCTGCCAAAGTGTTTCCTCTCTATAAATCTGGCTCACATAGCGATCCCAACAGCTACAGACCAATATCCCTTCTATCATCTCTTTCAAAACCACTAGAGAAACACATTTACAACACCACATTTCAACACTTAACAACAAACAAACTGCTCATTGAGAGCCAGTCAGGTTTGAGACCCAAACATTCCTGTCACACAGCTCTCACCAAAATGGCAGACAACTGGCTGTCGAACGTAAATGATGGAAAATTAGGTGGTGCTGTTTTTGTTGACTTCAAAAAACCATTTGACATGATTGACCACACTATCTTGGTTCAAAAGTTGGAAACCCTCAGAATAGGCCCTAATCCACTAAACATCATCAAATCATTCCTGGCAGATCGACAACAGTTAGTGCTTCACAACAACTCGACATCAGATTTCTCGAAGATAGATACAGGAGTACCGCAGGGTTCTATTCTTGGGCCCCTACTCATCGCAATGTTCATCAACGACCTGCCACTACATCTAAAATATTCAACATGTGACCTCTTTGCTGATCATTGTACTATCTACACTAGTGACAATGACTGCGTGGCACTTGAAATGACTCTTCAACGCGATGTAGACAATCTAACAAAATGGAGTAATATGAATCGTATGCGAGTAAACACAGCAAAAACGAAATCTATGTTGATTACCACCAGACAGAAACTCCTAAACTGCATCAAAAGATCGCCACAGCTACACGCGGAGTCAATACACATTGAACATGTAACAGAACACAAAGTTCTAGGGATCACGATTGACCAGCACTTAACGTGGAACTCCCATGTACAGAATTTAACCAAATACTTAGCTCAAAAGACGTACCAGCTAGCCAAAATAAAACACTTCTTAGACGCAGACACTAGACTATTGTTCTACACCTCACATATACAGACACATCTAGATTACTGCTTTACACTATGGGATGGTTGCCCTCCTTCCACCTCAAAGAGACTTCACTCCCTGCATAAGAGAGCAGTACGTCTGATCGCCGATAATCGCACGATACCACAGAGGATACGAAAAGAACCCAAAATACTGTCCCTAAAAAAAGTCTTCTCTACAACAAAGCCAAGCTGACTCACGCAATTCTATGCCCCCGCCGTACCTACGATCATTGTTTCAAACCAGTAGAAGAGAGTGACAACAATCACATCAGTTACGTCTGCCAAAACCTAGGATCGACCTGTTCAAAAAGAGTCTAGCCTACTCTGGAGCCTACTTATGGAACAGCCTTCCACACCACCTAAAAAACCTACCTACACAATATTTATTTAACAAAGCACTTTTCAAACACTTCCTAAACACTGATTATCTACCCCCATAGAAACATCAATTGCCTGTCAACATCTCATCAACATTTCTTTTCCTTTTCCGCTCGTTTTTAATGTGAATAATTTGTTTTATATCCATGCAATAATGTAATGTATGTGAGAATGTACCCGCATACCACTGAACTTTAGACATGTGAATCGTGAGAATGTACCCGCATACCACTGTACTTTAGAGATGTTAATGCTTTAGTTTGCTTAAATGGGATGAATGTTGCATGCCTTTAAATTAATGCTTAAAGTAACATGTGGGAATAAAAGGATATAGTATGCAAGATTAATGAGAGTGAAAGGGCAGAATGTTAGACGGGCCTGTGCGCCCAATTCTTAACCCTTCGAAAATAAAGTCCGTCCGTTCGTTCGTTCGTTCATTATTTAAACATGACATTATAGGGAGGATAAAGGTAAAGGTGGTCTCGTAGCAGATACTGACGCCGGGGAGTGAAGTGTTAGAGACTTCCCTATACTAGTGTCGAGAGATGGGGTGACCTGTTCCCTTCCTCGCAGCCTTTGCTTTCCCTAACTCAAGAGCGGGGTCAGGTGGCGCCGTAGTGAGCATCGCCACTTGTTGCGATCGCCAGCTTCATCCTCCCAGGTTACTGGATTTATGCCCAGTGCCTTCATGTCTTTCTTGTACACACATCTCTGAACCTCAGCTGCGGTTGCTCAGCTTGTCCAATTAAATTATAAGAAACAAATGTCAAAATAAGGTCGCCTTGTCTGGATCCCTGGCTCTTAGTTTCCCCTATGTCACATTACCATTATTAACTGATAGACGTAATTTCATAGCGGGCAGCAATTTTTTCCTGTCTCTTGTAACGTCCTTTTTTGGGGGCCAATTTTATATTTTATTTTATTCTGTTTCTTTTTTGAAGCTTATTTGTCAAATGGCAGCTACTAGTCAATGTTTTTATATTTGTTTCGTGAATATCGACTAGACAAAAGTGAGGATACAAACATTTAAAAATAGAAAGTGACTTTTCTATCACCGTGTAGAAGCTCTTAGCTTTAGGGCAAGTGGGATGTCAGAAAGGTAGACAGGTAGATGGTATTACGGTATAAGCGCTACCTTAAGAAAAGAGTTCGGTGCTAGTCAAGGCTGCAAGCCTGCACATTAATGTAATCTGCATCACCATCTGAGACATGACTTCACGATTAGAAGATTTGAGTAAAGTAAGTAAGAATTGATCGAGAGCTGTTGGTTTTTTTTTTTTTTTCATTGCAGCATTGCCAACTTTTCAAATACGTCCTTTACTACTTCACTTTAGGGAGCCGCGCTGGTGTAATGGTTACCACATTGCGCTGGCGATCAGGTGTTATTTTCTATGTTACTCTCTGTAACGGAAAAGACACAAACGGAAATGAACACAAATGGAAATGGACACAAACAGAAAAGACTCAAACGGACAAGACTAAAACGGAAAAATAAACAGAAAAGACACAAATGAAAAAGATAAAAAACTAATTCAAAAGGAAAATACAGAAGCGGAAAAGACACAAAGGAAAAGATTCACACGGAAAAGACTCACACAGAAAATATATAAACATAAAAGACTCTAACAGAAAAGGCACAAACGAAACAGACACAAACAAAAAAGAAACGAACAGAAAAGACACAAACAGAAAAGACAAAAACAGAAAAGACAAACGGAAAAGACACAAACGGAAAAGACACAAACGGAAAAGACACAAACGGAAAAGACGCAAACGGAAAAGACACAAACGGAAAAGACCCAAACGGAAAAGACCCAAACGGAAAAGACACAAACGGAAAAGACAAAAACAGAAAAGACACAAACAGAAAAGACACAAACAGAAAAGACATAAACGGAAAAGACAAAAACAGAAAAGACACAAACAGAAAAGACATAAACGGAAAAGACAAAAACAGAAAAGACACAAACAGAAAAGACATAAACGGAAAAGACAAAAACAGAAAAGACACAAACAGAAAATACAAAAACGGAAAAGACACAAACAGAAAAGACACAAACGGAAAAGACACTAACAGAAAAGACACAAACAGAAAAGACACAAACGGAAATGACTCACATGGAAAAGACATAAACAGAAAAGACTCACAAAAGAATTCCTACCGTTGATATGGTGACTGCGATCTCCATTCCCAGTAAGGAGACTGGTCTCTTGGTTTCAACACTTCATTATGACCTCCTGGGCGTTTACGATACCATTTACTGTATTTACGCCGCTTGTAATCTGGAAGGGCAAAAAAAAAAAAAAAAAATCCCGTTACACACCCATTGAGGCATATTGGAAATATGGTGTTCGGCCCATATTTTCTTGACCATCGGCCTGCCGCCTTAACCTTCCAAGAGTTGCTCTGGTACCCAGTTCGTGAGGCTGGGTCGACCACGGAGTCGCTTGCGGTCTAAAAAAATCCCACGTCAACTGGGGATCGAACTATGGACCTCCGAGCTAGGAATCCAGTGTACTAACCACGGCGCTACAATCTGGAAGGAGGAGAGGAAAATACACACGAATAAATGCATTAAATGTATCGCTTGTCATTATCATCTTCATCATTCTCCTTTGCGCTCGTTAAGGAGCATGGAGCTACTACTGGTCTTTCTGTAGGAAGCCTGCATCAAGCATTTACTTGCTCTTGCAGAAGTGGTTCATGTGGACATATGTTTTTTACATGATGAGGTATCCAGCCTGTCGTGAATTTTAGATAGGTTTGAAAGATATTTATGGTCCCGCCTGAGTATAGTGGATGGTGAGCGTACGTGAGAAGTAACGGTGTAAGAAAATAGATTTTCACGAGTGAATAGTTTAAGGAGAAGATCTGTCTCTGGAATAAGTAGTTTCTCTAATCCAGCCTACCTATACGACTATCTTTTAGTATAAGACAATCTTGCACCTCCCTATATCTAGAAATATATATAAGTTTCAACACGCACACGCACACACACACACTCACAGCTATGTGACAACAAGACACAAGTGAAAAAACTATGGTAAATTGGGTATGGGTCTGACCAACACACAAAGTTAAGTTCTTTTTGTTGTTTATTATCATTTAAACTTTACAACATCGAATATCTAAAGAAAGATCAAATAAAATCAGAATGTAATAAATAGAAAAAAATAACAGAATACATGTGCCCTCCCCCTTTTTGAGAAAAAGAACCCAACAAGTTAATAATTCCAAAGGTCAAAGGTTAGCACTATATTATAGCATAGACAGTAAAGAAAAGAGCAAAGTTCCTACTAAATGCTATCCAGTTAAGTAAACAGGTTTAAGCAAAGAAAATAAAAGATGCTTCCGTTTTCTGTAACTAAGAAATATTCACTCTCTCTGTCATACGTGGCCACATCAATCACGCTTACCCTATTCTTGGTGAAGAAATCTCTTGGACATCTAATGCCTGAATACATATATAATTTCAGGGGTTTTATCTCCAAAATTGGCCCCATTCCCTCCTTGAATAATTAAATTTTATAACGGGAACGCCTAATTTGGTGGTTGATTCCTGGATAGACACATGTCACTTCGAACAGTTAATGTAAAAAAAACCCAGCGATCTGGTGTTCACAGTAAACCGTAGACAATACTTCCAATATATAGAGAAAACATCTGGTTGCTAAAACTGTTAATTATGGTGATGATAAATCCTATCGGCTAGCTCTGTGGTGAGTGCCGATTTTGAAACAGCATAACTTGCTGGATAAATCCGATGATACGACTGTCAAAAGTCAGATGAAAATGTTAATTTTGTTACGCCTCCGTGGGCTAATAAATTTGAATGAATATCTTGGTATTTGTAAGTCCAGTTAACTTTTAATATTTAAAATGTTAATTTGTCTCTTTGGCCGGTGCTGTTCACAACTGAACTTGGGGACGCGTGAGCCAAGGAGAGGACCACATTAATCAATCAGTAGATGAAGATAATGGGCCAAAATAAACCACAATAGACCAAAATAGACCACTGGTCGCCGTTTGATCAGGTCTGCGAGAATAGAGAACATTACGAAAAAAATGCTACTATTATATCTCTACATTTATACACACGGAAGGGGCAGAGACAATCTCTCATCCTCTCCGTCAGTCCTGATTAAAGTTAAAAGGCACACGGTGTCTCTAGCCTATCCTATCGCTATCGCTTAGCAGGTGCAAGTTTGGTTGAGGCATGCAGCCTTTCCCCCTCCTGCTCCGGTCAACGATCAGCGCACAATGTCAATTATGATTTAATTATCCCTACGCGCACTTAACAAATATCGTCTGCCATTAATAGCTATTAGATGTCGGCGTCCGTTTGTTCTGTCGCATGATATTTAAATAACAGTCATTTACATAATTACACAAATGAAATAAACGCGAACTCTTTTCTGTCACTTATCAGTCACGCCTAGTGTATTAATTAGTCAGCTAAACCGTATCTTCTTATGTGATAAAGCGGGTGGTAAAATTATAGTTAAACTGAACAACTGGTAAACAACTAGCTATGCGTTATTTATATACCTAGTTTTAAAGCTAGGAAATCACCGTGAATTATAATGGTAAAACTTAACACATTTAATCACGCTTAAGCACAAGATTTATATTACCAATCAGAATAACAATCCCCACGAAAACTATTAACACATTTTCCACAATGGTTCTAGACTACGTGTTTAGACTCCGAGAAATTCTGAGCGACAACTGATAACTGATTTGAGAAGACGCAGTTTATATACATTATGTTATTATGATCTCTAGAGGATGTTACTTTTCACACTATAAGGCATAGCAGAAAAATCAGGAAACTACGTTTCCCCCGATAAAAGCTTTACGGTCGCTCTGTTCGGCGTTACTAACCGACAACAGAGACTTAAACTGCGTAACGGGTTTTTAGTAGATTTAGTTTATCTCCCCCCTGTATGTACGAACATCAGAGAGTACACTGGAAAATATTTTGCCCGCTCGTCTCACTTCAAAGAGGCCCGGTGTTTATCCACGTGCATCTGTCTAATATCTGATGATTGACAGATCAGCTCGCGTGAGAAACTCAGGTAAATAGACCGGGTTCGCTCCCTGTTATTGGCAGGTCGCGGAATTTGGTAACTTTCCGTTTGTTTACGTCTCAAGAAAAAGAGGCGTGGATTAAAGGTGAGTAAACGCAGGCTGTAAGTTGCATGACTTTGCTAGCGAATCATAGACTCTAACGGGATCACGAAAGACTGTCGGATACTGTAGGCTATATTTCCATTATACGTCACACAGCCCCATGTACACCTCATAATTAGTCGCCTTGTACGACATGCCTGAGGGTACAAATGTCCCATTATTTCTTTGTCTCTTCAGATACCCCCAGCGAAATACGTGGGACCGTTGTAATTATGCCACCAACAAAATGTGGACTGGTCAATATACAGATCTGGGGAAACAATAAGCTACTAAACCTTCACGTATTCAAATATGGTACCACATTAGTATAAATGACGTCTTTGCTCGAACCCCTTCAAGCTTAGTTTGATGTAGTGAAATTGACAGAGATACAACGGTAAAATCCCTCCAAAGATAACATTTAAGGATAAAAACATAATGCGTAGGCTGCGAATAGTACATGATCGCCTAGACCGCGGGTCATCATCCTCCATAATAATTGACTTGCTAGACAGGAGGGGAACGGCGGATCAAAAAGGAAAAAAAAAATATGACTGGAAAGATTGCGTGAGACTAGAAAGGCTAAGGAGACGCAATTGGGGGGGAAACGGAGAAAAGTCACGTTTCCCAAGTTGACATAAAAAGTAAGCAACTCGACAGAAGGGACCATAGATATGTTACGCCACAGTCATTTATTGGACGCTTTTGCGCGATACCAAGCCCTTGATTTGAATTCAGCGGCTAAACGCAGATGTTAGGAATATTACAAAAATTAAAAAGTATTTTTTTCTTAATATTAATGTTAGGAATATAAAAATTAGCTGGCCGGATGGCCTATTCTGAGCAGTGAACTAATATGTTCTTAATTTTACAGACGGATAGATAATATTGAAGATAATGACAAAAGACAGTGTTGTTCACATCATCGACAGACTGTATTGAATCTAAAAGTGTCGCTAATTGCACAAAAAAACACGACCTCGAGACGCAGGTGTTCAAATCTACTTGGTATGGAGGAGAGGGGATATTGTGGTGGCTGTGTCTAAAAATAACTTTTAACGACAAAATTTTGGAGGGGAGAGAAAGGTTGGTTCAAAAATCAAGTACATTTTGTAGAAACACAAGTAGAGACGGACAGACTAACAGATAACCATCCATACTTGACTGAAGCATGACTGAAATGACTTTATGGTAGGAAATTTGAAATTCAAATAAACCTAGGCAGTGATTGGCCACAGACAATCATATCATTAGCGCTCAGACGCGAAAGTGGGGCCATTCTTCAATAGTTGTTCAGTGATAGACACAGATTTTAAAGTGTGGTGATTTCCATATGAAAGAAAGTGTAAGAAGTTTAGGGACGCCATACTATAGCCAGCAGCTCAGCTGAGTTTTGCTAGCAATTCTGTGTTATTTATTCATAATCTGGTAAGATTGAAATTATTTCCTTATATATATTTTGAATATTGTTTCATGTTCGAGTGATTTGATACTGCCATATCGAAATCTAGCCTTACAAACAAGTAGGGATTTGCTCTAGACCCCCCGCCCAAGTCAGGGTCTAGGGACCAACGGTGTACATAAACTCCAGCAAGAGTTAGGCAAGACAGATCAAGTGTTGAGAATAAACAAACATATTACCTATCCTCTTTTAGGGCAGAAAACTAATAAATATTTTTCAGAATCTATAGTCTGGGAGGATCTATCTGATGTAAACCCACCATGGTAAATGTGCTGTTTGGTCAGAGAGATCTGACCTGTCTGTATGATGTGGTTGTTGTGTCAGTGTTGTGTCCAGATGTGGGTAGAGAATAGATTTTGACACATGGCCCATACTTTGATTGCAGAGCTGTGAGTTTCTGTTGTCAACCAAGCAGTGTCTATTCAGTTGGTGACTTACTCGAGTGTATCTGTGCAGTACTTGTGACAGAGACCACCATTATTGCCCGCCAGCACGGAGAGGTGGGACCACCAGATTTCAGCACCAGAGCTACAACTACAAGATGAGTGAGCCTCTGGTCTGCTGGACATTCACCAACACCGTTTAGTTACTAATAACCCCATAAAAATTCCCACCATTTTCTGGACACTGTGTAGTCAATATAGACAGGTGTGATGAGGCCACCCCAACAGCACAAACATTAACTATCCTCCCAAGTAGATGACTACTAGAACATTTTAATAAAACTAACTGGTATAGTACATATATATGTACACTATTGCATTTATGATATAATATTCCATGCATTTCTTTCATAATCTCTAAATCCTTTTAAGTTCTGGTCAACCTAAAAAATTGATCCAGAACAAAATAAATGTAATATAATTCTATCAAAAAATTTTACACACGTGAGTTAGTTCAGTGTATTTTAACATTTATTAATATTATTAGTCTTGTTAAATATCTGTGGGTATATCTATAACCTATTACACCACACTACATATCATAACCCTAGACACTTTACGTAGCCACATTCATTAAAAAAAAATTAAGTGTGAGGTCGTAGTGGTAGCAAGAAAGGCCTTCTGACAATTCTCAACTACATTTTATCTCAGGAGCCTTCACAGCTGGCCTCATACAATTACATTTAGTAATATCAACATCATACAATACCATCAAACACCACTACATAAATTGGGGTCTTGTCCAGGGATAATTAGCCCAACAGTAATATTAGGATCTCCTGGTGGGAGAAATAAAAGTAGGGAAATAAATTGTAAAATTCCCTTTAACATTAAAAGTGTCCCTGCAGATAAAAGTTGGTGAATCTTCACAGCCAGTAATAATTAATTAGTTAACTGGTTAGTTAGAATTAGTTAGACTATAGTCATAAGAAGTACTTAGTGTATTTACTGGTTAGAGATTTATCTTGTATATTATTATATTGTCTAAAAAGTATGGCGGAGCTGGCAAAATTTAGATCAGCTGCTGTGCTCACCGCGAAGGAGATGGGAATGGATGGTCAAATTTTAATTCAATACGTAACGGCTGAATGTGATAAATATATTGAACGGGAAGAAAGGAGATTAGAAAAAGAGGCTGAAAGAAAATTGGAGTCTGACAGGTTGGTTGAAGAGAAGAAGTTAGAGGCTGAGACTAAGAGGCTGCAGATTGAGGCAGAAGAAAAACGACAGCAAAGGGAGGCAGAAGATAAAAAGGCCGAAAGGGAGGCAGAAGATAAAAAGGCCGAAAGGGAGGCAGAAGAAAAAAGGTTGACTGCCGAAAGGGAGGCAGAAGATAGAAGGTTGCAGAGGGAGCACGAATTACGACTAAGGGAGCTGGAATTACAAGGCCCGGCCCCTGAAAATGGTGCCAGCCCTTTTGCCTCAGATGCTACGCCCAGTCTGGGAGCCTCAAACTCAGCTATGGGGTTTCATTTAGACCATTTTGTTGAAAAAGACGATGACATAGAGGGGTACCTAGGACGTTTTGAGTTATTAGCTACTACATATGGGTTAGAGAGAGAGAGGTGGAGTTTAAAGCTATCACAGGGATTGAGGGGTACTTCTTATGAAGTATTTGCCAAAATGAACAGGGAAGACCAAGACAATTATGACATGTTAAAGCAGGCTTTGTTATTAAGGTACGAGAAGAATGGTGAATTTTATCGTAAGAAATTTAGAAATGCTAAACTGTTGTCTGGGGAGACATACCACCAATTCTCTGCTAGACTAGAAACCTATTTGGAGAAATGGACGGCTCTGGGGAAGACCCAAGATCTTAAAGAAATGATCATGATTGAGCAATTGAGAGAGTCCATGGCTCCAGACATGAGAAAATTTCTCATGGAACAAGGTGCAGAGAAGTTGGGGGAAATTTTAAATGTTGCTGAGAGGTATCAGGCAGCTCAGGCAGAGGTAAGTGGTGCTAAAAAGAAGCACATAGACAATTTTAAAGCTCCACAGCAATTTAATAAATTTGATAATAGAGAGCAGGGAAATAAAGGTAGGACAAACTTTGAGCGGCCAAGAAATGACTATCGCGACAGAAACTCACAGTTCAATGACCAAAAGTTCAATGAAAGAAAACCGTTGAACCAAGGAAAAAGATGGTGTAAATGGTGCAAGAAGGATAACCATAACACCGAATTTTGTAGAAGGAAACCTTCAAACATTGCTGCAATGAAGTCGGGGACGCGAAGATTAAAGGGTAATCCTAATGGACAACAGGAACCTTATCACCCCCCAGTTTGTGAGGATGTTATTTGTAATGGGGTCACCATAAGGTGCCTTTATGATACAGGTTTGGATTATGATTCAGTTGTGAAGTCTAGCCTAGTGGACCCAAGTCAGTATACCACAGAAACAGTGGAAATACAAGGGGCGACTAAGGACATACCACTCATGACACTTCCCATCGCAAGGATAACGGTGAAAACTCGCTATGTGGAAGGAGAAATCAGAGCAGCAGTGATAGATGAACCAATCTACCCTCTGATATTGGGGTGTAGATACGTCTTCTTGGGGAATCCCGAGAAACCTGTGATCATGGCGACAGTGCAGACCAGGTCACAGAAGAAGGAGGAAGAAGGTGAACCTATAAATGCTCATCCAGAGGAGATGATGAGGAAGGCGCAGGCTGAGGATAGGACACTCAAGCCCTGTTTTAAAAAATTGCCCAAATGCCACACACCTCCGAGCAAGGGGGAATATTTCATGAAGAACAAACTCTTATACAGGAAGGCCGGAACTGGAACAAATGGTCACAACCAGCTGGTTCTTCCCATTTCATATAGAGATAAAGTGATGGAACTCGGGCATGCGATTCCCTTCAGTGGTCACATGGGGATCAGCGCCACAGGACAGCGTATAGCTTGTCATTACTTCTGGCCAGGGATAACGGAGGATATAAAAAGATATGTCAAATCCTGCCCAGAATGTCAAAGGGTAGCTCCTAAGCACTGGACTGCTCCTGCAACTCTAGGGGAAATGCCCATAGTGGGAACACCTTTTGAGAGGGTTGCAGTGGATATTGTAGGACCTCTCACTCGGACCAAGAGGAGGAACAGTTACATCCTTACTCTGGTGGACACTTGTTCTATGTGGGGAGAGGCGGTAGCCCTGCCATCAATTGATTCAAAACATGTAGCAGAGGCACTACTTACAATATTTACCCGATTAGGATTCCCGCATCAAATCTTGACGGATAATGGTTCTCACTTCAAGGGGAAACTAACGGAAGAAGTTTTTAAGCTATTTCAAGCCAGACACTTTCATTGTAGTCCGTACCATCCACAAGGGAACGGCCAGGTAGAGAGGTTCAATGGGACTCTCATTTCTATCCTGAGAAAGCTGGCACACGAAAAACCGGATCTGTGGGATCAATTCCTGCCCGCCGCATTGTTTGCGTACCGGGAGGTACCACATAGTTCAACCGGGATGGCTCCCGCAACTCTGCTATTTGGGAGGCCAATAAAAGGTCCATTAGAAGCGTTATTAAGGACCTGGACAGATGAGAAGGCGGAAGAGACTGTTACCTCATCGTATCAATATGTGAACGAACTGACCACTCGTTTGAAAGCTGGATGGAAACTGGCAAATGATAATTTGAAACAAGCCAGGAAGAAACATGCAGCATATTTTAATAGGAAGGCAAAGGACAGGGAACTGGCAGTCGGAGAGAAGGTGCTGCTTCTACTACCCGGAAGCCAGAATAAATTACAAATTGGTTGGCAAGGTCCATATACGGTTCTAGAGAAGGTGTCTAGAACAAACTATAAAATTGACAAAAAGGGGAAGGAAAAAGTTTATCATGTAAACCTGTTAAAGAAGTATCTGGACAGACCACTCCAGGAAAGCACCCCCTTATTGACCTTGGCTATTGCAACCCAGATGCAAAAAGAACCACTCACCTCACATGAATACCCATTACATCCTTGTGAAACAGCAGCGCAGGTAAAAGTCAGTAAGCACCTGACTAAAAACCAGAGGGAGAGAGTTCAACAGGTTCTGGAGGAACATACAGATGTATTAACAGATAAACCAGGCCATACAAATTTGCTACAGTATGACATGAAACTGGTAGACTCAAACCCAATCTGTATGAGAGCCTATTCTATTCCGTTCGCGAAGGAGAAGGCATTGAAGGAAGAAATAGAGTATTTGTTGAAGGAGGGGATTATTTCGCACAGTGAATCATCTTTTAGTTCTAGTGTCGTTTTGTTGAGAAAACCGTCTGGGGAACACAGACTGTGCATAGATTACAGGAAACTGAATGCTGTCACAGAAGGACAAGTGGATCCATTACCAGACACCAAACAGTTATTTGCCAGACTGAACAAGGCAAAATACTTTTCAAAGGTGGATCTTAGTAAAGGCTATTACCAGATCCCAGTGAAGTCTGAAGTGAGACCTTATTTGGCTTTTAGCACTTCGGATGGACATTATGAATTCAATATGCTACCATTCGGACTGAAAAATGCCCGAGTGTGTTTTCAAGGATGATGCGCAAATTGTTGGATCCCCTGAATAACCCATGTATCACAAATTTCATGGATGATATTCTCGTCGCCACCGAGACATTTGAAGAACACATTGAAGCTCTGGAAATGTTGTTTGATAGACTTCGGGAAGCGAACTTAACTGCTAGGCCAACAAAATGTTGTATTGGATGCAAAGAGTTGGAATTCTTGGGACACACTGTATATCAGGGTAATATGACCCCTGATCCTAAGAACTTGGAAAAACTGCAGAGAGCACCTAGGCCGCAAACAAAAAAGGACGTGCGATCATTTGTGTCGTTATGCGGATTTTATCAGAAATACATCAAGAATTTTAACGCTATTTGTGCTCCTCTGACTGATCTGACTCGCAAGGGACTTCCAGATAAAATTATTTGGACTGCACAATGTGAACTAGCGTTCCAAGAGTTAAAGGAAAAACTCACTAGCAAGCCTATTCTCAAACTGCCTGATTTGACACAGGACTTTGTCTTAAGAACCGATGCAAGTAATGTAGGACTCGGAGGGGCTTTGTTGCAAAGATCAGCTTCACCTGATGGGGAACTTAAACCAGTCGCTTATGCAAGCCGCAAATTGAATAAGGCGGAACAAGGATACTCCACAAGCGAAAAAGAATGTTTAGCATTAATCTGGGCAATAAAGAAGTTTCAAATCTATCTGTATGGTAGGACTTTTGTGGTGGAGACGGACCATCAGCCTCTCGTGTTCTTGTCTCAGGCTAAGCATGAAAACGCAAGATTGCTGAGGTGATCTTTGTTGCTTCAACCTTATCAGTTTAGTATCCAATATATCCCAGGCAAATTGAATGTCGGTGCAGATTTCCTCAGTCGGCACCCCTGTGATCAAAATTAGAGTAGTGGCAGACGTGAGGAGGAATTTTACCTATGTGTATCGCTGGTTTTGGAACTTGCCATAGGCATGTTTTCAAGTGGGGAGATGTGTAGTGAAATTGACAGAGATACAACGGTAAAATCCCTCCAAAGATAACATTTAAGGATAAAAACATAATGCGTAGGCTGCGAATAGTACATGATCGCCTAGACCGCGGGTCATCATCCTCCATAATAATTGACTTGCTAGACAGGAGGGGAACGGCGGATCAAAAAGGAAAAAAAAATATGACTGGAAAGATTGCGTGAGACTAGAAAGGCTAAGGAGACGCAATTGGGGGGGAAACGGAGAAAAGTCACGTTTCCCAAGTTGACATAAAAAGTAAGCAACTCGACAGAAGGGACCATAGATATGTTACGCCACAGTCATTTATTGGACGCTTTTGCGCGATACCAAGCCCTTGATTTGAATTCAGCGGCTAAACGCAGATGTTAGGAATATTACAAAAATTAAAAAGTACTTTTTTTCTTAATATTAATGTTAGGAATATAAAAATTAGCTGGCCGGATGGCCTATTCTGAGCAGTGAACTAATATGTTCTTAATTTTACAGACGGATAGATAATATTGAAGATAATGACAAAAGACAGTGTTGTTCACATCATCGACAGACTGTATTGAATCTAAAAGTGTCGCTAATTGCACAAAAAAACACGACCTCGAGACGCAGGTGTTCAAATCTACTTGGTATGGAGGAGAGGGGATATTGTGGTGGCTGTGTCTAAAAATAACTTTTAACGACAAAATTTTGGAGGGGAGAGAAAGGTTGGTTCAAAAATCAAGTACATTTTGTAGAAACACAAGTAGAGACGGACAGACTAACAGATAACCATCCATACTTGACTGAAGCATGACTGAAATGACTTTATGGTAGGAAATTTGAAATTCAAATAAACCTAGGCAGTGATTGGCCACAGACAATCATATCATTAGCGCTCAGACGCGAAAGTGGGGCCATTCTTCAATAGTTGTTCAGTGATAGACACAGATTTTAAAGTGTGGTGATTTCCATATGAAAGAAAGTGTAAGAAGTTTAGGGACGCCATACTATAGCCAGCAGCTCAGCTGAGTTTTGCTAGCAATTCTGTGTTATTTATTCATAATCTGGTAAGATTGAAATTATTTCCTTATATATATTTTGAATATTGTTTCATGTTCGAGTGATTTGATACTGCCATATCGAAATCTAGCCTTACAAACAAGTAGGGATTTGCTCTAGACCCCCCGCCCAAGTCAGGGTCTAGGGACCAACGGTGTACATAAACTCCAGCAAGAGTTAGGCAAGACAGATCAAGTGTTGAGAATAAACAAACATATTACCTATCCTCTTTTAGGGCAGAAAACTAATAAATATTTTTCAGAATCTATAGTCTGGGAGGATCTATCTGATGTAAACCCACCATGGTAAATGTGCTGTTTGGTCAGAGAGATCTGACCTGTCTGTATGATGTGGTTGTTGTGTCAGTGTTGTGTCCAGATGTGGGTAGAGAATAGATTTTGACACATGGCCCATACTTTGATTGCAGAGCTGTGAGTTTCTGTTGTCAACCAAGCAGTGTCTATTCAGTTGGTGACTTACTCGAGTGTATCTGTGCAGTACTTGTGACAGAGACCACCATTATTGCCCGCCAGCACGGAGAGGTGGGACCACCAGATTTCAGCACCAGAGCTACAACTACAAGATGAGTGAGCCTCTGGTCTGCTGGACATTCACCAACACCGTTTAGTTACTAATAACCCCATAAAAATTCCCACCATTTTCTGGACACTGTGTAGTCAATATAGACAGGTGTGATGAGGCCACCCCAACAGCACAAACATTAACTATCCTCCCAAGTAGATGACTACTAGAACATTTTAATAAAACTAACTGGTATAGTACATATATATGTACACTATTGCATTTATGATATAATATTCCATGCATTTCTTTAATAATCTCTAAATCCTTTTAAGTTCTGGTCAACCTAAAAAATTGATCCAGAACAAAATAAATGTAATATAATTCTATCAAAAAATTTTACACACGTGAGTTAGTTCAGTGTATTTTAACATTTATTATATTATTAGTCTTGTTAAATATCTGTGGGTATATCTATAACCTATTACACCACACTACATATCATAACCCTAGACACTTTACGTAGCCACATTCATTAAAAAAAAATTAAGTGTGAGGTCGTAGTGGTAGCAAGAAAGGCCTTCTGACAATTCTCAACTACATTTTATCTCAGGAGCCTTCACAGCTGGCCTCATACAATTACATTTAGTAATATCAACATCATACAATACCATCAAACACCACTACATTTGAGGATCCTTGAAATCCCAAAGCAGCGACGATAAAACGCTGATTTAGAAGCGAGGGGATAAACCGAAGATAGATACATAAAAATTGCAGGAAACCAATAGGAGAAGCGTGTTAAGATGCATGTAAATTTTGGAGACTGCACAAATGTAAATAACATGAAAGTTATATTTTGGGAAGACATGCATAAATTTATACTTGCGAGTCTAAACCGTACATACATAAGACAACTCACTGGCATGCAATATCTATATGGGACAACTGTGAGGTCATCTGATGCCGGAGAGCAAAGGTCGCAACATATGGCCCGCCAATCTAGCTTATCTGGTCCGCCAATCTAATATGACCAGACCGCCGAACTAACCTGTCTGGTCCGCCGTTCATTCACTTTCCTTCAGCTCCCCAAGGTGCACATGTCTTCAAAAAACGCTTGTCGAGTCTTCCTGTCATGTGCCATCAGCTCAACGTTTTTCCATGCCTTCCTCATCATACTCATTTCTGTCTCCAGCTCTCTTCTCCATTTTGATTGGTCCACTTCCACTTCTCTTATCCTGGGGATCCCAGAACAAAGACTCACTAGTAACGATATTAACTGGTTTCATCAAAGTGTGTCCTATCCACTGTTAGAAACTTCGTTTCTCATCTCTAGCTCCTGTGGAATTTGTCTGGTTCTTGTCATCAATTAGTCACTGCCCACCTTACCGTAACATTTAAAACCTTCTATTCTACGCCCGCCTTGGCCTTCAACGAATTCACCGGTCTTTCCAAGTATTTCTTTAGCAGATTTACATGGTAGACCTTCTCCTTTCCTTTAATAGAGATCTGGTAGTTAGCCCTTGAGATCTTTTTAAGGACGGTAAACGGCCCTTGCCATCGCTGGTCTTAAGAGTAAATTACAGATACCCCGCTCAGCGTTAGCTAATAGGTCTGCTCGAGAACATACATCAAAGAAAAATAGCGAACAGCAATAAAATGCGTGCTAAATAGAAAAAGAGACAGATCTCTGAGTATTAGAATGGTTTTATGTTAACGAACAGGCGTAGGTGAAAACTAGGTAAAAGAAAAGTGTAGATAAAGAAATAGATAGATGAAAACTATTTCATAATATGTCACACCAGCTATGCAGGAAGTTCAATAGTAGCTAACTACTGGAAGAGTTTCACTGATGGGAAATTTATTAAGAAATGTTTGATGGCCGCTGCTGACATTGCCCTGATAAAATTAATTTATTTTCTAATACTAAGAATGATGGGTTGAAGAAATGTGAACCAAGTGATATGTGACTACTACAGGTTCTAGTATTTTTCTATTGAACTCAGTGACAGTGCAGATGCAACAGATACTGCACAGCTCGCAATAATTTTCCTTGACATCAACTCAAATTTTGATTTTATTGAAGAAATCTTTTAACTAGAAGCAATAAATAATTTGTGTCATCTCTCGGTTAAAATTGGTCTCCAAATAAATGCCTCTAAAACTAAAGCTATGAACTTTTCTAACGAGACCTTTGATATCATCTTGAACGGGGAAAAACTACAGAAAGTTGAAAGTTTAAATTATTTAGGCAGTAAAATGACTCAGGATGGTGACACAACAAGAGAAATCCATACTAGAATTGCTTTGGCAGCTAGCGCCTTCAATAGATTATCTAACATTTGGAAATTACGATCATTGAATATACATACCAAGCTTCGTCTGTTTAATTCAAATGTTATCTCAGTGTTAACATACGGCTGTGAGAGTTGGAAAATAACAAAATCATTGGAGAACAAGCTGAATACATTCGAGAACAAATGTCTTAGAAAACTCATGAACATCAGTTGGAAAGAATTCAAGACTAATCGACAAATAAGAGAAGACTCTAGGCAGAAATATGTCTCCGACTATATAAGGAAAAGACGATGGTCATATATCGGTCATGTCCTACGAATGCAAAACAACAGAATACCACTACAGGCGCTCACTTGGGTTCCTGAGGGTAAGCGGAAAAAAGGAAGACCAAAAGAAACACTCAGAAGAACAATAATAAGAGAAGGAAGAACGTTGGGCCTAAATAATGTGCAAGAGCTAAGAGGAGTGGCGTCACAACGAACAACCTGGAGAGCACTGGTTTCTGCCTTATGCGCCGTGTTTGGCGCTTAAAGAATTTATTTATTATTATTATTAAAGGCATAATACTGGAAAAGACCTTCTCAACGCATAGCTAAACCCCTCGAAAGACATGAATTTATATCTCTCAAAGTTAATTCCCGTGACTACAAATGGTGCAATGGGAACTGAAAACAAATGTGTGGTGGAGCTTCTAGATAAGTATATGGAAGAAGCTGGCATTCAAAACAAAACTGTCAAATTGCACTGCATGAGTCATCAGGAAGAATTGCATACTAGGGCTCAGAAATGCAAAATAAAATGCAAGTTGTAGTGAGAGCAGTAAAGTTCATGCTACATCGAGAACTGAATCAGCGACAGTTTCAACATCACTTATTAGAAGCAATGGCACAGTCCTCCGATTTATTGTACCTCTGTGATGCTCGCTGGCTCAGCTGAGGTGCCATGTTAGAAAGAGAGTATGAGCTCCGAGAAGAAATTGTTGTTTTCCTTGAAAATTAACACGTGAATATCTCAGGGTTCCGTGATCCTGACTGGTTTTCGGATGTAGCATTTTTAGTTGATATAACTTCCTAATTAAATAAAGTGAATTTTGCAGCTACACGGAATTAGTCAGCTAATGAATGTATTTTATGAACATACTTTTGCGTTTGAGATTAAGCTTCGGCCAACATATGCGGAACAGAGAAAGCGCAAATGGACGACACCAGTACCATTCGTGTAAAAGCTATACGGAGATGCAAATAGCATCACACTGACTACTGCTTTCTTTGAAAACATTCAAATAGACGTATGAGTGTACGAAGAAGAAGAAGCAGAAACTTCAGCTTTTGGAAATGTCATCCCGAAAATTCCAACATTGCGCACTTTCCTACACTGTATGAAAATAATCCCACTGAAACCTTAAAATGTGCTGCCGTTGTATGTGAACTTGGAACTTATTTTTTTTTAAACGCTTTACAGATATTCGGTCAGACGAGGCTGCTTTCATGCTGTTTGCTACTCCCTTTGATGTAGAGTGGGTGAAATTCTTGAAAACGTTCAAATGGAACTCCTTGACCTTCAAAGAAGTAAACTTATGAAATATAAATTTCATAAAGAAGGGGGTCTCTTCGTTATACGTTATACCTTAGGGGTCTTTTTTTGGACATTCACCAGAAATACGTTCTGGAATCTGGGATTGATCTTAACTTAATAGACCATGCCACCCAAAAAAAAGTACGCATGTAGCTTTGGAAGAAACAACTTGCTGAAGACTTTAATGGAAGGAAGATTTAAAGGAAAACGTGCAAGAGGAAGACAGCGCTATAAGTAGGAAGATAACATCAAGAGATGGATAGGAAAAATACCAACAGATTGCACCATCAAGACAAGAGACAGAAGATGTTGGAGATCCAATGCAGCCAATCTTCGTTGAGGAGAGGCTTAGCTGATGAAAATGGTGTGTGCTATTACTTTTGTTTACAAAACTGAAATTGACAAATAGAAAATTGCGCACAAAACTCATTGATATGCACCTAGATGACGTACTGCACTTCGCCTATTCCAGTCTAGAACCTGATTTATAAACACTTTCCCGAGAGACACAACATTCAAATAATAACACTGATTGATAATGGCTCTATACACAATTATTATCTTAATAGCTCTTTAAACAATCATTGATTTAAAGACTCTATAAACAATTATTGCCTTAAATCATCAAACTGATTGCTGATATCATTGAACATTGTACTTTTTTTTTTCAAATATCACCGATGATAAGGTTTATTTCAATTGTAATATTTACATTTGAATAAATATGTGTTTAAAAAATAGTCTTTTTCTGTTCTTATGATGTTTAAAACTTAAGACCAGCTACCAGATGGGGGCATATCTTTCTCTGGTCTTAGTTTCTCCCCCCCCCCCCCCCCCCCCCCCAATAAAAAATGTTTCCGACCTCCACCGTAGGGTGTCGGTTGGAAAGTATTTGATGCGTGAGAACGCAACATAACACATATCTAAGATGGCGTTAGAGCAGGGGTCCACAAAGCTGTCGATATCGATCCCAAAGGGTAGATTACGGGAACAATGGGGGTGGGGGTGGGGGGTGTTACCATTAAATTAATGGGTAGCTGAGCCGTGTTTCTACTCGCTTTCCAAGTTCGTACATGGTTGAAGCTGTGACAGATTATTTGCTCAGGGTTACCACGGCCAGCGGGCCTCTGGTTAAAGCTGTGTTTAGCCACGCTAATGCAGTTTTACACAGGCAACGGTACAGAGTAAAAATGGAAGAGCGTGGTGACTTAAGATCAAAACTCACAAATGTCCAACCAAATAGCAATACCCTTGTTAATGAACATCAGCCAGATTCTTCCCATTATTGAATTTAACCAGTTCAATAAAAAGGTAACGTTAAATCATTGTACCTATGTAATCACTCCGGGAGCCGCGCTGGTGTAATGGCTACGGCGTTGTACTGGCGACCAGGTGTTCATGGTTCAAACCCGGGCGTCGGCGTTTGAAGGAATGTTTACGACCGGAAATTTGACTGAATAACCTGAACGGCTCCTGTGATAAACCCTCTGTGGATGGGAAGGAGCGAAGCTCCTGACCGGGTTGGAAGGAAAGTCCTCAGGTTCCCCAGCCTCGCAATGACATGTCATTGGGCCGAAGGGCTGAAAGCCCAAGTGCCGCTGGTTTAAAAAATAAAAATAAAATCACTCCCTTATTTTATTCCTGTAATTTTGGCCTGGGGTCAATTAAAGATCAAGTCTTCCATGGAGGGGTCGAGGCTCAAAAACGTTTGAGGATCCCTGCGTTAGAGTAAGCTTCACGGAACTCTGGTTGTCAAGATCACGAGGTCATACAAATGATAGGCTGTTTTGTTGTTGTTTTGTTTTTTTAATTAAAAACGTACACTTTCAGAAGTTTACAATCAAATGAGATGCAAGACTGCAAGAAATCGATTTAATTGCTAACATTCCTTATAAATTTCGACAGCTGTTAAATCGTTTGTCACATGAGCAGATTACACATTGTTTCCGCAATTTTTAACTGGTGATACGTGAATATGTCTGGGTACCTTGACTTTACATATAATATGGACACAACTCTTGTTGCTAAGTGAGTCAGAAGATGTATTCCGCAGAGATGATTAGTTCCATAAGACAATTTTTTTAACTTTCTCTAAACCAGTAGTTTCCGGTGTAAGCTGGAACCGATCGTTGACTTCGCCAAACCTGAACTCGAGTTTCTATTTAATTATGTATTTTTTTAAATATTATGCAGGCCTTTTTTCACTATTTTCACACTACATATACAGAACTCTACAGAAAAGTATGATTTTGACTGGTGCCACTACTTTCAACTGTAACTCCAATTTCAGTACACCCCGCTTTTTCCCAAACGTTCAATCTTAACACCGACGTGCTAAATTCGCGAATCTCATACGCACATTCGAGCATAGTGAGCGTCAGTTTGAAAAAAAATTCTATTCCATTGCGAAAGAAGCTCTGGGCGCTTTCTCTTAATTATTATTTTTTTTTTTTTCCATTTAAAATCCTACTTCCTTACTTTTACTTTTTCCTTCCACCATTGCCGTGAAGCGTAGTGGGGAGCTGAAGTCTGCGTTCTTGGGTCAAGTGTGCCGCGTTGGCTGCTGTGAGCCTGTGTTGCTGTAGGATGTATGTGATGTTCTCTATCCATGTACCCTTTGGTCTTCCCTGTGCCCTGAAACCAGACCTTCTGCTGTATTTGGCGCGTAGTGGTAGTTTATTGGGCTCCTTTCTGATCAGACGGCCAAACCACTTAATTTCCTGTCTCTCTATTTACTTGATGCATGATGTAGTTCCTTCAATTTTTCTGGTGTTATCATTTCTCACTCTGTCTCTCCTGGTAACATTAATGACTTTTCATAAACATCTCTTTTTACAGGATGTGGTTCTATTTTATGATGTTAATACCAAATCTTCTGCAGTTGTAGTCGGTAGTTATCGGGCTCCATTCTCATGAGCTTGCCAAACCACTTAATTTTCTGTCTCTCTATATACTATATTCTTCTGATGTCATCATTTCTCTCTCCTGGTAACATTAATGGCTTTTCTTAAACATATCATCTCACTGGACGCAGTTTTCCTCTTCTGTGCTTGGTCAGGGGCCATGTTTGACACTGGTAGCAAAAAGTTGGTAAGAATATAATATTTATCAGCTGTCGTTTAGTTTCCATACTGATGTTATGATGTTTGAGTAATGGTGACAGCTGACGTTTTAACATCGTGTTTCAATCTCTCTGCCAAGTATTCCATTTTCAGTAAAAAGGCTCATAGATAATTTAACTCTGGAACCTACTTAAGCTTGGTGTTGTTGACAAGTTTGTTAAGTAGATTTGGCGATATGCTGGCCTTCATAGTTTCTGTCTTTGATGTGTTGATCTTTATGTTGTATCTTCCACATGTTGAATTAAGCACTTCATGAACATACCAAATCTTAATCTTCCTTGAAATAGAGACTCCAAGTTAAAGTTAACCGAGTTCTGTTACTGAAAGGAACTACTGAATTTATGGATGATAAAGGCCGATGAAGCTCATGTATATTTAAAACACTGAAAAAATGTTAAAAGCAAATAAATATGAAAACAATATTACAAATAAATGTAATAATTCTTAATAAACAAATCGCAAAAAATTAATAAAAATAAATTTAAAAAAATGAATAAATGAAGCAATGCAAAACAAATTTTTTTGGTAAATTAAATAATTTATATCATCTGAATTTAATTATATTCATACACATACACACACTTAAATTAACAATTTAAAAACATTTTTAGCTGTAAATTAATACAGTTAGCATGATTAATTAAAGTACAAAAAAAAAAAAAAAGTGAAGAAAATTAAAAAATAATTTTTAAATTAAATAATTTATATCGTCTGAACTTAAATTATATTCACACAAATGCACAAACTGATACTGACCGTTTTATTTCAGATTGTGCTATTATTATTAATACTATTATTATTTTTGTTTTCGGTAAATTCATATAATAAATAATAATAATAATAATAGCCCCTTCAGTCATAACTGACTATGGGAATGCGCCCCTGAGGTGACAGCCCTCAGCTGCTTATTTTCCTGGTGCTCCTTTCGACGTTTTCTCCTCACCTCTGCGTCTTGTGTGAGCCTCTCTTCGCCCAATCTGAGGTGGCGCCGTAAATAGCATCGCCACTTAGTGCGATCGGCAGCTTCATCCTCCCATGTTGCTGGATCCATGTCCAGTGCCCTCATATCTCTCTTGCACACATCTTTGAACCTCAGCTGTGGTCGCCCAACTGTTCTCTTGCCATCTGCTAATTGTCCGTACAACAAAAACCATGGACAACTGTAATTATTAATTAACTAATGCACTAAACGGAATAAATTATTCGAGAGGATATCTGTTTAAAAAAAATGGTAGCAACTATATGTAGCATAGTATCTACTTCCTAAGGTTGTCATGGCCGGAAGTTGTAGTGAGGATATGCTCTCACTACAGATAAATGCTTCGACGGCACGCACCTAAAATAGCCTCTGACAACCAAGCCCAGGTCCCGACCTTCATGTGTGGCGAAACTGTTTCCACTAACGGTAGAAGGGGTGATAGCGAGTTACTGAGACCTTAAAACAAGCAGCTCCGGGCAGATAGGGCTCGTGATCCTTGGTTGGTAGCCTACCGAGGAGAAGTAAATCTGAATTCAAACCACCTTACGGGAAAATATGAAGGGAAAAGTCTAATATTCTGGAAGCACATCACGGTCCTTTGACATACGCAATGGCATAAAACAAGATTACGTCCTGGCTCCGACCCTCTTTGGGATTTGCTTTGTCTTCCTCTTGAAACATGCATTCAGAGATGCAACTGAAGGAATATACCTTCACGCTAGGTCAGATGGCAGAATACTTAACCTCGCAAAGCTGAAGGCAAAAACAATATTAGAAGGGTCAGTACAAGAGACTTGTTATTCGCTGATGACGATGCAATTGTCACTCAAAGTCAACAGGAGCTTCAGAGCTTGATAAATCGCTTCACCCAAGCATGCAAGTATAAAGAAAACAAATGTGCTGAGTCAGAATGTGGATGTTGCACCAGTTATCACTATCGATAACTATGAATTGGCAGTGGTGCATGTAGTAAAATCTGCGAGATAATCGCTCATTTCAGTAAGATTTTAGTCCTATGATAATAAATAACCGCGCCCGTATGTGTCTGACTATAATAATCTCACACGCCAGCATCGCGCTGAATTTTGTGCCATGGTAATGCTTAGAAACGATCCCGCCGTATAAACGTACTCGCTTTCCTTGTGACGTACAATAAACATTTTTAACATTTTGCCCGATCTGATAGAGACTGCGGCAAGACTTATAATTAACGACCTGACAGAAATGTGCTGCCAAACTACTGTCTGAAATAACGTAATGCTTTAACTTTAACGCCTCTAATAGTAGTAATCTTTACATTTTTTGGTAGTGTAACACGAGACAACAGTAATAATTAACACCAATTCTAACACCCGCCGCGCAAAACCCCGCTTCGCTTGACACGCGGTGGGATTGGCCCGATGATATATACAGACAGTTTAAATTCTCGCCGAGTAATGTATTTCTGACGTCACTCAAACAAGTTAGTTATTTGAATAAAAATGCTAGAGAGAGATGAGGGTGGAAGATGGCCGACTTGTGTAAAATTTATATTTGACGATTGACAGCGACAAAATTGAAAATCTAAACCATAATGAAACTGACCATAAAAATCATATATTATTATAGCTTAGTATCTCCTGAGCCCAAATATGTTTTAAAATATATGGTAGTCCAATTATTAGCCAAGTTATTGAGATAATACTAAATGTCTAGTAACACTAAGACGGACAGACTGTGGTTCCTGCTTGTTTTTTTCATAACGTTAGTGGGGACGCCAGCTTAGAAAGAGGCATTGGAGTAAATTCAAATTCTATTAGTTGGTATAGGAGTGAAAGGGGAGAGATAGGAAAAATGTAACTAAAAACGAAACATCTTTTTCTATTGGGCATAACTAACGCAGACTGACCAATCGACTACCAGACACAGAGTTTGTTTGGAAATTTGTTTTTGTTTTTCAAAAACTACATTTGAATTCTGGTAGTCGCAAGTTTTCCATTGGCCAGTACTAATAGATATTAGCAAAAAGCTTTCAATGCTCATCGCCAGTTGACAAAAACTTTTTCTATCAAATACGCTGAGATCAGCTGTGTTAATTTATAAAATAAAGAATTAATTCGCAGTCTGGGCAGGGCAGAGAAAAACTGAGGCCATTCTTTGCAAGTCAGCGTTATTTGTTACATATTTCTTGAAATTGTGGTAAGAATGCTTTATGTATTAATATGTTTATTACAACTGCCAAAGTTAGATACTGCTATTGGGAAAAGCGAAGGACATGCCGGGAGCAGACATTATTGAGTCCTCACATTGAACTGTATTTAACTGTTGTATATTGTCATGATTTTGTTTTAATATTATTGTATTAGAATATGTTAGTAAGCCTCCGTGTTCCATGAACACTGTTCAACATGCCTGGAGCGTTTTATAATTTAAAAAAAAAAAAGAAGAGCAAATCATACAAAAGGAAATGTGGTTACTCCACGTTATTGTATTGAGGAAAACTATGTAAAAGTACAGTGGCGTATCTGCCATAGAGACCTGAGGTGTGGTCATAGCAAGGTGTGAGTCATATAAAATTAGGGGCGAGTGCACCTGTATGCACGCGAAGCTGACCCCATACCACCATATGTAAATAATAATAATAAAGTGTGATCAGATATAAAAAGGCCAGGGTGTCTTTTTATTGCAGAGGTTTTATTTCCTGTTACCAGCTGGTGACAGGAAACCTGATGAGTGAGTGTAACGCCAACAAGTCTCCGGTAAAACGTTCATGCTGTCAGCAGATAGCTGGAGGAGCTTGTGTGTGCTGATATATCTATATTTTCTGCAACTACATACTGAATTATCCTTCTACAAAGAATCCCAGGTGATGTGTTAGCATCTGGGTATATCTGACACTTCAGTTACAATAAACTTTGGTATTTCCAATCATACCCAGAAGTTTAGGGGGCGTGATGAAACTACAGCCCCTCCTAACAAATGACAAACACTATTAGATAATAAAGTTGTAATCTGTGAATACACCAACAGGAGAGATAGAGTGACATTATACTTATTGGACAAAGTGTCCACACATTTTAGTTAATCCTTTTTATGTAAACTATCTTTTCCTCATTTTCAAAGACCTGTCCAAAAGAGATGGCGGGACAGGCAGATTAAATTGTAAAAAGAAAATATTCAATTTTAAAGAAAAACCTTAACCACTGTTTTATTCATTTCCTTATAGTGAGTTAAAGTGTTTTGTGTTTATGTACCATCATTTTCATTTCTCCCCTAGACATTAGGTACATCATACACCAGACACTAGAGCCAAAATAGTGACCGTGTGAGATCTAGGGAGGTAGCGTTAGGTTCCCTGCAAATACATCATCATCATCTTTTAGAGTCAGGGGCCTACATGTGCTTGACCTCACACGGTTAACACAGACACAGATTTCTTTCCTTTTAGGTATAACATCATAACCTCCCCAGCAAATTAAACTTGCTACATATATTGGTAGGCTTGTCCGGGAATTGAATTTCTCCTAGTACTACATACATTGGGGTCTGGGTTTTAGCATTAACAACATTCTATTTTCCCAGGGAATCCCCATAATTACTATTGCCCAAGATTTGGGAATTTAATGAAGTGTCAGAACCTGGAATTAATTAAGTAAATTTGCATTTATTTTAGAAATTTAGTTAGAACATTTTGTATTTATCAGATGGCAGATTTGGCCAAGTTTCGCTCTGCGGCTGTGCAGACTGCCAAGGAAATGAATATGGAGGGTCAAGTCTTGATTGACTATGTCACCTCAGAATGTGATAAATTTATTGCTAGGGAAGAACATAGGTTAGCGGAGGAAAGGAAAATACAGTTAGAAGAGGCTAGGGAAATTAAAAGGTTACAAATTGAGGCTGATAGAGAGGCTGAGATCAAGAGGCTCCAATTTGAGGAGAGAAAATTGGAGGCAGAAAAAGAAGAAAAACGACTGCAAAGGGAAGCAGAAGAAAAGAGATTGACTGCCGAAAGGGAAGCAGAAGAAAAGACATTGATTGCTGAGAGGGAAGCAGAAGATAAAAGATTACAGAGGGAGCATGAGTTGCGACTAAGGGAGTTAGAGTTGCAAGGCCTTGCTCCGGACAATGGTCACAGCCCCTCTACCTCTGATGCTACTGCTAGTCAGGGGGCCTCCAACTCAGCCATGGGGTTCCATCTAGACTATTTTGTAGAAAAGGATGATGACATTGAGTCATATTTGAGCAGATATGAAGTATTAGCCACTACTTATGGGTTAGAAAGAGAAAGATGGGGTGTAAAGTTGTCTCAAGGTCTTCGGGGAACAGCTTATGAAGTTTTTTTCCAAAATGAGCAGGGATGACCAAGACAACTATGACATGTTGAAGCAGGCTCTTTTGTTAAGATACGAAAAGAACGGAGAGTTTTATAGAAAGAAATTTAGGAATGCCAGGCTACTGTCGGGTGAGACCTATCACCAGTTCTCCGCCCGGTTAGAAACGTATATGGAGAAATGGGCTACTTTGGGGAAAACCCAAGATCTCAAAGAGATGATACTCATAGAACAGATGAGAGAGTCCATGGCTCCAGACATGAGAAAGTTTCTCATGGAACAGGGCGCGGAGAGGCTGGGTGAGATAATTAATGTCGCTGAGAGGTATCAGGCAGCCCAGGCAGAGGTAGCTGGCACCAAAAAGAAACCAGTAGATCATTATAAGGCCCCACAAAACTATAATAAATTTGACAATAGAGGTAAGCAAAACTTTGATAGGCCTCGAAATGATTATAAAAATAAAACCTCACTTTTCAATGACAGAAAGAATGATGAAAGAAAACCTTTTCATCAAGGTAGATTATATTGTAGATATTGTAAGAGGGATGGACATGACATTAAATTTTGTAAAAGTAAACCTGCTGGATTTGCTGCTATGAAAATGGGGAACAAGGAAGTAAAGGACAAACCTGCTGGACAGCAGGAACCTTATCACCCCCCAGTTTGTGAGGATGTTGTATGCAATGATGTCACCATTAGGTGCCTCTATGATACCGGTTTAGATTTTGATTCTGTCGTGAGCTCGCACTTGGTGAACCCAGATCAGTATACCACAGAAACAGTGGAGATACAAGGGGCGACCAAGGACATACCACTCATGACACTTCCCATTGCAAGAATAAATGTGAAAACTCGCTATGTGGAAGGTGTAATCAGAGCAGCAGTGATCGACGCACCCATCTACCCTCTGATATTGGGGTGTCGTTATGTCTACTTGGGGAATCCCAAGAGACCTGTGGTCTTGGCAGCCGTCCAGACCCGATCACAATCCAGAAAGGAAGAAGATGAACCTATAAATACTCATCCAGAGGAGATGAGGAAGGCACAGGCTGAAGATAGGTCACTGAAGCCGTGTTATAAGAAACTCCCAAAGAGCCATACTCCTCCTAATAAAGGAGAATTTTATATGAAGAATAAATTGTTATATAGGAAGGCCGGCACTGGTTCAGCTGGTCACGGACAGCTGGTCCTTCCCAGTTCATATAGGGAAAAGGTGATGGAGTTAGGTCATACTATCCCCTTCAGTGGTCACATGGGGATTAGCGCAACAGGACAGCGTATAGCTTGTCATTATTTCTGGCCAGGGATAACGGAAGATATAAAGAGATATGTAAAATCCTGTCCAGAATGCCAGAGAGTAGCTCCAAAGCATTGGACTGCTCCAGCAACTCTAGGGGAAATGCCCATAGTGGGAACCCCTTTTGAGAGAGTTGCAGTGGATATTGTGGGACCTCTCACTCGGACCAAGAGGAGGAACAGTTACATCCTTACTCTGGTAGACACTTGTTCTATGTGGGGAGAGGCGGTAGCCCTGTCGTCAATCGATTCGAAACATGTGGCAGAGGCATTACTTACTATATTCACAAGGTTAGGATTCCCGCATCAAATCTTGACTGATAACGGCTCACAGTTCAAGGGGGAAACTAACAGAAGAGGTTTTTAGGTTGTTTCAAGCCAAGCACTTTCATTGTAGTCCGTATCACCCCCAAGGGAACGGCCAGGTAGAGAGGTTCAATGGGACTCTCATTTCTATCCTGAGAAAGCTGGCACATGAGAAACCTGATACGTGGGACCAATACTTGCCCGCCGCGTTGTTTGCGTACCGGGAAGTTCCACATAATTCAACCGGGATGGCACCCGCAACCCTGTTATTTGGGAGGCCAATAAAAGGTCCATTAGAAGCCTTGTTAAGGACTTGGACAGATGAGAAGGCAGAGGAGACTGTTACCTCATCCTATCAATATGTGAACGAACTGACCACTCGTTTAAAAACTAGTTGGAAACTGGCAAATGATAATTTGAGACAAGCCAGGAAAAAGCATGCTGCTTATTATAATAAGAAAGCGAAGGATAGGGAGCTTGCTGTAGGGGAGAAGGTGCTTCTTCTATTGCCCGGCAGCAACAATAAACTTCAGATCGGATGGCAAGGTCCATATACAGTTTTGGAAAAGGTATCCAGAACAAATTATAAGATAGACAAAAAGGGAAAGGAAAAAGTCTATCATGTGAACCTTTTGAAGAAATATCTGGACAGACAAATCCAGGAAGGAACACACCTAATGGCCTTGTCTATCGCAACCGAAATGAAAAATGACCCTCTCACCTCATTTGAATATCCACTGAAAACCAGTGAAACGTTTGCACAGGTGAAGATCAGTAATCACCTGACAAAAGGACAGAGGGAGAAGGTTCAACAGGTCCTTGAGAAACATACAGATGTGTTAACGGATAAACCGGGGCACACAAATTTGTTGGAATATGATATGAAACTACTAGACCCAGCACCCATCTGTATGAGGCCCTATTCTATTCCTTTCGCTAAGGAAAAAGCTTTGAAAGAGGAGATAGATTATTTGTTACAAGAAGGGATTATTTCTCACAGTGAGTCTCCTTATAGTTCCTGTGTGGTTTTGTTGCGGAAACCATCGGGAGAACATAGACTGTGCACAGATTACAGGAAACTGAATGCTGTCACAGAAGGTCAGGTGGATCCATTACCTGATACTACTCAACTATTTGCCAGGCTGAACAGGGCAAAATATTTTTCTAAGGTGGATCTTAGCAAAGGCTATTACCAAATTCCAGTAAAGCCTGAGGTTCGACCTTATTTAGCCTTTAGCACCTCGGAAGGTCATTATGAGTTCAACATGTTACCGTTTGGGTTGAAAAATGCCCCGAGTGTGTTTTCTAGGATGATGCGAAAATTGTTGGATCCCCTGAAAAATCCATGTATTTCGAATTTTATGGATGATATCCTCATTGCTACGGAAACATTTGAGGAACACGTTACCTCTTTGAATATGCTGTTTGATAGACTCAGAGAGGCTAACTTGACCGCTAGACCAACAAAATGTTGTATTGGTTGTAAAGAGTTGGAATTCTTGGGACATACTGTACATCAGGGTAGCATGACCCCTGACCCCAAGAATCTGGAAAAATTGAAAAGAGCACCTAGGCCACAAACAAAGAAAGATGTGCGATCTTTCGTGTCGTTGTGTGGGTTCTACCAAAAGTACATTAAACATTTTAACTCTATATGTGCTCCTCTGACGGATTTAACTCGCAAGGGTCAACCTGATACAATAAATTGGTCCGCACAGTGTGAATTGGCTTACCAGGAGTGAAAAGAAAAACTCACAAGCAGGCCAGTATTGCAATTGCCTGACTTGAATCAAGAATTTATCGTGAGAAGTGACGCAAGCAATGTGGGCCTGGGCGCTACATTGTTGCAAAGGTCCTCCTCACAAGATGGAGAATTGAACCCAGTCGCTTATGCAAGCCGCAAGTTGAACAAGGCGGAAAAAAATTATTCAACAAGTGAAAAGGAATGTCTAGCTTTGATATGGGCTATAAAAAAATTCCAGATTTATCTATATGGCAGGACATTTGTGGTCCTATACCGTGTGTTGCCGGGGCCCGAAAGGAGAGCAAAGAATAGTAACACTGCACCCTACCACGCATGTCGTAAAAAGCGACTAAGGAGGGTTGGGCATGGGGCTGTTTACCCCATCCCGTAAAAACTTCGCACAGTGGGCTGATCACCTGCTTGCCAACCAATCTGATTACGGAAACAACGATAGATTGTTTGGTCTGTTTCTGTTCCACAAAGACGCCACTAGGCGTGGTGGAAACAGCGATAGATTGATCAATTTGTTGTTGCCCTAAGACGCCACTAGGCGTACTGGCCACATACTGCTTTGCCGGTTGGTGGCTAAGGATGGAAGAAGAAGAAGATTTGTGGTCCAAACAGATCATTCACCTCTCGTATTCCTGTCACAAACCAAGCATGAAAATTCCAGATTATTGAGATGGTCATTATTATTACAGCCATACTCATTTCTGATTGAATATATTCCCGGCCCTCAGAACGTCGGTGCAGACTTTTTGAGTAGACATCCTTATGATGAAGATCAGAGAAACGCGTAAGACTTCATTTGAGCTAAGTTATCTCGCAGATTATAACCTGCAAATGAATGCATGTTTTAGGACGGGAGGTGTGTAGTAAAATCTGCGAGATAATCGCTCATTTCAGTAAGATTTTAGTCCTATGATAATAAATAACCGCGCCCGTATGTGTCTGAATATAATAATCTCACACGCCAGCATCGCGCTGAATTTTGTGCCATGGTAATGCTTAGAAACGATCCCGCCGTATAAACATACTCGCTTTCCTTGTGACGTACAATAAACATTTTTAACATTTTGCCCGATCTGATAGAGACTGCGGCAAGACTTATAATTAACGACCTGCCAGAAATGTGCCGCCAAACTACTGTCTGAATTAACGTAATACTTTAACTTTAACGCCTCTAATAGTAGTAATCCTTACATTTTTTGGTAGTGTAACACGAGACAACAGTAATAATTAACACCAATTCTAACACCCGCCGCGCAAAACCCCGCTTCGCTTGACACGCGGTGGGATTGGCCCGATGATATATACAGACAGTTTAAATTCTCGCCGAGTAATGTATTTCTGACGTCACTCAAACAAGTTAGTTATTTGAATAAAAATGCTAGAGAGAGATGAGGGTGGAAGATGGCCGACTTGTGTAAAATTTATATTTGACGATTGACAGCGACAAAATTGAAAATCTAAACCATAATGAAACTGACCATAAAAATCATATATTATTATAGCTTAGTATCTCCTGAGCCCAAATATGTTTTAAAATATATGGTAATCCAATTATTAGCCAAGTTATTGAGATAATACTAAATGTCTAGTAACACTAAGACGGACAGACTGTGGTTCCTGCTTGTTTTTTTCATAACGTTAGTGGGGACGCCAGCTTAAAAAGAGGCATTGGAGTAAATTCAAATTCTATTAGTTGGGATAGGAGTGAAAGGGGAGAGATAGGAAAAATGTAACTAAAAACGAAACATCTTTTTCTATTGGGCATAACTAACGTAGACTGACCAACCGACTACCAGAGACAGAGTTTGTTTGGAATTTTTTTTTGTTTTTAAAAAAAAAACTACATTTGAATTCTGGTAGTCGCAAGTTTTCCATTGGCCAGTACTAATAGATATTAGCAAAAAGCTTTCAATGCTCATCGCCAGTTGACAAAAACTTTTTCTATCAAATACGCTGAGATCAGCTGTGTTAATTTATAAAATAAAGAATTAATTCGCAGTCTGGGCAGGGCAGAGAAAAACTGAGGCCATTCTTTGCAAGTCAGCGTTATTTGTTACATATTTCTTGAAATTGTGGTAAGAATGCTTTATGTATTAATATGTTTATTACAACTGCCAAAGTTAGATACTGCTATTGGGAAAAGTGAAGGACATGCCGGGAGCAGACATTATTGAGTCCTCACATTGAACTGTATTTAACTGTTGTATATTGTCATGATTTTGTTTTAATATTATTGTATTAGAATATGTTAGTAAGCCTCCGTGTTCCATGAACACTGTTCAACATGCCTGGAGCGTTTATAATTTAAAAAAAAAAAAAGAAGAGCAAATCATACAAAAGGAAATGTGGTTACTCCACGTTATTGTATTGAGGAAAACTATGTAAAAGTACAGTGGCGTATCTGCCATAGAGACCTGAGGTGTGGTCACAGCAAGGTGTGAGTCATATAAAATTAGGGGCGAGTGCACCTGTATGCACGCGAGGCTGACCCCATACCACCATATGTAAATAATAATAATAATAAAGTGTGATCAGATATAAAAAGGCCAGGGTGTCTTTTTATTGCAGAGGTTTTATTTCCTGTTACCAGCTGGTGACAGGAAACCTGATGAGTGAGTGTAACGCCAACAAGTCTCCGGTAAAACGTTTATGCTGTCAGCAGATAGCTGGAGGAGCTTGTGTGTGCTGATATATCTATATTTTCTGCAACTACATACTGAATTATCCTTCTACAAAGAATCCCAGGTGATGTGTTAGCATCTGGGTATATCTGACACTTCAGTTACAATAAACTTTGGTATTTCCAATCATACCCAGAAGTTTAGGGGGCGTGATGAAACTACAGCCCCTCCTAACAAATGACAAACACTATTAGATAATAAAGTTGTAATCTGTGAATACACCAACAGGAGAGATAGAGTGACATTATACTTATTGGACAAAGTGTCCACACATTTTGGTTAATCGTTTTTATGTAAACTATCTTTTCCTCATTTTCAAAGACCTGTCCAAAAGAGATGGCGGGACAGGCAGATTAAATTGTAAAAAGAAAATATTCAATTTTAAAGAGAAACCTTAACCACTGTTTTATTCATTTCCTTATAGTGAGTTAAAGTGTTTTGTGTTTATGTACCATCATTTTCATTTCTCCCCTAGACATTAGGTACATCATACACCAGACACTAGAGCCAAAATAGTGACCGTGTGAGATCTAGGGAGGTAGCGTTAGGTTCCCTGCAAATACCTCATCATCATCTTTTAGAGTCAGGGGCCTACATGTGCTTGACCTCACACGGTTAACACAGACACAGATTTCTTTCCTTTTAGGTATAACATCATCTACGGTGTCTACGCCACATCATCGGTATTTCGTGGAAGGACAAAGTGACAAATGTCAAGGTGTTGTCCCGTGCTGGCGTTCAAAGCATGCATACACTGTATAGACAGCTCATACTACGCTGGTTTGGAAATGTCCTTCGCATGGAAGATGGTCGCATCTTCTACGGACAACTGGCAGATGGCTATAGAACAGTCAGACGACCACAGCTGAAGTTAAAAATGTGTACAAGAGAGACATGAGGGCACTAGACATAATTCCAACAACCTGGAAGGATAAAGCTGCCGATTGCACCAAGTGGCGATGCTCTCTACGGCGCAACCTTAGATTGGACGAAGAAAAAAGCTCTCACAACAAGCAGAGGAGTTAAAAAAAAACCGTCGAAAAGAACACCGGGAAATTAAACAGCCGAGGGCTATCACCTCAGGGGCGCGTTCCCGTAGTCAATAATGACTGATGGGATTATTATTATTAACTACCATCAGGATCGGCTTTTTGCGGTGCACCGATTAGGGGGAAAAGCCGAAATGTATAACAAAAGATAGACATAAAAACACTAAAATTTTAAAAGAAGTCGAAAAACGAAGTAGAAAATTTCAGAGTGAAAACTATTTGCTTATATGAAACTGGTCATTTTCCTATATGTCTATATTATTCCTTTGTCAAATACAGCAAACTGAACACCCATATGTAAGTCAACATGAATAAATAAAACAAAATTATATACAATAACATTTAAAACACATAACTTTATTACGTATTTGTAAACTCCTACAGTCAATTTGTGGAAATTACAGTGGGACCCAACTCAGTAGTATGGCATTGACTTTCAAAAGATAATCCTGATGATAAAATGATAAACATGATGATAAAAAGATAAACATGATGATAAAAAGATAAACATGATGATAAAAAGATAATCATGATGATAAAAACATGACCATGATGATAAAAAGATAATCATGATGATAAAAAGTTAATCATGATGATACAAAGATAAGCATGATGATACAAAGATAAGCATGATGATAAAAAGATAATGATGATGATCAAAAGATAAGCACGATGATCAAAAGATAATCATGATGATCAAAAGATAGGGTAATTCTCCCAGCTGTCTTATTAATACCCGCACTTTTCAGGCACAAGGAAATACTCATAGTCTTCGAATAATTCTCAGCACATTTCCACTAACAGAAGTGAACGTCTAACTGACCAATCAGTGTTTGCGCAATTCCAGCAGCAGACATACTAAGATGCATCTTGAAAAAAAAAACAATAGTAACTTACCAACGACTCCGCAGTGTCTGGTTTCTCCTAAATTCAGTGAAGATCTACTGTACACAATGTGTGGGTGTCCCTCTACGCCAACCACGTTGGTATGATTCCACAGAGGCTCAACGAAGTAGTCATCCGTGTCAGTTGAGAAAACTCCATGCTGCGGATAGGAAAAAAAATACTATGTTTACCTCATATGATGGTAATGTATTACCGTCCGGTAAGAGAAAGTCAGGTTTCATAAATTTATGTTCATTATTTATACCATAGCATATACTGCTGTAGGGAAGTGAAGTGTTAGATACTTTATTATACTAGGTCCAGCATCGAGAGGTGGGGTGACCAGTTCCCTTCCTCGCTGTTTTTCTTTCCTTCCCTGACTCAAATGCAAAGTCAGGTACCCATTTACAGCTGGGTAGACTGAAGCGTGTCGGTACCGTGAGTAGGTTTAGTTAACCGATATATTGGCGTTTTGTTGTTTCAAGAACCCGTCCACGTATGACGTCACGTAGTGAGGGGAGAGGGTGGTCAAAATTTTGTGACGAAGTGTGACGATGGGGGAAGGGGTTAAGAATTGTGACGTGATTTTAAAAAATGCAAATAAGGATCGCTTCTTTCATAAAACATCAATCCTTATAGCCTACATTTATCCACAACAGTTAATAACTCCCACGTGGACGACTTATAATAATATTATAATCTCAGCTGAAATATCGGATAATTGTTATAACATTTAACTGGTTTAAATCGTGTTTATTATATATTTCTTTATTTTTAAAATATAACGTAATACACACTTACGCAATAAACCATGTTGATCAGGCAGCTAAGGCACATCTAGTTCGTTCAGTGGAGGTGCATCTTACTTTGCCGTGGGATAATGATAACGAAGGTCAATAATTCGTGTATAACGACTTCAGTTTTTAAATCATTGAATTTGTGTGGAATTCATTCATTCATTCATAACCCTCCACTCCCAAAGGAGCACAGACCTTCAACAAACACATGCCAAGTCCTCCTGTCACGTGCAATCATCTCAAGTTCTTTCCACGTTCTCCTCATCATTTTCACCTCTGTTTCCAGCTCTCTTCTCCATGTGCTTCTTGGTCTACCTCTGCCTCTCTTGCCCTGGGGGTTCCAGAACAAGGACTGCCTTGTAATGCTATCAACAGGTTTCCTCAATGTGTGTCCTATATATCGCCATCGTCTTCTTCTCATCTCTTGTTCCACTGGCCCTTGTCTACTTCTTGTCATCAGTTCCACGTTGGTAACCTTGTCATACCATTTGAATCCCTCTATTCTACGCAAGCACCCATTTATGAAAGTCTGTAGCTTTTTGGTTGTTGTCTTTGTTGTTCTCCATGTCTCAGAGCCATACAATGGGACTGACTTCACATTTGAGTTGAAGATTCTTATTTTCGTGTTGGATCCAATTTCTCTTGATCTCCATATATTTCCCAATGCAATGAAAGCTCCTCTTGCTTTTTGTATTCTTATTTTGATATCGCTGTCTGTCCCTCCAACTTTGTCTATATTACTGCCAAGATATGTGTACGATTCTACATCTTGTATTGGTGTTTCTTCAAGTTCAACCCTGTTATCATTACCTGCATTTATTCTCATTACTTTTGTCTTTTCCCTGTGTATTTTCAGACCCAATTGCTTAACTTCTCATCCAATGTTTTCAATTTGTCCTGCATCTGATTACGGTTATGGGACAGAAGAGCCAAGTCATCAGCAAAATCCAGATCATCCAACTGCTTAGTCAGAGTCCACTGGATTCCATTTCTGTTGTGTTGTGGGTTGTCGATGATCTCATAACCCAGTCTATTGCTAGTAAGAAAAGAAATGGAGAAATGGAGAAATGGAGACAAGAGGCATCCCTGTCGCACTCCTGTTCTTATCCCAAACGGTTCTGTAAGCTGTCCTTCGTGAAGAACTCTGCATGTCATGTCTTCATATGTTTTCTTTATTAAATTAATGATTTTCAGGGGAACTCCATAATGCCTCATCAATTTCCAAAGTGATTCTCTGTCTACACTGTCAAATGCCTTTTCGTAGTCCACAAATCCGATGTATAGTGGTGAATTCCATTCCAGACTTTGTTCAAATATTATTCTCAAAGTGGCTATCTGATCTGTACATGATCTGTTTTGTCGAAAACCTGCTTGTTCATCTCTCAGTTTCTTGTCTATGGACTCTTTTAATCTCTCAAGGATAATCCTGTTTAATACTTTTCCTGGCACTGATAGTAACATTATTCCTCTATAATTTGTGCACTCTTGTAAATTTCCCTTCTTAGGCAACTTAACCTATGTTATACCCTTAAATTCTGCTGGTATCTCCTCCTTTTCCCAGACTTTACCAAGTAATTTATATAACATCTCTGTAGCCGTGTCGATATCTGCTTTTATGGCCTCTGCTGGAATGCCGTCAGGTCCAGCCGCTTTTCCATCTCTTAGAAGCTTTATGGCTTTCTTTATTTCTTCCTTTGTTGGTCTTTCACCGTTAATTTGTAGCTCTTCTTCTGCTGGCTGGATGTCCGGGGGGTTTTGTGGAGCTGGTCTATTGAGAAGGTCACCAAAATATTATGTCCACCTCTTCATTTGCTCCTGTATATTGCTGAGCAGTTTCCCATTCTTGTCTTTTATGAGGCAACTTGTTTGCTTGTATTTCCCTGTCAGCTTCGTTGTGCTGCTATACAGTTCTCTCATATTTCCTTTGGCTGCAGCATCTTCTGCCTCTCTTGCCAACTCCTCAATATACTTCCTCTTGTCTCTTTTGATACTTCTTTTTACTTCTTTGTTTGCTTCTGTGTACACTTCTTGAGCCTTGGCTTTGGAACTTCTGGTTTTGCTTGTGTTTAAATCTGCTTTCTTGGTTTTTCTGTCTTTTATCTTATTGATGGTTTCTGTTGTTATCCATGCTTTTTGTTGTCTTTCCCTTTTCCCCAGTATTTCTTCACATGTCTCATTCCATACAGTTTTGACCTGCTGCCAATAGTCTTCTGTATTCTCTACATCTTCCAGTTGTTGGAGCACTTGGAATTTGTTGGATATTGTGACCGCAAATGTGTCTCTTGTTTCTTGATTTCTTAGATGTCCTACATTAAATTGTTGTCTATAATTTTGCATTGTTGCATATCTCTTGAGTTTCATTTTTACTTTGGCTATCAGAAGGTGGTGATCTGATGCCACATCTGCTCCTCTATATACCTTTACATCCTGCAATAATGATCTAAACTTCTTGTTTATGCATATATGATCAATCTGATTTTCTGTTCTATGGTCTGGTGATATCCATGTTGCCTTGTGTATTCTCTTATGTGGAAACATGCTTCCTCCTATAGCCAGTTGATTTGAAGCACAGAAGTTTGAGAATAGTTCCCCATTTTCATTCATTATTCCTAGCCCATGTTTTCCCATGACTTCTTCAAATCCGGTATTGACTGTATCTATCTTTGCATTCATGTCACCCATCAAAATTGTGATGTTTCTTCTTTTTACTTTATTCATAATTTCCTGTAGTCTAGTATAAAATGCATCTTTCACCGACTCTTCTTTGTCATTAGTTGGTGCATAACATTGGATGACATTTACATGTATTTTCTTTTTAGCTGTTTTAAAAGTGGCTGTTATTATTCTGGGTCCAACAGCTTCCCATTCAATGAGTGCTTTCTGTGCTTCTTTAGATAACATAAGAGCTACCCCTTCACTGTGGTGTGAACTTTCGTCTTCATGTCCTGAGGACAACACCAATTCACCTGTGATGAGTTTCTTCCTGTCTACCCCATTCCACTTTGTTTCACACATTCCCAGAACTTCGATTTTATATTCCCTCATTTCTGACGCTACTTGTGCCACTTACCCTTGTTCGTTTAATGTCCGAACATTACAGGTGCCAAATCTGGAAGTTCTCCTAGAAGAAAGAAGGTTAGTCAGCAACACAGACTCCTTTCGGCTTTCTCTGTGTTGCATCATACGCCTCCCTGCGAGAAGACCTTCTCCTGTCTTGGATGGCTGTGTTTTATTTTCCTTATTTGACTTTTCCATATTTGTTTAAGTTTTTTTGTGGTTTAAACTTTTTACAGGATGGGGTAACCAGCCCCATGCCCAACCCTCCTTAGTCGCTTTCTACGACATGCATGGAAGGGAACAGCGTTACTATTCTTTGCTCCCCTTTTGGGCCCCGGCAACATGTGTGGAATTGCTCTTAACATATTTTATTAAACTTTAACATACGTAACTGATATGTTTACTTAAAATTTTTTTGTTCTTGTTGATAAAATTAGCAATATTTTAAATAAATTTAGCAACATTTAACCAGCAAATCAGTCTTTGCAAAAAAGTATGATTAATTAAACACTATTTTACTTAAAAGATTGTAATTTTGTCAGCACTAGTTAACTAATTCACATTCCATTACATTCTTTATTTTCAGTATAACAACACCACAAATTAGAAAAAGTGTGGCGGGGTAAATTTGTGACATCACAGGGCTTGAACATCAATTTAAAGAAGTCAGAGGTCATGACGCTCAATGTGAGCAACCCTGAGCCCATATCAGTAAGGAATCAGCAACTGGTACAGACAGACACCTTCACATACCTAGGATGCATAGTAACACCAGACGGCGGGGCAGGCAAAGACATCAACATCAGAATGAATAAGGCAAGAACAGCCTTTTTTAGCATAAACAATATCTGATTAGTCCTCTCAATACAGCACAAGCACAAAATTAAGATTATATCAGAGCTGTGTGCTTTCTGTGCTTCTCTATGGTGCGGAATGCTGGAGAGTTACAGAGAAGGAAATGTCGAAATTGTCCTCTTTTCACACAACATGCCTAAGAAAAATTCACCGAATCTTTTGGCCGAATACCATCACCAACCAAGATCTGCTTACTCGGAGCAAGCAAGAGGACATGCACACCATCATAGCTGGCAGACGCTGGAGCTGGGTTGGCCATGTCCTCAGAAGAGACCCCGATGCCATCACAAGAACAGCTATGCTTTGGACCCCTGAAGGAAAACGAAAGAGAGGCCGACCAAAAACAACCTGGCGGAGGACTGTGGAGGCTGAGATGCAAAGAATGAACCAGAGTTGGGGCACTGTACGAAGGATGGCCGCCGACCGAGCAAAGTGAAATCAATTTGTTGTTGTCCTACAAGACGCCACTAGGCGTGATGGCCACTGACTGCTTTGACGGTCGGCGGCTAAGGATCAAAGAAGAAGAAGAAGATGGTGATGGGGAGGTTGCTGGGTTTTTGTGACGAAATACGATGGAACCCAAAAAAAGGGTGGGGGGGTGTGTGTGTGTGTGTGTGTGTGTGTGTGTTTAAAAAAAGGCAAAAATTGCGTGACGCAACATATGGCGTGTTTGTCTCTATTCCTGAGTCCCTGAGTAATTAGCCCATATATTGGCGCTTTGCGTTCTTGAGGATGTATAAAACTGCTCCGTACAATTTGGTTTTAAATTTGACCATCTACACTTGTTATTAGCTTTATACTGGTGACCACATAGAGTCAATATATTCATTTCAATCCTGTCACTCCTACAAGAGCGTTAATTAAACGTTAAATCATTCGATAATCCTGATTTTCGTAAACATACATGCCAGAATGTAATAGAAAAAAATATGTTTCATTAGTACTCAGAGAAAATATACTGTCTTAGCAAGCATTCCCCATTTCTGGCAAAGACGTATCAAGTCAAACAAAATTAATCAACACACTACCTCAGTTAATCGCCAAATAAAGTAAAATCCTGGCTATAGTCTAGCTTCTTTCAGTTTTATTTTTTCATTATTAATTGTTCAAAGCTTTCTTTGCAAATGTATTTTCAGGTTCTTATTTTCCCTAATGTTTCGACACAGTTCCCACGATCCTAGAGAAAACTGGAATAAAGCTAGTGAAGGGTTCCAAAATTTACAGTGTCTGCTGCCAGGTAGGACAGGAATTTTAAGCATTTAGACCGTCTACCGATAACCGAGAACAAGCAACATCATTACATAAATATTAGTATTCCTGGCATTACGTTCCCAGCCTTCCGCAATCACCTTGAAATTCCTGGCATGATTTGAGCAAACTAGGAACCATGGTTCTCGCAAAATATAAATTTGGCGACCATGTACTTAGTCACATGCATGACCCACAAACATTTACATTCTTGTCCTAAACTCCCGAAAACCATAGGTATGTCTCATTTAATGTTGAGAGAGAGAGAGAGAGCGAGAGAGAGAGAGAGAGAGAGAGAGAGAGAGAGAGAGAGAGAGAGAGAGAGAAATGTGGGGACAAAGATGCAGTTTAGTCACTGTGCATTAATCGCATTTGCAAGTAGAGTTGTGACGGGTTACCACCCCTTGCTCTGCAGTGATGGTCCAACAATGGCCAAAACCTAGAGTATCTAATGTGGGTCTTCAAAAGTATCTAGCTTCGCACAAGGTTACTCTTGGCAGAGATGCAAATACCGCCGCAGGCGACCTTTGTCTTTACTGACTGTGTTTGGTACGCCACTCTGAGTGGAGACCTCCCAGTAACAAAGACTGCTGTGCCCGTCTCAGATTTTGCTCTTTCCTCAGACCTACGGGTCTTGAGTGTTCCTCTATAAATGCCTTTGTGCAGATGAGGAAGGACATCCCTCGACACCTTCGGGTATATGAGGCTCTGTCCATTTTGGCTGGAATGACGTCTCGATGGTTCGGAGGTTTTATAGCGAATATGAGTACACATGATGGCAAGTTCGGGCACAATGGGCTAATCACCTGTTTGCCAAGTCACTTCGATTACATGTCCTGCCCATGGGCCTTGTGCATTTGGGTCCCCTCTACACCTCGTTTCACGGGGTAGAAGAGGTTCCGATTATGAGATGAGATGAGAGATGCAAATAGAAGGCTGATGATACCTCTACCTTGAGAGAATTTTCACAAAATATTCAGAAGTCAAGAACAATGCTGAATGTGTCTTAGCAAAGTTAACTTAGTATCTGCCCGCCGCCTTTTGTGAAGGGATTTAGCTCGTTCAAGCTCTCAACTGAATTAACAGCAAAATTCTTCTTCTTAGCTCTATATAGATATTTATTAAAGATACCGATTCATACATGTGCATTTCTCTATGTAATAACCGAATCAACTAGGGCTTTGTAAAATAACATGTCACAAATTTAACGATCAAATATTTTAACAGAAGTAAAATGAATATAGGTGATAGATGTGATGCAGAAAAAATGTTTTCTTCATTGAGGTTAAGGTGGAATTCATACAATGGTGGTCTTCTACAAGTATGACTTGCCAGATTTCTTAATTCGGCTGCTGCTGTTTCGTCAATCCGTTTTCTGTGACGAGGGTTTTTCCCGAGCGACGGTGTAGGGGGTAACCTCTCCTGGTGCCAGTGATAATATCTTCACAGGCCCGTCGAACGTATCCGTCTAGTGTCAACAACAAGACTGTCCTGCAAGCTGGAAGTGGGTTCTGCAGTGTGACTTGCCAATCCTCATTTTATCTGGCTGTGGTGAAGTGGGATGTTATAAATACTTATAGGGAACTTAGTGTACTGACTGAGATCAGCTGTGAAGGTATCTATATCTATTAAGAGTATTGTATTATAGATAACCTTACTTGCTACCACATATCTATATATCTCAGTCAGAATTATTCTGGAATAGTGTGATGCTACGTTATGTGTCTAGGGTATGAGTATGGTGAAGTGTAAGTCACAACAACAGACAGATAAACAATTTAATTTAATCCACTACTCTTGACAACACTGTGACACTCACATACATATAACACTCTACAAAGATATCTTAAAAGAGTCACTGATACACTTTCAAATAACAATATGTATTCATTACTGGCATGAATGAATATGTGTCCTGATTCAACTACAAGGGAACCAGGAATCACAATCAATTTAAATTACAAGTTATGTACAGAATGTATTTAATATGAATATTGTAGTGACATATATTATTACAAATGTTCTATGTGTGTCAGTTGTGTAGTAGTAAAATGAGGTAATACTGGTTTTGTTTTGTTCAAGCTCTGTTGGTATTTGTCATCATGACTTCAATAGTTTGTCTTTAGGGACTAGTATTGGAGATGTTCACAGTTCCTGATTTTAAGACAAGTAAATTCCCCTCTTAATGTTAATTTTTAAAAAGTCAGTTCAAGATGAGGGGACATAATGTTGAGCTCAGCTGGCCAATTCGCTTATCTGGCGTGATGGCGGCAGGAAAGGACTCCTCTGCTCGAATTCTCCTCTGGGCTCAGGAGACACCTCACTGATAGCTAAAAAGACCAAGGAGTATGCTGTCCGACTCAGGATTCAGCAAAGCTCTGACTAGGTGCTGCTCAGTACCATCAAGACCACTGTCCCACAATTCATACGAATAACACAGATACGTTGATTAGCAATGAATTCTGGCACAAACTGGCACAAATTTCCATCTGCCTATGTTCCAGGCTTTTATTGAGCAAAATATATGCTGGCTTCAACGCACTGATGCTTTATCAAGCTATTTTAAACAAGTGGTTTCGAACTAACGCTCCCAAGTGTGTATATCAGCGAGTCTGACCAATGAGCCCCGTTTCGACAAGTGTTTGAAAAAATGTTACCTTTCCCCGTTTCCCCTAACAACCAAGATAGTATTTATAGCCCGACCAATCGTGGTTAGGCTTTCATTTGTTGCGCTCCAATCAATTTGGAGTTTACATGGTAGGCTATTTCTGTAACGTAAATTTTTTTCAAACACGTTAAAAAAAAATCTTATGAGCAGAAATGATTTTATGCTGTCAGGCACCCCCAATATTTTATTTTGGGTATAATTTATTAATTCCTGGACTATTTGCGTAACGTTTTACATATTATTTGTCAGCAAGCCCTAAGGAACCCAAAAATACAAATTTAAAGGAGCTACGTGGCTGCGTTCAAAATATGCAATTTCTTTTACCTCCTGTTTCGAAGATGTTCTGTCTGGGTACTGTTATGTTCTCAACCGTAAACCCATCTATTGTTATCTTTTCTAATAAGAGTTTTTTATGATTTATAAACCTAACTCTGGGAAAGGGTAGTGTATTTTATCACTGTCCGTCTGAAAAAAAATTAGTGCATGTAGACTTACACGCGTGATGGCAGCATTTGCGTATCGCGCGAAGCGTGTTTAATGTTCGGCTTTCTGCCTCTCCCTTCTCGCTATCCTTTTGTCCATCTGTTCGTTCGTTTTGGTAACGTAATGTAGAAAAAGACATGAATGGAATTTAAAATTTAGGTCATTACGCAGGGCCTCTCAATGCTTTTCCAAGAAATACAGCACACGTTTCATTGAAGAAAGCGGGTATAATACAGTAAGCTTTTACTATCAACGTGAAAGCGTTACAATTTGCAGACGAAGCAGAAAGCAAGGGGGATTTCGAGTACATTCCTTGTGACAGCACTGTCATTTTACCATTGCTCTTCTCTTTATTAATTTTATTTGTTAGGCTTCATATTTACCTAATAATTTATATATGTGGATTAGAATATTTCATGACACCTCCCCTCTTAAAACAGACATTATATGTCAGTCCTTTATTCTATATACACATAGAGAAATTTATTATTATTTCTGGGGTTTACGGTGATTCTCATCACACGGATGGCGGCTTAAAAAATCCGCTCCCAGATTGGTTTTTCCAGATATATATTCAATGCTAAAATTATATGGAGCCAGAAGCAAAGACCATCGGAGTAACCTAGAGTTCTCATGCTTAGCCTGTGCTAAAAACGATAAAGGTTTGTGGTCAGTTTGCAACTTAAATGCCTTCCCATATAGATAAATATTGAATTTCTTTATTGCCCATATTACTGCAAGACATTCTTTTTCGCTAGTTGAGTAGTTGATTTCAGCTTTATTCAACTTTCTGCTAGCATATGCCACTGGGCTTAATTCCCCATCCAATGCATCTGATTTCTGTAGTAAAGTTGCACCTAACCCAATATTACTTACATCCGTCCTTACTATGAATTCTTGACTTAAGTCAGGTAATTTCAAAATGGGTTTACTTGTGAGCTTTTCCTTCAATTCTTGGTAAGTCATTTCACATTGTGGAGTCCATGTAATGCGATCTGGAAGTCCTTTACGTGTCAATTCAGTTAAAGGTGCACATATGGAATTAAAGTTTTTGATATACTTCTGGTAGAAACCACATAATGAGACAAAGGATCTCACGTCCTTCTTGGTTTGTGGTCTCGGGGCTTTCTGTAGTTTCTCTAAGTTCTTTGGGTCAGGGGTCATGTTTCCCTGATAAACTGTGTGTCCCAAAAATTCCAATTCTTTACATCCAACGCAACATTTGGTTGGTCGGGCTGTTAAATTTGCCTCCCTAAGTCGATCAAACAGCATGTTCAGAGAGTCAATGTGTTCCTCAAATGTTTCTGTTGCTATAAGGAAATCATCCATAAAATTTGTTATACAGGGATTATTCAGAGGATCCAATAATTTTCTCATCATTCTAGAGAAGACACTAGGCGCATTCTTCAATCCAAATGGCAATCTATTAAACTCATAGTGTCCTTCTGAGGTACTAAAAGCTAGGTATGGTCTAACCTCAGGCTTTACTGGAATCTGATAGTATCCTTTACTCAGATCCACTTTTGAGAAATATTTAGCTTTATTTAGCCTGGCAAACAGCTGATTTGTATCCGGCAATGGATCCACCTGTCCTTCTGTAATAGCATTCAGTCTCCTGTAATCTATACAGAGTCTATGTTCTCCAGAGGGCTTCCTTAAGAGTACAACACCGGAACTATACGAAGACTCACTGTGCGAAATAATTCCTTCCTTCAACAGATAGTCTATCTCTTCCTTCAAAGCTTTTTCCTTAGCAAACGGAATCGAATATGGTTTCATACAGACAGGTGTGGAGTCTATGAGTTTCATATCATATTCCAATAGGTTTGTATGCCCTGGTCGGTCTGTTAACACCTCTGCATGATTATTTAGAACCTGTTGCACTCTCTCTTTCTGAGTTTTCGTTAAATGTGTACTGATTTTCACCTGTGCTGCTGTCTCACAGGGGTGTAATGGATATTCAAATGATGAAAGTGGTTCCTTTTTCATCTCCATGGCGATGGACAAGGTCAACAAGTGTGTCTCTTCCTGATGTTCTCTTTCCAAATATTTCTTCAGGAGATTCACATGATAGATTTTTTCTTTCCCCTTCTTATCTATCTTATAATTTGTTCTAGACACCTTCTCTAGAACTGTATATGGACCCTGCCATCCAATTTGTAACTTATTCTGACTCCCAGGCAAAAGAAGCAGTACTTTCTCTCCCACAGCCAAATTTCTGTCTTTCGCCTTCCTGTTATAATAGGCAGCATGTTTCTTCCTGGCTTGTTTCAAATTTTCATTGGCAAGTTTCCAGCCAGTTTTTAACCGAGTGGTCAGCTCATTCACATATTGGTATGAAGATGTAATTTTTCCTCTGCCTTTTCATCAGTCCACGTTCTTAACATAGCTACATATGGACCTTTAATTGTGTGGACCTATTTGTCCATGCACCGGTATGGTCTCTTCCACTCGAAGCTTTATAGTGATGATTTTTCCTCCCAGAATTATCATTCACAAAACGACCGCTACCAATTTTTCTTTTGGGGCTTTCTCCCCTCTTAAAATTCTTGATGAGAGATTTCCTCTCTACATCTTCTTCCTCCAGTTTGTTTAAGTCCGATTGAGGGATTGTCGGCTTATCCTGGGGTAAGACATCTTTTTGCACTCTCCGCATAGTGGCCATAGTAAAACAGTTAAGTGAAGCTTGTCCGTGAAAAGGGGCTTCCCATTCCATTTGGTCCACTTTATCAAATCTATTTCTCTTTTTATTATCAGGCCTAATTTTGCTCCGGGGCGTGTCCAGGTCCTGATCCATGTTCCCACTTGTGGGTGTTCCCTCATGTGCTATGCTACACCTTTCTACAAAATTCTCAATGTCCCATCTTGCTTTGGGCCAATAATAATTGTGAGCCACCTTTTGAATGATGGTACCTATCTTCTCATGGTCCCCATCTGGTTTCACATGTAGGCTCCTTATTAAGTCTGTCCTATATCTTTTTGGAAGAACCAGCTGTCCGTGACCATGGGATCTAGTTCCGGCCTTCCTATACATCAACTTGTTTTTCATGTAAAAATCTCCCTTGCCTGGAGTTGTATGACAAGTTGACAATTTTCTGAAACAAGGCTTGAGTGTTTTATCCCCAGCCTGTGCCTTCCTCATCTCTTCTGGAGTGGTATCTAACATAATATCCTCCTCCTGTCTTGAGGTCGACCTGACCTGAAGGGTTGCCATATACACAGGTTTCCTTCTGCAACGGTCAGTGTCATGATTGTCCATCTGACAATTCTTACACCACCTTTTTCCTTGGTTGAAAGATTTTCTTTCATTATATTTCCTTTCATCGAATTGTGGGAATTTATTTTTATTGTCATACCGTGGCCTATCAAATTGGTGCTTACCTTTATTTTGATCCCTAGGATCAAATTTATTAAAGTTCTGTGGTGCCCTGAAGTTATCCACCTGTTTCTTTTTATTACCTGTTACCTCTGCTTGAGCTGCTTGATACCTTTCAGCAACATTTAGCAACTCACCCAGCCTCTCTGCACCTTGTTCCATGAGAAACTTTCTCAGGTCTGGAGCCATGGACTCTCTTAGTTGCTCTATAAGGACCATTTCCTTAAGATCTTGGGTTTTCCCCAGAGAAGTCCATTTCTCCAAGTATGTCTCGATTCGTGCAGAGAACTGGTGATAGGTTTCACCTGACAGTAGTTTAGCATTCCTAAATTTTTTCCTGTAAAACTCTGCATTCTTTTCATACCTTAACAAAAGAGCCTGCTTTAGCATGTCATAATTTTCCTGATCACCTCTGCTCATTTTTGCAAAAACTTCATAAGCTGCCCCACGAAGTCCCTGAGATAACTTTAAGCTCCACCTTTCTCTCTCTAACCCATACGTGGTGGCTAATAGTTCATACCTATTTATATAGCTCTCAATATCATCGTCTTTCTCAACAAAATGATCTAAATGAAAATTCATAGCTGAGGTTGAGGCTCCCTGAGTAACCGTAGCATCAGAGGCAAAGGGACTGGCACCATTTTCAGGAGCATGGCCTTGAAACTCAAACTCCCTTAGTCGTAACTCATGTTCCCTTTGTAATCTTTTCTCTTCTGCTTCCCTTTCTGCAGCTAATTTCCTCTCTTCTCTTTCTGCAGCTAATTTCTTCTCTTCTCTTTCTGCAGCTAATTTCTTCTCTTCTCTTTCTTTCTGCAGCTAATTTCTTCTCTTCCTTCCAATTTCTTAGCCTCTTTGTCAGCCTCAATCTGCAACCTCTTAGTCTCAGCCTCAGCTTGCAACCTCTTAGTCTCAGCCTCAGCCTCAAACTGTAACTTCTTAATTTCCTTTTCAGCCTCTAACCTTCTTTCGGCTTCTTTTTCTAATCTTCTTTCTTCGCGTTCAATAAATTTGTCACATTCCGTTGTGACATAGGCAACCATAACTTGCCCATCTAATCCTAACTCTTTTGCAGTCTGAACCGCAGCAGATCGAAATTTGGCCAGGTCCGCCATTGTCTATCAGGTAAATTTTTATAATGTCTACCCAACAATTCAATTTCTAACTATATATCTAATGGACAACACAGGCACCGTGAGCTCAACCTTATTTAATTCCACCCAAGGATACCTTTTAATTCTTATATTCCCTGAAGTGAATTACCCCCAATATTTTTAATAGTTAAAGATTCAAAATCCCAAGAGCGAGACCCCAATATATGTGGTGAAGTGGGATGTTATAAATACTTATAGGGAACTTAGTGTACTGACTGAGATCAGCTGTGAAGGTATCTATATCTATTAAGAGTATTGTATTATAGATAACCTTACTTGCTACCACATATCTATATATCTCAGTCAGAATTATTCTGGAATAGTGTGATGCTACGTTATGTGTCTAGGGTATGAGTATGGTGAAGTGTAAGTCACAACAACAGACAGATAAACAATTTAATTTAATCCACTACTCTTGACAACACTGTGACACTCACATACATATAACACTCTACAAAGATATCTTAAAAGAGTCACTGATAAACTTTCAAATAACAATATGTATTCATTACTGGCATGAATGAATATGTGTCCTGATTCAACTACAAGGGAACCAGGAATCACAATCAATTTAAATTACAAGTTATGTACAGAATGTATTTAATATGAATATTGTAGTGACATATATTATTACAAATGTTCTATGTGTGTCAGTTGTGTAGTAGTAAAATGAGGTAATACTGGTTTTGTTTTGTTCAAGCTCTGTTGGTATTTGTCATCATGACTTCAATAGTTTGTCTTTAGGGACTAGTATTGGAGATGTTCACAGTTCCTGATTTTAAGACAAGTAAATTCCCCTCTTAATGTTAATTTTTAAAAAGTCAGTTCAAGATGAGGGGACATAATGTTGAGCTCAGCTGGCCAATTCGCTTATCTGGCGTGATGGCGGCAGGAAAGGACTCCTCTGCTCGAATTCTCCTCTGGGCTCAGGAGACACCTCACTGATAGCTAAAAAGACCAAGGAGTATGCTGTCCGACTCAGGATTCAGCAAAGCTCTGACTAGGTGCTGCTCAGTACCATCAAGACCACTGTCCCACAATTCATACGAATAACACAGATACGTTGATTAGCAATGAATTCTGGCACAAACTGGCACAAATTTCCATCTGCCTATGTTCCAGGCTTTTATTGAGCAAAATATATGCTGGCTTCAACGCACTGATGCTTTATCAAGCTATTTTAAACAAGTGGTTTCGAACTAACGCTCCCAAGTGTGTATATCAGCGAGTCTGACCAATGAGCCCCGTTTCGACATGTGTTTGAAAAAATGTTACCTTTCCCCGTTTCCCCTAACAACCAAGATAGTATTTATAGCCCGACCAATCGTGGTTAGGCTTTCATTTGTTGCGCTCCAATCAATTTGGAGTTTACATGGTAGGCTATTTCTGTAACGTAAATTTTTTTCAAACACGTTAAAAAAAAATCTTATGAGCAGAAATGATTTTATGCTGTCAGGCACCCCCAATATTTTATTTTGGGTATAATTTATTAATTCCTGGACTATTTGCGTAACGTTTTACATATTATTTGTCAGCAAGCCCTAAGGAACCCAAAAATACAAATTTAAAGGAGCTACGTGGCTGCGTTCAAAATATGCAATTTCTTTTACCTCCTGTTTCGAAGATGTTCTGTCTGGGTACTGTTATGTTCTCAACCGTAAACCCATCTATTGTTATCTTTTCTAATAAGAGTTTTTTATGATTTATAAACCTAACTCTGGGAAAGGGTAGTGTATTTTATCACTGTCCGTCTGAAAAAAAATTAGTGCATGTAGACTTACACGCGTGATGGCAGCATTTGCGTATCGCGCGAAGCGTGTTTAATGTTCGGCTTTCTGCCTCTCCCTTCTCGCTATCCTTTTGTCCATCTGTTCGTTCGTTTTGGTAACGTAATGTAGAAAAAGACATGAATGGAATTTAAAATTTAGGTCATTACGCAGGGCCTCTCAATGCTTTTCCAAGAAATACAGCACACGTTTCATTGAAGAAAGCGGGTATAATACAGTAAGCTTTTACTATCAACGTGAAAGCGTTACAATTTGCAGACGAAGCAGAAAACAAGGGGGATTTCGAGTACATTCCTTGTGACAGCACTGTCATTTTACCATTGCTCTTCTCTTTATTAATTTTATTTGTTAGGCTTCATATTTACCTAATAATTTATATATGTGGATTAGAATATTTCATGACACTGGCCAAGAATGGTTTGTGTAGTGGTACAGTAAAGTCTCGGGTAACTGCGGTCTCGACTAACAGCAACCCGTATAAATGAAACGAGCCCTCAAGACCATACATTTGTATTTTTTAATTTCGATAAAACTTCAATTACATAAACTACTGTCTCGGAATCCGTTCCTAACTTACTAACGAGGCGATCTAGTTCTGATGCGGTGAATAGCAGACGTTTAGTTGTACTCTCCTTCGTTCACTTTTAGACGTCGACTTGAATATGATCAACGAAAGCAGTGGTCAGCCTGAGGCTGTTGGTTATCTCCATATAATTTTTTCCAGTAATGGTACTGGTGATGACCATATGCGCTACAGTTTCATTTTTAAAGTCAAGCCGTGCTCTCAATCACTATTGTCTCGCGAGAGGTAGAGGTATCTAGATGTTAAAATATTGTAAGTATAATTGTTACCTTTCTGCAATTTACTGTATTTTTTTCTCTAACATTTTTATTATTAATAAGCTTCAGGCATTTTTCGGTAAAATAAATGTTCTACAGCTATATTTTTGCCGATGTTTTATTAACAGACAGTAACAAACATATAGGGTTTGTCCATATATGACGCCACTCAGTGATGGGGGAAAGGAGGGGGGGGGGGGGGGGGGGGGGTCTAAAATTTTGTGACGAAGTGTGACGATAGGGGGAAGGGGGCGTTTGCAAAAATGTGACGTCGCACAAAATAGGAGAGAGATTTTTTAATCTAAATACTCGCTTTCTTTTATCCGCAGTAAAACAACTGCCTCATGGAGACTTATATTACTATTATCATTTCAGCTGGAATATCGGATAGTTGTAACTAGGGCTGTGGAGTCAAGAGTCGGAATCGGGAGTCGGAATCGGGAATCGGAATCGGAGTCGTGGAGTCGGTCTTTATTTTGTGGAATAGGCGTAGGTTTCTTTTTTAGTGAGTCGGAGTGGGTAAAAAACGTCCCGACTCGTACAAGACTTAAGACAAGGCATATCCACTTTTGATTCATGTAATGGGCGGGGGAGGGGCGGGGGAGGCACATAAAAAGATTGGAATAACACTTTAAAGTAGTTGCTTATTATTGACTTAGTACATTTTATCCGATTTGAGAGCAGCCAATGAAGCCGAATCTATTAGACGCGATCCTTTTTTAAGGACCAAGTCAATTTAAATAAAAATTATCATATTTTAAAATACTTTTTGAGTTTTTGTTTTGTATTACTGTATGAATGAATGAATAATTTAAAACGTACGGTTATCTACGAAAACCACGTGGTCATTTATTGACACACGTACCATACTTATACACATAATTCCATATGTGCATAATTGTATGCCATATGACTAGTAAAAAAAATGTAGGAGATGGGAAACTGACTTTCAATATTTCATTAGCTGAAGTCGGAAAATGTGTTGGGCTACTCCACGACCCTCGTTATATCCTTGAACTGTTTTAAACTTTTTTTTTAAATTATACATTTCCTTATTTTTAATATAATGTAATAGACTGATTTCAATTAAACGATGTTAATCTGGAAGATAATGAATTTATAGTTCGTTCGGTAAAGAAACATATTACTTTACCGTAGGATAATGATAACGAAGAAAAATTATTCATTGATAAGAACTTCACTTTTAAAACACTTGCATTTTTGTAGATTTTCTTTAGAGATTAACATTTTTTATGAAGCTTTAAGCAAGAACTAAAGTTACTGATGTGTTTACATTTAATTTGTTGTTTATTTTTGATTAAGCCATGCATGTCTAAGTTCACACTGTCTTACGGTGAAACCACGAATGGCTTATTAAATCAGTCAAGGTTCCTCAGATGACACGATCCTACTTGGACTTACTTACTTAGTCGTTCCCCTTCTACCGTGAGGTGTAGAGGTTTGGAAGAGAGAGCGGCAGACTATCCTATCGGCTGTCTTCCTCCTGCCTGGTTCCATCCTAGTCCTCGGTCCTTCAAAGATTGTTTAATGTTGTCCTCCCAGCGGACTCTGGGTCGTCCTCGGGGTCTGGATCCCTGGCTCTTTGTTTCCCATGCTTGTCGTGCTATCCGATCTTCTCCCATTCTGCAGACATGGCCAAACCATCTTAATTGGGACTGTTCTACTTGGGTCTGTAGAGGGTAGGATTTAAGGCCTTGACGTATCGTCTGGTTGCGTACCATGTCTCTTTTTGTTACTTCAACCACCTTCCTCAGATACCTCATTTCTGAGGTTTGGATCTAGCTTTTATGGGTTGTAGTCATTGCCCATGACTCGCATCCATATGTCAAGACTGGGACATAAGTGGAGTGGTATACAGCCATCTTCGTTTTCTTACCAACCTCTCTCTTGCTGAGGAATCCTCGATTTATGGCCTGAAAAAGTCTCCCAGCTGCTGCTTTTCGAGTGGCCAACTCTTCTTTGATGCCTCCCTTTCGGTCTATAATAGCTCCGAGGTATTTAAAGTGGTCGACCTGCTCCAGGACCTGTTCTCCCATAGAGATTATGATCAATAAATTTTCTATATTCTCTTTTTTTCTACCCGTGTCCTCTATTTTATTATCACTCTTTACCCTTTTCCTGTATTTTTCGAATTCGTTCGTTTGCGAAAAATATTTTATTTCCCATTCTCACTTTACCGTTTTCTTTCTCATACTGGGATACGCATTTCTATTATGTAAGACGTCAGCCACTTAGGTAGACGAGAAATTGTGAATATGCATCTATCTCAGACATACGAGCAGACTTTTGTCTGCACTTTCAGCTGACACGCGCGTTTTCTTCGGCTGAGCGCTCATGTGAGGCGCGATAACCGACATCTCCACGGCGCAGTATGAGACATTTGTCTGGCAATTCCATCTGACACGGCACTCACTGTTGGCCCTGTTCAGCGTGAGGTGTGAAGACGAGAAGTGTCAGTTATGGCATGCGTCTTGTTAATGGGAGGTGTTAGAGAGAGAGTGAAGGTGTGAGACCTGCGCTATTGCGTGGTTTTGGAAATAGCGCAATTCCTTTGTCTGGTTTGATAGATATAATCAGAGTTATAAACTTGATTTCACTCATTCTCCATTTGCAGTAGACGTGGTCACTTCGTTCTAGATACTTAAACTTATAAGTGAAACCCTTAGTTTCGTTGTGATACCGTAGTTCTGTGTTGAGTGAATACTGGGGTAACCCAAACTTTGCCGGCGTTTAGTACAGAGACAAACCTATGAGAAACATAAACATTTTATATCTTTAACTACGTGGGGTTTTCAAGTAACACCTGTCTGACAGGGCGTGTGCCTTCAGAGATAGACAGAATACCAATCCCACTAACGGGTTTTTTTAAAGAATAAATGCTATACTGGGCCTTTGAGCCAGATCATATTTCTTCACAAACTCTAATGTACATGCTGACTTGTGGCGAGAAATAATCACAGAAAAAACATTAACTTTTCCGACATTGTTGACAAAGTGTGTGGTGAACCAAGACTATTTGTTGAGAGAAGTTGTCCACCGGTCATCTTCCTAATTAAGAGAAACCTCGTGCTCTGACACTGTGTTCCCGCTGAAACCCTAACTCTTACCTCGTGAATAAGTGACATTAACTTAAATCTGTAAAGAAAGAACGATCGCATGAAGAGGACGCTCCCCGGACACGGTGAATGAAACCAATATCTGCAGAGCTGGGTATCCGCTTCATCCACAGATAGACAGATTAAACGAAGTGTACACTAAGGCTTGCGCCAGACGGCGAACAACCGCACGATTGTAGGTAAGGTTGTGTGAGTCAGGGCCCTGATGAAAGAACCGAGTGAAAGTAGACTGAAGGATGTTCTTCGTTTGATTCACTCACTTTGTAACTTTCCTTATGCAAGATTTTGTTGCTAAACTATATTTTTCCTTAGAATAGATACTTCTATCAAAGTCAGTTCATACCTTCAAAAGGGGAAAATATTAGACCCAAATCTTATGTATCTGTGACTCTTTGAGCTATCATCGTTCTCCTAACGGGACTGTGGGCTAAACATCGAGGGAAGATCACAACTGTGGGTCTATCATTTCTTGTAGAAATTCCTTGATTTTTATGACTATTTGTATATGCTTTGATGTAATTTGTGTGTGTTGTGATGGGATTTTAGATGATAATTAAAACTGCCCTTAAACTTAATCAGCGTGTTGGTCAGCTCGTTCTAGAATATCTATATAATCATTTGTTATAGTTTTTCCCCGTCTGTACGTCTAACTGTCGTCTTGTATGTGCGTGTACGTGAGTGGATAGAATATATATATGTAATATATATCTGTGTTTAGACTGTCTGACTCCTCTAAATCTGTCGTAGAAGATAGGTGAAAGAGAGAAGATTTCAGAGACAGCGTCTATCAGAGTCTACCATCTCACTCGTGGAACTCTATTGCTATTTCTATCTCTCACTGTGACTATCACTTATTCAAAATCTATTCAGAAGGGACCAACCCAAGTCTTAATTCCCCTATCAAAAATCTACGACAGAATGGTGGCTCGTTTTCCGGGAATTGAACTCTAGTCCTGAGCAAATACGAATATCAGCTCGTTTGCAGGATTAATTTTCTTTATTCTGATATAGAGTAAGAGTGTGATGTCTTGTGAGTTTTTTAATATCTTTTAAAATAATTTATCCCCTAGAATATCGATCTGTTTATGGGCGTGCTGACCACACAATTAATTATTGTTTTTCCACAGCATTTTTTAGCAAATATACATTTGAGTTATGTTACGGTATTTTTATTGATGTCGTCTGCTATAGTTGGCAGTGCGCAATTTTAGGGTGATAGAGTTTATTATAGATTAATAACTGATACTTCACGGATTAGTGAACACGGTCGAATTGTGACGTGTTAGCGTTGATAAGGTCACGCTCCGTGACTTAGTTACTGGACCCTTTTTACGTCGTCCGTCAAGCCGTGAAGTCGTGTCTTACATCCTTCCAAGGTTAGGCTTGGTAATAGCCGTATTTATTTGAATTATATAAGGACTCAGGGTCAGTCCATATTGATATGTTAAAGGATGAATTTATAAGGTTAGTGGATAACCTATAATTATGGAAGGATTATTAATCAATTATGTGATGTATTTCGTCAAGACACATGCGCTCACTACCTGCTGTCTGAAACCCAGCAGCGCGAGTAAAAAGCCATGCTGTTCTGTTGACAGTAATTTATTATGACACGGACTGATAATACTATGTATTAACATAAATCAGAATTAATGCACGTTGATTATGAACCATGCTCATGAGATCTTCAATGTTTATCGTAAATAAAGTGTGTTTTTGTGGACTCGAATACTTGGACTTATCAAGTCAATATTATGCAATTGTTAACCAGTTCTAACCAGCATCCAGCATTCGCGTACTAGACAATAGAAGCACGATGTTTCAAAGCATGAATGAGAATTAAGGAATTTCAAGACATGGCCAGACCTTGCAATATTCTTTATTAATTACAAGTTGGACGTTGACATGCAAAGGACAATGATAATGCAACCACTAACAAAAATGACCCTGCAACAGACTGGTGCCCACGGTGTTGGGGAACGAAATTTTTTTCATCAAACAAAAAAGTGACCGAAATCTCATTCATACGTACAAGAGCTGTTTACAATTGCAAGACGCTCACGTGATTGCAAAAATATGACGCGACACGCATAACTACTAAAGGTCAACCCTACGTCATCATTCTTTGAGTACTAGCTGAAAGTCAGGGCGGCAGCCGTTTAAACAGCCTCTTCAACAAACGGAATTTATCAAGAAGAAACCCTTTGTCAAGCAATGGAAGAGAAACTCACGACACTTGTCTATGCCGTTGGTGCATACTAGCATTGCCCGTGGTAAATAATCGAGCACAAAAAGATAAGTTAATTGTAACCTTTGTCGGTCAACTGTGCATATATGAGTCCATTTCGCCGTTATAGGCATGTCTTGGCAAGTCGTTTTTAAATGTTGAATGTTTTATTTATATGTATTATGTTGTGTGGTACATATACGTGGGCTGGTTGGGAGGCGAATCAGAACGGATTTGATGTCTCTGAGGATGACTGAATCGGTTCTGATTGTTCTTTAGGGCAGTTAAATAATTACATTTTTTACAGAGAGCCCCAGCGAAGATTCTACCGATTGGACGCTTCGTCTGCATTTGTAATTATTTGACTTTGGTGTTAGCTGTGAAGTCTGGTAGATAATCGGTGTATTTTGATGTATTCAGTTTCATGTTTATTTATTTCTGTATTATTGTTAGTAATCTATCTTGTCCATTCTGACCTATCTTTCATTTAGTTTCATATATGTATTGTAATAACCATTAGATGAGTCCGGTGACGTTATTAGTTTTGCATTCGTATTTTTTTTCTGTGTTTTGACCTAGATTTAGTTCAAACTCGTCTTATGTCTCCCAGCATTCAGTTGGTCTGTGTGTAATGGAGTCATCATTGAACTTTTTTTTTCAAACCAATTGCAAAAACAACAAAAGGCCAAACCATTCTTGATGTTTTCGACAGTTATTTCACTTCTCACGTTTTATCATGGAAATTATGCATCAGCATCTGCTCGTCTGTGCTCTCTCTAATTCGTTATCATAGAACAGACTATTTTATTCAAAACACTGAGAAAAAGAGAGGGTGTGTGACAAAACGAACCAACGAACGAACTTTATTTTTAAAGGGTTGAGAATTAGGAACGCAGGCCCGTCTAACATTCTGCCCTTCCTTTCTCTCATCTTTCATACTGAATTCATTTATTCTCACATGCATTTTACATATCAATTAAAAGGAATTTTAGAATAGTCCGAACTAAGATGGTTTGGCCATGTCTGCAGAATGGGAGAAGATCGGCTACCACGACAAGCATGGGAAACAAAGAGCCAGGGATCCAGACCCGCCCCCCCCAGGACGACCCAGAGTCCGCTGGTAGGACAACATTAGACAATCTTTGAAGGACCGAGGACTAGAATGAACCAGGCCAGGAGGAAGACAGCCGATAGGATAGTCTGGCGCTCTCTCTTCCAAACCTCTACACCTCACGGTAGAAGGGGAACGACTAAGTAAGTAATTAAAAGGAATTCACTGGAGGCAGGAAGTTGTGGAGAGACATGATCTTCTACGCCACTAGGCATGGTACTTAAAGAAGAGTTTTGTCTTACTAAGGGCATAAAAGCCCAGGAAGAGAAGAAGAACGAATAGACACACTGTCCGCAATGGAAAAACGCTACAACGGTAATATTTGCTCTCTCTCTCTCTCTCTCTCTCTCTCTCTCGATATATATATATATATATATATATATATATATATATATATACGTATATATTTTTTAATGTCTGTCAGTTTTTCTCTGTCACATAATTTTTGGGTCGATCTCTTGTCCTCTCCGGTCGTATTCAATTACATTTGTTGTGCGTACTGCCTGTACAGCAGCCCCTGCCATCCTCTAAAACCCTACTAGAAGCAATTGCCTTATTGGACCTGGAGTGCTGGGACAGATTGAACCCCCTGGCAACAAGACAACATAAATTCAGCAGCATCTGAGATGAGTAGTTTAAAATGCCAGCAGAACCAGTACAGAATAGTCAATTGTCCACAGGATGCAAAATTTACTCTGACATGTTTCAGAACCATAGATAGTTTTGTTTCCCACCCATAAAAACGTATAGTTCTACATTTTTGAATATATAATCTATCATCATTTTGTAAAGTTCATTTCGAATATGAGAGAATCTATCTTCATTTGTGTAAAATTTAAATAACAGTCTGTTGTTATTTCCCTTGTAATATTTAATTGGGTTGTCAGTTTTTAGTACTTAAAATCTACACCCTGGGGCAGAGCCATAATTAAACAAACCCTATTGGGTCGGGATATTTTTAATGTGGCTGGACACCAAATGTCTTATCCGACTATATTTACTATACATAGTCCTATGTAGGATTTCGGATAAAGAATTTATCGCCTAAAGATTATTCTGTTTAGTTTCACCAGAATTCTCTTTTAAGTAAGGTTTCTAGTGGACTAATTCCCGAGGAGAGACAGTTCATTCAACCTGCAGTCTGGAAGATTTTCCTCTAGATATCATCTTTTATTCTTTCATCAAGGCTGTCACTCTATCCTCAAAATGTTCCGTCACATGGGCATGTCCGATCCGTGTTATTAATAGGATATTGATTACTTGTTTGTTTACAGGGGGAATTTAGACCACTCCCTGATCATGCTCCCTGAATTACCCAGCACCATGGCACAGACTGCCTGCTTCCTTCGCCATCCCTTTACTTCGGTACGTACCATAGCCGATTGCCTCTCCTACCCATCAGTGCAGAAAGTCAAAGAGTAGTGGTTAGTCTGCTCTACCACTGCGAAGTCGTCTCTGTACATCTCTACTTTGCCTGGGTAGTGTGCCCTTGACCTCTTCCGTGGGCATTCGTTCTCCTTGCACAAGTCAAAGTTAGTTCGATCAGCTGGAATATCTCAATCGGGACTTAACCTCGTAACGCTCTCACTTGATATTTCCACTACACGCCTAGGGAACTAGAAATACATCAATTAGTTGCTGAGTTCTCTACATTGAGAGCCTTAATCTACAATATTACCACTAGCTGCATCAGCCTATACATATTCGCTACTGTGACGGAATATAATTTTTCCTTAAGTGTATGGAGTATTTAGGTGGACTGGGGGATAATAATGTAGTGTATTTGAGTATCGTTAGTTAGTGATTTGTAGTACCGCGTAGGAGGTATATGCCTTCGGAGAAATTTCACTAAACGGTAGCAGCCGTCTTCGAACAAGAGGACAGGGGGCTTACCCAGTTAGTTAGATTTTTTTCTTTTGTACGTGTTTGTGCACTTCGTGGTTTGGAATCGATACGATTCATCTATGCTATTTATTGTGTTGTTGTGATATGAGATCACTAGCCCATCAAAGCTAGTGAGGCTATGATTTTATTTTATGGGGATTTATTTAATGAAAATATTTATATGTTCTAAGCGGTCTGAATTCACTTTTTCTAATTCTACCTGTCACTTGATGTTTACTTGTGTTGTCCTTACTGTAATAGAGTTATCCATTTAGCGGAGAGGATGCATGAGGTGCATGACATTCTAAACATTGTCTCGAGTGTGGCTGGAAGAAGACATTAGATACCTAACTACAGATCTCTTCTCTCCAGAAGTCATACCTCACTCCCTATTTTATATTAGTATCTCTATCCATATCTACTTTCACACAACTCATTCCTACTCTGTCTAAACTCAGACGTAATCTACTTCCATACTCGTGACAATCAGAGAAGCGGAGAATGATGAATTTATAAATGTCAGTTTAAATGGAAATTTTTTTATAAAATAAAGAGGGAGGAGAGGCTATTAAAAATATCTATCGATTACTTCTAAACCTGTCAGTATTAATTAATAGACATGAACAGACTACATATCTCAGATTATCACTTGCTTATCTAAATGAAAACGAAGCATCAAGGGCTGTCATCCGCCATTTTAATGCAAGGAGGAAGTTACTGTAAATTAATGTAAATAAAAGAGTCAGACATAAACACAAGTGTTTACCGAACCTTAAAAACTACATCAACGTTTTGTCCTTAATTGTGTGCCGTGAATTACCTCATGTCTCGCTGCTCTTTGCTTTCCAAACTGCGCATTCAATTTTCTCTTCTTCTCGTGAGTAAATTCTAATTTTATTTTCCTTCCTTTTACTTTGTCAAGCGTTGGAGAGAGATGCGATTTCTGAGCAAGAAAATCAAGCGTTGGGGAGAGATGTGATTTCCGTTCTTGCACAATGTATACATCATCTAGTGAAGTTTCTTCATGATTTCGCAAATACAGTCTATCAACTACTTCTGTCGTGGTCTCATGCCCCACAGGGAGCGAGAAGGAATGAGAATAAGCAGAAGAATATACAAATTTATCATCATCATCATCAGTTTTCAACTTCCACTGGAGCACAGCCCTTGACCAAATAAACAAGTCCCCCTGTTCTTTGCTGTCTGTACACGCCTTTCCAACCTTCGTCTTTATCCTCAATCATGTTTATTTTTTCCTCCGTGTGGCTCCTTCTATTTCTTTTACCCTGCGTGTTCCAGAAAAAGGACTGTCCTGTAATGCTATTAACTTGTTTTTCTCACTGTCGTAGACAACACCAGCAGTGTCTTCATCTCACATATTGTTCCATTGGGTTTTGTCTTTTTCTTCCCATTAGTATTTATTTTATTTATATGTTTCTTGGTAACATTTCTTTTTGCATAAGTGTCACAGAGGTTTTATGATCATTGAATTGCCTATATCCTCTTCTTTTTCTTTCACCCGTATCCTCTATTTTATTATCTCTCTTCACCTTTTTCCTGTATTTTTCGTTTGCGAAAAATATTTTCTTCCTCATTCTCAACTTTACCGGTTTCTTTCTCATACTGGTAAACGCATTTATGACATAACGTATCAGTCTCTACACTAGACGGGAGAGCGTTAAATGCATTCTATGGCATTAGGTGTCAGTGGACCAAACTGTGAACATATTCGTCTGGCCAGATATAGGAGCAGACATATGTCTACAGCCTTCCCTTGCACCAGACGATTTGGCGTGAGAAGGCATTCGGTCAATCGCTGCAGATTGACGAAATACACCGTGAATATTCGCTTTCGCCAGACATATAGGCGACAAATTTGTCTGCATTTTCACCTGCCACAACGAGTGGTGTCGGCTGAACGCTCAGAAAGGCGCGATAACTGACATCTCCTCGACGCAGTTTGAGACATTTGTCTGGAAATCCCAGCTGACAAGGCACTTACGGTTGGCCTGGTCCGTGCGAGGTGTGAAAACGCACGAGTGTCAGTTCATGGTAGTCTTCTAGTTACGTAAGTGTTAAAGACGGAAATGGGAGATCATTTCGTTTTGCGAAATAAACGTTCACCTCTTTGTCTGTTTGATAGATACCAACCTGAGTTAATTTGTTTCTTTTCATTCTCCAACTTGCAGTAGACAGAATCACTCGTGCTAGTGAATGAAGCTTGTATAGCGAAGTCATTAGTTTCTCGTCAAATTTTGCCGAGCTTCTAATACCTATCTAGTGAATTATCCTAGTCGTTGTGAAACTGTAATTCTGTTTGGAGGTAAAATATCATATTAATATCTAGTATTTTGTGAAGTGTTTAAAGTGTTAAATCGCTTATTTTATTTCACTAGTTAGATTTGGTGCAGAGCGCTTAATTTATATAGTCTGTATTATTTTATAGTGACGAGTTACAGTGGAAAACAGAAATTATATTTCTAGCTTAAACTCAGTCGGCTATTAAGGAATTTAATTTTACTGCTAAAATAATCAGACGAGAATAATTTTTCTAAACTAACTTATAAATGCTAGAAGCCTCATGAGTATTGACGGAATACGCATATATTCCTAATTCATGAGGATTGATGATTTTTAAATATAACTTACTTCACGGGAATTTAAATGATAAGTCAAGCACTATGCTTGCAATTTAAAATTATCAGTTATATCCGAGTACATAGTATGTATAATTATTTGATGTGTGTTCTTTTCCATTTATATATAGTGAAACTGTGGTACTCAAACTTTGCCAGCGTTTAGTACAGAGACATACCTGTGAGAAACATAAACAGTTTTATCTTTTAACCACGGGGGTTTACAAGTTAACACCTGTCTGACAGTGCGTGTGTCGTCATAAATAGACAGAGTACAACTCTCACTAACGGGTTTTATTAAATACTAACTGTTTTATACTGGGCCTTTGAGCCAGATCAGATTTTTCTGCACAAACTCTATGTACAAATTTAGCCGTGGTGGCAAGTAACATATTCACGTCAGTAACATTCCGACGGAGTTTCGACTAGTGGTGTGGTGACCAAATATAGTCCTTTCCTGAAAGTAGACACCGATCTGACATTCCTCAATTCTAGAAACCTAAGCTATTGACACTGTGCTCGTTGTTAATGTTTCGTGCCTGGACAATTTTAATGTGACCTAAGCAGACATCTGAAAAATAAGAACACCCAAGGAGTCGTTCCCGGAAGCAGAGAATTCAACCTGTTTTTTTTGGAACTGGGGATTTCTTGGTCAAAGACTGCCCTTGACGAGTCTGTAGGTGAATGTCCTGAAAATTGTATTACCAGAAGTGGCTATCTAAGCTGTGAGTATGAACATGTGCACGTGTGCTCGGCTGAATGAATAAAGTGAATGCAGGACGGAGTGATGTTTTTATTGTTGTAATTGGGCACCCATTTTGCTATCTTAACTTTCTGTATGCAAGTATTGCTAATCATATTTCCCTTAAAATAGAGCAGAGATATCAAGTCTGTCCATACCTTAAGAAGGGGAAATATTAGGCTTAATCCTATGTATCCTTGTTTCCTTGGGGCTATCACTTTCTTCCAACAGGACTGTGGGCATACCTCGAGGGATAAGATCTAACTGTGGGTCTATCATTTCTTGTAGCAATTCCTTGATTTTTTTATGACTATGTGTATATACTTTGATGTAATTTCTATGTGTTGTGAAGAAATTTTAGATGATAATTAAAATTTCTCTTGAAATTAATCAGCGTGTTGGTCAGCTCGTTCTAGAATATTTATATAATCCTTTGTTATAGTTTTCCCACGTCTGTACGTCTAACTGTCATCATATACGAGCGTGCACATGAGTGGTTATGTATATATATATATATATATATATATATATATATATATATATATATATATATATATATATATATATATATATATATATATATATATATATATATATATATATATATATATATATATATATATATATATATATATATATATATATATATATATGTGTGTGTGTGTGTGTGTGTGTGTTTAGACTGTCTGACTTCTTGAAAGCTGTCGTAGAAGATAGGTGAGAGAGAGAAGATTTCTCGATCTCAGAGACAGCCTCTTACTCACATTCTACCATCTCACTCGTGGAAATCTATTGCTATTACTACTTCTCACTGTGACTATCACTTATTCTAATCTATTCAGAAGGGACCAACCCAAGTCTTAATTCCCCTATCAAAAATCTACGACAATAAGTACGTGGCATTTCCCCCTTCAAATTTAGTTCCTGCTCGGATTTGCAAACCAGATGTCTCCTAAATCAAGTCCCAACAAGTCGGTGAAGTAAGAACTCAGGCTGCAATTATTTCACACTACCAATAGAAGCTGCCAGATTTACAGCCCTGCTGGCAGACGAATAGACTTCCAGAATAATGGTAGAATAAAATAGTTATTTAACACAGTGTGCCAGCTTGTAAAAACAGTGCAGTCTGGCCAAATGGAAGCAGTGTGCAGCTTGCCTATGCAATTTTTTTTTACACAGAAATGACTTTATGTGGGTGATATGTATGTAGTGCTTTGGTTTTGTTTGTTTTGGTTTAAGGACTATCTTCATTGCACACGGACAACTCCATTAGTGCTCCGATCTCCTCCCTTAGGTCACACAAAGAGGATCTAAATCCGCAGCACCGGCGAGAATCCCAATGTGTGTATATAGGAATCACACATTCTATAAATATTTTTGTGATCGGCAGGTTTCTCATTTTTTAAATTTTCCCAGGTCTACTCTACGATTTCCAACTGCCGTGCGCATCTTGCACACGGGACCTCCTATTTTGTCGCCATTATCCGAAAAGGCTTGGCATCCAATCTCACTACCCAGGAGATCTCACTACCCAGGAGATCTCACTACCCAGGAGATCTCACTACCCAGGAGATCTCACTACCCAGGAGACTAAGGGAGAGTATGACATCACTAGGAACCACTGGTTCTGAAAAAAAATTTCCATACATTATATTCCTTCTACTGGGAATCAAACCCGGTACCTTCAGAATTCGAGGCGAACGCCATACCTCTTAGCCATTCCGACCACATGTAGTGCTTATGTTTTCTTACCGTAAAAGCATATGTTTTCTTCATGGAGAAAATTGCCAGATTTATAAATATAAATTTCAATATATTTGCGTTTAGATATTTAGTTCAGAAGTAAATACTACATTTGTTGCTGATAGATTCATGCTCGGAGATTTTTTAGAAAGTCAATTTTTGTCTGAAACATTACCAAAACAGTTTCGTGTCCATTTAAAAACCTCGGTTTTGTGTGTGTGTGTGTGTGTGTGTGTGTGTGTGTGTGTGTGTGTGTGTGTGTGTGTGTGTGTGTGTGCGTGTGAGTGAGTGTGTGCGCGCGTGTGTCTGTGTGTGTCAGTGTGTGTGTCTGTGTGTGTCTGTGTGTGTATGTGTGTGTCTGTGTTTGAGTGTGTCTGTGTGTGTGTCTTTGTGTGTGTGTGTCTGTGTTTGTATCTGTGTGTGTCTGTGTGTGTATGCGTGTGTGTCTGTGTGTGTCTCTGTGTGTTTCTGTGTCTGTGTGTGTGTCTGTCAGTGTGTGTGTGTCTGTGTGTGTCTGTCTGTGTTTGTGTCTGTGTGTGTGTCTGTTTGTGTCTGTGTGTGTCTTGTCTGTGTATGTATGTGTCTGTGTGTGTCTGTGTGTGTGTATGTGTGTGTGTGTCTGTGTGTCTTTGTGTGTGTTTGTGTGTCTGTGTGTGTCTGTTGTGTCTCTGTGTGTATCTGTTGTGTCTCTGTGTGTGTGTCTGTGTCTGTGTGTGTATCTGTGTGTGTATCTGTGTGTGTATATGTGTGTGTGTCTGTGAGTGTGTGTCTGTGAGTGTGTGTCTGTCTGTATGTCTGTCTGTGTGTGTCTGTGTGTGAGTGTGTGTCTGTGTGTGTGTCTGTGTGTATGTGTGTGTCTGTGTGTATGTCTGTCTGTGTGTGTGTGTGTGTGTGTGTCTGTGTTTGTGATCCCCAATTCTTGTTGTATTCGCCGAAGATGTTTCTTTTATCATCATTTTTTTTTTCGCGCTTTAGAGAGCATGGAATCACCACGGTCACAGGTTGCCTCCCCTTTGTTCCGCAGTGATGGTCCAGCAATGGCCAAAATCTAGAGTATTTAATGTGGGTCTTCAAATGTATCTACCTTCACACAAGATTACTCTTGGTAGAGATGCAAATTGAAGGATGATGATGCTTCTACCTTGAGGTAGTCTTCACAAGATTTTCAGAAATCAAGAATAATGCTAAATGTGTCTTAGCACAGTTAACTTATTATCTCCCCTACAACTTTTGTGAAGAGATATATTGTATGATTTAGCTCGTTCAGGCCCCCAACTGATTTAATTCAGTGAAATCTTAATTTAGTAGCTCTGTCTTAAGTGTATTTATGGTGACGTAGACATATGGGTGCAGTACACTCAAAAGAATAAAATCAACTATAAATTTGTATATATACAAATAACAAATTTAATAATCAATTATATTTAACAGTGTAAAATGAATAATTCTTTTTAAAAAGATAATCATCACAGGGTGATGTTATGGATATTGAGGGAATTGTCTGAAAGTTCATTTGGCAGCCTTTAAGTTTGTACTTAGCTGCCAGTAAGTTTGTTGGTTTCTACTCCTGCCGATGTTTCGTTCTTTGCAGGTTATGGGCTGATTCACTCGTCACTGGTCAAATCTGGAGGTTGTGACACGTTCGAAGAAATATCAGGGAGTAGTCACGAAGTTGTTCCAGCGTCTTCAATACCCGTCTGATGATGGTGTCTAGCGTTGACAGCAGGCCACTTATACCACACACTTAGTTCCAGAGATAGCATCCTCAACTGGTACCACCGACTAGTATTATGAAAGAAGAGAAACAAATACCCTCCTGAGTATTGAGTTTCCTGACACACAATCATGTGCCCCCCCCCCCCCCTTTTTTTTCATTCCACCCCCATCTACCTCAGAACTTTACCTTCTCTGAGCATTAATATTAATCCCAGTGAGCGGAAAACATTTATTATATTTATACTGAATATCTTTAGATTTGCACTGATTGAAAATGTTAATAATATAATAAGTATGTACATCAGTTCTATCATCATCCACTCCCTGCTCCATATGGACCTTGGGACTATCTCTGCTTTTGGTTCTCTATGAGAAACCCGCATAAATTAGTCACCAGCTCTAGCAGTGGTGGTTCACGAAACCATCATTCTATATGCTGAAGTTGCCAGCCTCATATGACTTGGGACATCCACTAGCAATTTTCACTTGTTAATAAATGAAAAATATAGAATTTTAAAAATGTACAACTCACCCCAAAATGTTTTCGGGAATGCTGACTCCTGGCTCAGAGAAATAGTTAAGGCAACATGTTTAAGATGCCTCTTACACGCGATCTAGGGTATTACTTTACACTAGGCTCCTTTTCTGACTGTGTTCAGATAGGTAGTGTTTTCCTGGGAAATAAATCTACAAGATGCTCAAACAAGGTCCGGTCCGATAAATGGACTTCTGATCCTATTCCTTACTCTGGCTAGCTGGCGGTCTTCCTGACGAGGTGAATTTCACAGTGCTTTAAACCGGCGAAAGTGTCAGATTATATTGCAACTTTCGTCCCACGCACGTTGTTGTTACTATCTGACGAGGCTCCAATCAGAAGTGTTGTTTATAACATCTAGAATTGTCAAGCCAATTGTATTCAATCATGCGTGTTATGATGGGGTTTATCCCAACAATTTCCTCATAGGAAAATTCTGCGTGATTTTTTAAAGTCACTTTCCATATTAGGAACTATTATTTCCGTCGATTTTCGGCCCTATTTACACTCACGACTTCCTACATTATCATAAATAATGTCTTCCTGGAAATATATTACAACATTTCGTCTTTCGGGTGCGTGTCTGTAATAGGTCACCACCTGGATAATTTACTGCCCTGTACCTGTGCAAACAAACATCAAGTGACCATCTGGGTTGTGTTTTCTCCACGAGAGAAATTAGGAAGTACAATAGCCATATCAACGATAACCAAGCTCGCGGGGCGATCTTCGTGTTATTTCGGCGCGTCAATGTCTGTTTCTGTGACGTATAATGGAAATATAGCCTACAGTAATCTGACAGCCTTTGTTTTCCCATTGGCGTCCTATGATTTGCTAGCAAAACCATGCATTTACAGTCTGTGTTTACTCACTTTTAGTCCTACCTCCTTTTCTGTGTTTAACACGAGCTTACACAATGTTTGCAAACTTTCGTGACCTGCCAGTCAAAACAGGTAGCGAATCAGGTTTGTTTATCCAAGTTTCTCACGCGAGCTGATCTGTCAATCATCGGATACCTGACAGACCGCACGTGAATAACACCGGACCTTTTGAAGTAGACGCACGGGCAAAAAGCTTTCCCCGAGTACCCTTTGATGTTCGTACACAGAGGGAAACCCAGCGCTTTGATCTTCAGATACGGGCAAAATCTCCGAGAACCCCGTTACACGGATTTAAGTCTTTGATGGCGGTCTAACGCCTGAGACAGAGAGACCGTAAAGCTGTTATTTTGTGAACGCTGTTTCTGATTATCTCGATACACATGGTAACGTGAAAAGTAACACCGTCTATAGATATAGAACCATGATGATATATAAACTGGGCTGTCCTAAACCCGCTATCAGTTGTCACTCAGAAATTTTCGGATAGTCTAAACACGTAATCTAGAACCATTGTGGAAGATGTGTTAATAGCATTCGTGGGGATTGTCATTCTGATGTTCTGGTAATATAAATTAGTGCTTACGTGTTAAAGTATTAAAGCTTTTACCATTATAATTCACTTAGAGTTCTAGCTGTTAAAACCAGTGAAATAAAATAACGCGTAGCTGGTTTATACCAGATGTTTCAATTGTAATGTTAATTTTAACCACCCGCTTTCTCAGACAGGAAGAGACGGTTAGCTGACTGGGTTATATGCTGATAGTGACAGAATAGAATTCAAGTTTATTTCATTTCGTGTATTTTATTATGTGCCTATTATTTACTATCAAACGGTAACCAACAGACGCCGACAATTTAATAGCTATTAACGACAGGCGATATTTATGTAAGTGCGCGTATGGATAATTAAATAATAATTGACATTGTACGCTGATCGTTAACGCGCGCGTAAGGGGCGGGGGAGGGCTGCATACCTTCATCTGACCTAGAAAACGCCGCGCTGGCAAAAAACTGACCGTATAGGTGTAAAGAAAGTCACCGTGTGCCTTTTAAATTTAATCAGGACTGACGGAGTGGATAAGAGATCGTCTTGTCCCCGTCCGTGTGCATATATGTAGCTATATAGGATAGTAGCATTTTTCCATAATGTTTCTTTATTCCTAGCAGACCTGATCACAAGAGCGGCCAGCGTTTTTTTTTTCTTCATTTACTGAAGGGTTAATGTTGTCTTTTTCTTGGCTTGTGCGCCCCCAAGTTCATTTGGGAACAGGATTAGCCAACGATAAACAAGAAACATTTTAACTTGTAAATTTAACTGGACTTATAAAACCCAGCATTATATTTTTTTTCAATTTTATCAGCCCACTGGGGTTGTGCAGAAAAAATAACATTATCTGACGACTGACAGTCGTATTCAAGTGTATCATCCAGAATTTACGCTGTTTCAGAATCGGCACTCACCATGGAGCCAGCCGATAGGATTACCATCATTTATCAATTGTAACAGTTTTAGCAACCAGCTGATTCCCAATGCTGGAAGTATTTTCCTCTGTTTAATATGAACTCCAAGATCGCGGTTTCTACATTAACTATTCGAAGTGACATTTGTTCATCCAGGAATAAACCACCAAATTCGGCGTCCACCTCCTTAATCTTTTTTGTGAGGGGATGGACTGGGGCCAATTTGGAAGATAAAAACACTGGCAATTTTATATTCAGGATAATTGTATTTCCAAGGGATATCACCAAGAGTAGGTAAGGAGTGATTGAGTGGCCACGTATGACAGAGAGAGTGAATATTTTTCTTTGTTACAGGAAATTTTTACCAACCCTGGATTTTGTTAAAATTGTTTACTTTGCTGAGTAGCATTTAGTAGGAACTTTGTTTTTCTTTACTGTCTATTCTGTAACATAGTGCTAACCTTTGACCTTTGGGTTATTAACTTTTTGGGTTCTTGTCTCAAGAAGGGGATGGCACATTTATTCTGTTATTTTCATATGTATATAAAATCTGATTTTATTTGATCTTTCTTTGTCAAGTTTAATGATAATAAACAACAAAAGAAACGTAACTTTGTATGTTGGTCAGACCCATACCAAATTAACTGTAGTTTTTTCACGTTTGTATGTCTTGTTGTCACATAGTTGTGTGTGTGCATAGTAAAACTTATATTTACTTGTATGAGGAGGGAAAGATTGTCTTGTACTCAATTATAGTCGTATAGATAGCTGGATTAGAGAAACTTACTCATTCCAGAGACATATCTTCCCCTTAAACTATTCACTCGTGAAAATCTATTTCTCACACCTTTTATCTCACGTACTTATCACCATCCACTCTACTCAGGCGGGACCCTAAATAACTTCCAAACCTATCAGTACGACAGTTTCACGAGAATTTTACCAACATGACTTTCGGTCAATACTTCATCACCTGTCTACTCTCTCAGCAGAGATGATCAGGTAAACAGACATGACGAATTATTACAGCAAGAAATGTAAACAAGTGATTGGGCACGTATTTCTGTGCTCCGAAAATGAGAAATCAGTAAGAGTGAGAGAAAATACGAAAAGGGGAGCGAACATTAACGTCACAACCACTGCGGCTGGTCCCCTACAGCATTGGTTCTCAACGTAGGCAATATCCCCCCCCCCCCCCACCAGGGGGCCATGCCATATTTCTAAGGGACCACTGTAAGATGGTGAAGAACCTTTTCTCCATCCAACAGCGACTATGAGAAAGGGGCACAAGGGTAAATGAGGCTCATAAAGGGGCCATGAACAAAAATAGGTTGAGAACCCCTGCCCTACAAGAAGCCTACGACAAGCACTCACATGTTCTAGTATCAGTAGTTTCTGTTGCAATTTGTGTTACATGATTACGTTGCCACCTCCATGTACAACATCAAATTAGTTGCCCTGTACGACATGCCTGAGGTTGATTTAATACTATTGGAATGGTCATTCCTTAACTTGAGTTATATTACAGAATATAACATAACTAATGCGTATTAAGGAAGCGTTGTTATGGGACAATTCATATTATTACTGGCCTAAATAAACAATTTGGTGGCGTCTGACATAGACCTTTTCTTGATTGTCTGTCTTGTTATACTGCCCGCGGATTTACATAGTCACGAGGAAGAGGCGGACCTGCTGAAGCATTAAAAAATACAGCGCCCGATTGACAGAGTGGTTAAAGCGCTCGTCTCTCGCGGCCAAGGTGGCGGGTTCGAATCACGGTACCGACACGCTCCAGTCTACCCAGCTGTAAATGGGTATCTGACTCTGACTTAGGAAAGGAAAAGGCAGTGAGGAAGGGAACTGGTCTCCACCTCTCGATGCTGGACCAAGTAGGGTGAAGTCTCTAAGACTTCACTCCCCTACGACAATATCTGCTATGGAACTACCTTTTACATAAATATAAATCAATCAATACCCTTTAGCTCCTCGTGGAGCATAGGTCTTCAACATGTTAATCCTCCTGTCGGCCGGCCATCAGCTCAAGTTGTATCCATATCTTCCTCATAAAGCATATGCGACATTGACATTAGTGTAGCGTGAGGTTTTTATTGTATATAGGATCAGTATAGTACTGACAATACAGAAATAGAATTTCTGCAGGAAAATGGTGAAGTCTCACTGTATGAGAGAACTACTGGTATCACTAATTATACTGTTCAAAAAAAGAAACGCATAGCTATCCGAGGGCGCGTTTTTATGAGTTTGTAAGTAAAATTTGGTGCTAGGGTATATAAAAACCAGCCTCAAATGTTCTTTACAGTGTCAAATGCACGTGTTGACCTGAATTGCGTTCGTTTTTGTAATCGTTACAACGCAGTGGTCAATAGTGTTTATGACGCTATTTTTGACCACAGCTCATGTTGCGCGCGCGTGAAAGCAACAAAATTTGGGGTGAACACTATTCACTGACTACGCAACTGAAACCCTATAAAAGGATAACGCTACATACACAAAATTCAGTTCATTTTCAAGCAGACATTTATGGCGTCTCTATCGATAAATTTAAGGAACATTGCTATTGGCCGACTGCATGCAGGCGAAAGTCAAAGTCAGGTTGCCAGGCATCTAAACGTGCATCAGAGTACCATCAGTCGACTTTGGCACCGGTTCCAAGCCACTGCCTCAGTTGAAGACCGGCATCGCAGTGGACGACCCAGAGTGACAAAAGCAGCGGAGGATCGCTTTATTCGGCTTCGTCACCTCAGAGACAGGTTTACAACAGCTTCCTCAACTGCCCAGTCATTGCCTGCAGGACGTCATGTGTCTGATCAAACTGTCCGGAATAGACTGCATGACGCTGGACTTTGGGCACAACGACCTCCCCGAGGATCTGTCCTTACGCGCCGCCATCGCCAAAATCTTTGGGCCAACCAGCATCGTCCCTGGACAGCTGACAATCAATTGAGACGTGTCTAGTTTAGTGACGAATCTTTCTTTTTGTTGCAGCGTCATGATAGACGGCGTAGGGTCTACCGTTGGCGAAATGAACGTTTTGCCCAAAATTGCGTTGATTGAGTCCGATTGAGCACCTGTGGGATGAGCTGCACAGACGTGTTTGTCGCCGAGACGTTGCTCAAGCCAATCGTCGTGATCTGTTCCAGGCACTCCAGGAAGAGTGGGCAGCTATCCCACAGGCCCACATCAGACGTCTGATCGCATCCATGCCCAGGAGATGCCAGTCGCTGATCGATGCAAGAGGAGGCCACACACCATAATAACGGGAAAGCCCGTACGCCAAAAAACTCTCGTGACCCAGATGCAAAACAACTGTCAATTGATTGGTTGAACCCTAAGGTATTCTTGTGTGCAATTTGAACAATTAACGCATTAAATTTAAAAAGTTATTGAATGTCAAAATTATGGCTATGTGTGTGCCTTCAGTAGCTATGCGTTTCTTTTTTTTGAACAGTATAGTTACGGCTGTGAATGATCTGATCTCGAAAAAATTAGTAGAGAGGAGACAGTCATAAATTGCCACCCCGCTGTGTAACTAACTGTGATATTAAAACAAGGAAACAGATTTCACTTAACAATTATAAACTTGACAAGTCGTTCAAATACAATTTCCTTATTTATTAAGTATATACACTATCTACTCTTGTGCTGAAAGGTGGATGTTGGAAGATGGAATGTAATGGATTTGTAAGTTTACATATGATTTACATATATGTATATATATATATATATATATATATATATATATATATATATATATATATATATATATATTATATATATATATATATATATATATTACAACAAGTCTTCCAATTATAGGAAAAAAATTATATCAGCAGTGCTGTTAATCACTTATATAAACTTTATCAGCTGTGCTGTTAATCTTGTCTCTCACTACGCTAAATAACTTTTTCTTCATTGACAGTTAATTGCTCACACTTGCCGACGGAAATGGTACTAATGTGTACTCATCTCTTAAAACAGTTCTGTTGTCCTTAGTTTGATGCACACTACACCCGCTGATGATCGTTTCTTTAGCTCACCCAAGACTGAGGGGGACTAATGATGTAGCTCCGATACAACAACTATGCTCCTGCAAAGTTCCAGGCAGCTGGATTGACTCGAACATACGACCTCAGGTTGGATGACACGAATAAACCTGTAACAAGACAAAAATACACCCGTGTGTTACCGGGGCCCGAAAGGGGAGCAAAGAATAGTAACACTGCACCCTACCACGCATGTCGTAAAAGGCGACTAAGGAGGGTATGGGCATGGGGCTGTTTACCCCATCCCGTAAAAACTTCGCACAGTGGGCTGATCACCTGCTTGCCAACCAATCTGATTACGGAAACAATGATAGATTGTTTGGTCTGTTTTTGTTCCACAAAGACGCCACTAGGCGTGGTGGAAACAGCGATAGATTGATCAATTTGTTGTTGCCCTAAGACGCCACTAGGCGTACTGGCCACATACTGCTTTGCCGGTTGATGGCTAAGGATGGAAGAAGAAGAAGAAGACAAAAATAGGGGCTAATTTCTGTCATCAAGCCCACCTATTTCTAGTGTATATGAGATGAGCGTGTCTCAGGTGTCTGCATGTAGGATGAATGACAACATGCCTCAGTATGATTTAGCAATAGCGAGACAAGACAGGTGTCTTCTTGCAAAACGTTATTTCTAATTCAATACATGAATACATCCAATAATGTGTACACCTAGGTATGATGCAACCGTTTCCTTCCTCATATAATATACCAGGCAATCTCTGATAAGTGCTATACTGGCTGGTAAAATATACCCTAACAATATTGTTGTAGGTTATATTCAGGTTGGTTTTCTTCTTCAGCCATCATACCAGGAAATACAATCACTATACCGTATTCCCTAAAATATAATCAGTATACCTGATACATTCATAGTAAAACTAAAATCCTAAAGTTATATTAAATATATACAGGTGGAGGCTATTTTCTGCTGGTATCCTTCTTCAACAGTCATACACAATCATTATGCATGATACTATAAAATACAATCATTATACAGGATATAGTCATAGGTTATATTCAGGTTGGAGTTATATGAATCCTAACAAGGACTGTTTGGTTATATTTCAGGTTGGAGTTATATGAGTCCTAAAAAGGACTGATAGGTTATATTTCAGGTTGGAGTTATTTGAGTCCTAAAAAGGACTGATAGGTTATATTTCAGGTTGGAGTTATTTGAGTCCTAAAAAGGACTGATAGGTTATATTTCAGGTTGGTTTTCGTCTTCAGCAATCATATCAGGAAATACAATCATTATACCTGATTCCATAAAACATATCATCATACATGATACACATTAATTATATACAGGTGTAGGTATTATAAATGATACTGAAAAATACAATCATTATACCTGATGTAGGCATATTCTCCTACAAGTTTATAGTAAGTTTACCTACCCTCTAAGATTAATACAAGCCAGATTGACTCGACTTTAGTGAAGCAAGTCTGCCCGTTCATGCAGGTAAGCATAAATCAAACTTGACAGCTTTCTCCTCCACAGTATGTCGGTCTAGCTGGCTTCGTGTTTGTGTGTGTGTTTTTTTTTTGAATAAAATGCGCCCGTTAATATAGGTAGACGCAGGGAATCTGCCAGTGCGTAAGGAACTCTTTTGATTGGTTCTCGATATTTTGGTACATTTTTATAGCCGACGATTTCGTACTTTCCATGACCCAGTCCGAAAAACAGGGCTTTTGCCTAATTTTATTCTGTCAGCCGCCATCTTGCGGGAACAAGATGGCGTGTACTACGTGTAATTTAATCTGTCCTGTCCCAGAGCCTGTTGAAAGTGGATTGGCTGTGCATATGTATTAACAAAGAAGTGGGTTTACACACACGTTTTACGACAATTAGTTTCACAGTTTCTATATTCTACGATGCATTAAACTGCAACATGGATTAAAAGAAGTAAAACGTGGTGATACTTGAATATACAATTGCAACATAGCTTTATGGGTAGAAAAATACAGGTGTTTTTGTGAATCCTAAAAGCAGAAAAGTCGTTTACTGATCTACGGCCAGAAGTTTGGATTTATATTCAAATTGTGTTACCGCAGCAGAAATTCCCAGATTTAAAACCCACAAAAAAAGGTGAAAGGAGTTTGGGTTGCTGACTCAACTTCCTTCTTCTAGTAAAGCAATATAGATTATCACCAGACCACAAGACAAGAAATCTGATTGATGACGCAAACACCGCGTGAAGTTTAGTTCATCATTAAATGTCGAAAGAGTAGGAGCAGAAATGCATGAAATCACCATCTTATATTAGTCAAAATAAAAATGAAACTAACACGATGTACAACAACAACACAACAGCTACCTTGTATACATCTTGTATAGTTGTTTTCAGTTACACTGCTTCTTGTTCACATACCTTTTTCTTTATGACTGTTATTTGTTTTTAACTGTTCAAATCCGAAACACATCAGTTCCAACTTTGAAATCCAGTAAAAGTACGAAAAAAAAAAACACACACACACAAGAACAATTCCGTCGAATTTAAGATTTGTTCGAATCTTTCCGATTCTGACGGACTTTGCATTCGAATTTGAACTTCAGCTCATCCCTAATTTTAGACACTGAATAAAAAGAAATCACTCTTCCCTTGATCTCTGGAACATGGCCAAAGCGTCTACGGGTAGCTGACCAAAGCGTCTACGGGTAAATGACCAAAGCGTCTACTGGTAAATGACCAAAGCGTCTACTGGTAAATGACCAAAGCGTCTACGGGTAAATGACCAAAGCGTCTACGGGTAAATGACCAAAGCGTCTACGGGTAAATGACCAAAGCGTCTACTGGTACATGACCAAAGCGTCTACGGGTAAATGACCAAAGCGTCTACGGGTAAATGACCAAAGCGTCTACTGGTAAATGACCAAAGCGTATACGGGTAAATGACCAAAGCGTCTACGGGTAAATGACCAAAGCGTCTACTGGTAAATGACCAAAGCGTCTACTGGTAAATGACCAAAGCGTCTACTGGTAAATGACCAAAGCGTCTACGGGTAAATGACCAAAGCGGCTACTTCCCGGTTGTTCTCAGATAACGAGCAACTGATACGAAATAGTTTGTCATGACCGAAAAATGGCTCTGAGGACCGGACGGAAGCTCTCGGCATATTCTGCCCCGCGGGCCGTATGTTGGACAAGTCTGGTCTCAATATTATATAAAACCAGGGCCGGATTGAGGCTAACTGATGCCCTAAGCACAGCCCAACAATGGTGCTCCCCTCGACCTTCCATTGCTCAACTGACAAGACATTAAGACTCAATAAGAGCTGAAGGTGAAATAAGAGATTGAAAAATTCAGTTTTCTTCCAGGCCAGACCCCACAACTACATTAAATAGAAACTTTTTTTTTATTTTTTATTTTCTTTAACACCAAATAGAGTGAGCATTATAAGCAAATTAATTATTTACATATAACTAGGGAAACACGGCAGATAAGGGCAATTACAGTGAAAGCGTTCAGAGTTAAGGGCATGGTAACTAGGGGAAAAAACTCTGTGGTGCCCCTCTTCCCCGAGTGCCCTAAGCACGTGCTTATTTTTCTTAATGGTTAATCCAGCCCTGTATAAGACCTTTCGTTTGTTACAATTTTATAAGGAAAGCAGAACAGGAAACCACAACACTTTTTCTTTACCCAGATTGTACCACACGTTGCCCTGCTGAAGCATAATATTTCAAAAGATTTCAAATAAATAAAGAAATACAACTTCAAGATTTTACTTGTAGCCCCGTGTAGTTCTCGGGGGGGGGGGGGGGGGGGGGGGGGGGTCTCTGATGATACAAAGAAAGAATCGAACTACTGTTTCTTCAGGCATGTCGTCTAAGGCGACTTTATGAAGCTTTCATGGAACTGGCAACCTCATCATGTAAAACAAACTGATACAGAAACCACCGCTGCAAAAGCACATGCTTCCATGCAGGCATCTTGCCAGGGGGCCGGCTGCAATTGTGACTCAATGTTCCACAAGGAGTGACAAGGGAACCGAAGAAGCAGACTGCTTCTTTCCACATCGCTTAATTGCAGAGTACATCAAAACAAGAATCAAATGAACGTTCCCGTCCTTATAATTTCACTGGAAGGTGATTGTTTGTTCTTTTTGTTCCCGTGTTGCTCCCTCTTTTGCTAACGTATCTGCTCTCTTATTTCCTGGTATGCCACAGTGTGATGGTATCCACTGTAGCACTACCCTTCTTTTGATATTTACGAGTACTACGCATGGGGCTTTTTTTAATCTGGCAGTTTATCACTGTTGATGGCTTGCAGAACTGACATTGCATCGGTAAGGAATACAACCTGATGACATTGGCTTATTGTGTTATTTATTACTCCTGCAGCAATGCAGAAAAGAAGACCCTCATCAAAGCCATTAGGAAAGTCGACCAACAAAGAGATAACTATCACTATCTTGATCTAGCAAAACAGGTGATCCTGTTCCGTATTAGAACAGGACATAACAGACTGAACAGTCACTTATACAGACTGAGATTGGTCCCATCACCCCTATGCACGTGTGGACAGGCAGCACAGACAGTCGAACATATCCTGCAAGACTGCCACATGCTTAGTCAAATGCGGACTGAATATTGGCCCACAGAGACGCACATCCACACAAAGCTGTTTGGGAGTCTTGACGAACTTTCAACCACAGCAACATACGAGTACATCCAGAGAACCGGTCTTCTGGTGTAGACATTACAAAACAACAGCGAACAAGAAGGAGGAGATAATTTCTCTGTTCTCTCAAATTCTCAACACAACTTGAAATGTTCGCTGAGACAGTTCGAGTTACGGAAGATAAATCAACCAACAAATTAGAACATACTTTCCACTCCCAGTTACAACAACAAAATGCCAGGTCGAGAACAACAAACATACGTTTGAATTGAGAACGGTGAAGAGGTGTCGGTCATTGTTGATTAGTATTATCTTTCCATACGGATGTCTGTGTTATGTGAGGAAACAAGTTAACGGATGTTCTATCTACTTGGAATATTCGTAGTGTCAGTTAAATACAAGCTGGAATGCGTGTATTCCCTTTTCAATATTGTAGCTGCCTTCCCATTTCCCCGTGGTACACGGTCCTTCACATGCTTAAAACACTGTTAATTTACGATGGCTAAACTATACTTGTTCAAGCATAACATAAAGGCACATATGAAACACCAAATTAGCGTATGTCTCTTCGCTTATACAAAGGGACAAAAGCAGACAATGAAATTAGATTGGGAAAATGACCTCCGTCATCTAAACCAGGGGTTCTCAAACTTTTTTTGCTCATGCCCCCTCTTGAGCCACATTTGCCTCCGTGGCCCCCTCATAATGGCTGCTGGCTGGAAAAAATGTACTTTACCATCTTACTGTGGCGCCCTAGAAATATGGCATGGCCCCCTGGGGGGGGGGGGGGGGGTCACGTGGCCACGTTGAAAACTACTGATCTAAACGATGCACAAAAAACAACAGAATATGGCAGAGAAAGAGGCAGTGAAAAGCACGAGACACACGTTGAAATTATATTGCACCAAAGTTGAATGATGGGGGACTAAGCTGAAGAGATATGCTGTTGTTTTTGATCCAGCGGCTCCTGGGCTCTCGCCCTTCGGCCCACTGCCATTTAGTGATATCTGCATGTTTTCGCAAGTTCTTGTGTTTCTCTGTACAAGGTATTCCACTCGTGTCTGGCCTCGGAAGAAGGAACATTTTCCTAACAACATCGACGAGTGCTGGACACTCAAAGAGGTGGTGGTCAACAGTTTCGTAGGGGTAGTTACACAGCTAGCAATCTGGAGAGTGTTGTGGTTGGATTATGTTGCATACTCTGATAAATGGGTGCTTGCGGGTAGAAAGATTAAAAAGGTTTGAGAAGATCACGAGTGTGGTAATGATAGAATGGCGAATACAAGAAGATCACCAGTGTGGTAATGATAGAATGGCAATTACAAGAAGATCCCCAGTGTGGTAACGATAGAATGGCGAATACAAGATCACCAGTGTGGTAATGATAGAATGGCGAATACAAGAAGATCACCAGTGTGGTAATGATAGAATGGCGAATACAAGAAGATCACCAGTGTGGTAATGATATAATGGCGAATACAAGAAGATCAACAGTGTGGTAATGATAGAATGGCGAATACAAGAAGATCACCGGTGTGGTAATGATAGAATGGCGAATACAAGAAGATCACCAGTGTGGTAATGATAGAATGGTGAATACAAGAAGATCACCAGTGTGGTAATGATAGAATGGTGAATACAAGAAGATCACCAGTGTGGTAATGATAGAACCGTTAATAAACACATTAAAAGTTTTTTTAATGAAAGTTTATAACCTATCAAGCAATCCAACCAGTAGCTTTTCAGGAAAACACTTAAACGGCGCTCGCTGCACTGTAAATGCTAAATTGAACATCCATTAAAATTACATGTATGCCTTCCAATCATTTAATGGCACATTTTAGAATGTGTCCGAAATATATTCACAGCACCGTTTCTGTAAAATTTTGCGATTTTTTTCCAGTAATATTACACAGATTTCTCTCAAAAATACATCGTCGATACGTATTAACATTTTTCATTTGTTATGCACGTTAACACAGCACAGGGACAATCATTTGATCATGTCATCGTATACCTAGCAAGACAAGTCTTTTAAGATGGTCGACTTTATGTAAGGCTCGCACGAGAAAAAAATTCAAACAATCTTAAACTATACTATACTCCGGACACATTCTAACAATGCAAGATGTTAAACGATAACCATTCACAAAAATGTTGCGACAAAAGAGCTGTTAATTAATTAGTCATTGACTTATTTTTTTAAACTTCTCCCCGTGTCATATTTGACGGATTACTCCAATGCACCCATCTAAGTTTAACCACAAAGATCCATTGAAGTTGACATGGAATGGAAAAGGAATCAAATGACCATAGAAGAAATATTGCCTTCATCATGACATGAAGCAGAAAAAGCACACAATACTGTAATTCATAACACATAAGGAAGGGAAACCCGAGGCCTGTAAACAGTAAATAAATATAAGACAAACATAAAGGTACAGAAGTGATTGCGTCATTAATAGGCTGGACTGCCCATGGTAAATTTCCGATGTTATGTCTTGCGGTTGGCACTGATGACCTGTCATCGAGGCATCATTTTTTGCCTAGATTGCAGGGAGGATAGTGTGATTCGCTTGCATAGCTAGGCGGGGTTGTCGCACGGAGGGTCCTGGGTTCGATTCCTGGGTAATCCACTCACGTCTGTTGTTTTTCTGTTGTCTAGTGTTCTACTTCTTTGTTTCTTACGAGTGCCTGAAAACACCTTTATGTTTGTCTAATATTTATTCACACAATAATTCATTCTCGTCACTTTTTTAACGTGTTATGCGCTCGTTAAAGATAACAAGTGACTCTTACTTCAATAAGAGTGCCTTTAGATGCAGAACAATTGAAGTAATACGTGCTTTTTTTGTGATTTCCATTGGTGCCGTTTAAATCCCTTTCTAGAAGTATTCTTACTTAAACAAGTTTTTGTATTTGGAAGAAGCTAATATTGTAAATAATGTATTCTTATTTAACTTAGTCAAAGTTTCTCTGTCATTTTATTGCTGAACAATACAGCGTCAATGGCTGATGATAGCCCCTTCAGTCATAACTGACTATGGGAATGCGCCCCTGAGGTGTGTCGTAGATTTTTGATAGGAGAATTAAGACTTGGGTTGGTCCCTTCTGATTAGATTTGAATAAGTGATAGTCACAGTGATAGATAGTAATAGCAATAGATTTCCACGAGTGAGATGGTAGACTGTGATAGAGGCTGTCTCTGAAATCGAGAAATCTTCTCTCTTTCACCTATCTTCTACGACAAATTTAGAGGAGTCAGACAGTCTAAACACATATATATATATATTACATATATATTTCTATCCACTCACGTGCACGCACATACAAGATGACAGTTAGACGTCCAGACGTGGGAAACTATAACAATGATTATACAGAATATTTGGAACGAGCTGACCAACGCACTGATTAAGTTCTCGAGAAATTTTAATTATCGTAATAAACTTCTATCACAACATAAAATATTACATCAAGCATATACAAATAGTCAAAAAAAAATCAATGAATTGCTACAAGAAAAGATAGACCCACAATTATGATCTTCTTTCGATGTTTAGCCCACAGTCCCGTTAAGAGAACGATTATAGCCCCAAAGAGTCACGGATACATATGATTTGATCTAATATTCCCCCCTTTTAAGGTATGGACAGACTTGATATCTCTGCTCTATTTTAAGGGACATATGGTTAGCAATACTTGCATAAAGAAAGTTAAGACAGCAAAATGAGTGCCAAATTACAACAATAAAGAAACACTCAGACCTGCATTCATTCTATTTACTCAGCCGTGTCCACGTGCACTCTTGCATAATTACAGCTTTGTTAACAGCATCTGGAAACATAATTTTTAGGACATTCACATACAGAATCGTCAGTGGCAGTCTTTGACCAAGAAATCCCCAGTTCCAAAAAGACGGGTTGAATTCTCTGCTTCCGGGAACGATTCCTTAGGTGTTCTTATTTTTCGGATGTCTGTTTAGGTCACATTAAAATTGTCCAGGCACGAACATTAACAACGAGCACAGTGTCAATAGCTTAGTTTTCTAGAATATGAGGAATGTCAGATCGGTGTCTACTTTTTTTCTGGTTAGGACTTTATTCGGTCACCACACCACTAGTCAAAACTCCGTCGGAATGTTACTGACGTTAATATGTTACTTGCCACATAGGCTAAAAATGTACTTGAGTTGTTTCTCAGGAAGAATTAAATATGGCGCGATAAGCCTGTTACTTCATTTAACCTATAGGGTACTTGTAAAGATTATGCACCAAGGCTTTCAAGGACAATGTTTTAGTTCTTCACAGATATCACTCATCAGTACTTAACGCTGACAACGTTAGGGTTAACCCCAGTACTCACTGAATAAAGGAAAAAACACAAATAAAATAATTATACATACTAGGTACTCGTTTTAACTTACATTTTTAAACTGCAAGCGTACAGCTTGACTTATCATTTAAAACTTCCCGTAAAATAAGTTATATACATAAAATCAATCATCATGAATTAGGAATACTTACGTATCCCGTCAATACTCACTGATGTAGCATTTCATTATAAGTTAATTTTAAAATATATTCTCGTCTGATTATTTAGCAGTTAAATTTAATTCCCGATAGCTACCTGGTTTTAAGCTAGAAATTATACTTTATTCTGCTTTCCACTGAAACACGTCACTAGAAAATAATACAGACTATATTTTAATTAATCTGCACAAAAATCTAACTAGGGAAATAAGCGATTTAACACTTTAAACACTTCACAAAATTACTAGATATCTAATATATAATATTTACCTCCGCACAGAACTACAGATTAATACCACGAACTAGAATCATTCAATATTATGGTAGTCTAGAACTCGGCAAAATGTTGCCCAGAAACTAAAGACTTTTCAATACGCAAGATATTTTTCTAGCCTGGCGATCTGTCTACTGCAGATTTAGGAGTAAGAATGAAAATCTAGTTTCAAACTCTGGTTAATATCTTAAACCCGACAAAGGGTCCCAACTTATTTCGCAAAACGAAATAATCTCCCCTTTCCGTCTTAAACACCTTACATTTAACACTTCCCATTACTAGACGTTTGCCATAACTGACACTTCTCGTCTTCACACCTCACGCTGACCAGGGCCAACACTGAGTGCCGTGTCAGATGGGATTTCCAGACAAATGTCTCAACCTGCGCCGAGGAGATGTCGGTTATCGCGCCTCACCTGAGCGCTCAGCCGATGCAACTTGTTGTGGCAGGTGAAAATGCAGACGATATGTCGCCTATAAGTCTGGCGAAAGCGAATATTCACAGTTTACGTCTACAACGCAATAACCTCCCGAGCCTGGCATCTACGTAATAACATCACTAGTGCGTTTCTAAATGAGAACAGGCACTCGGCGAAAGTTTGAATGGGAAAATAGTAATGCTTAAGTCGCAAACGAACGAATGCGAAAAAAATACAAAAAGGATAAAAGAGTGATAATAAGGTAGAGGACACGGGTAAAGAAAGAAAGGAAAATAGAAAATTTATTGATCATAAAACTCTCTGTGACAAGGTGACAGCCTTCAGCTGCTTATTTTGCCTGGTGTTCCTTTCGACGTTTTCTCTTCTCTTCTACTTGCTGTGAGAGCCTCTTTTCTCCCAATCTGAGGTGGCGCCGTAGATAGCAACGCCACTTGGTGCGATCGGCAGCTTCATACTCCCAGGTTGCCGGATTCATGTCCAGTGCCTTCATGTCTCCCTTGCACACATCTTTGAATCTCAGCTGCGGTCGCCTGTCTACAGAGCAAATATAAATGGCGGGCGGCTGGTGTACAAATTAAATGACGTCATAGTTTAGCGTTGCCATTTGACTTTATAATGTGCTACTCTGCGCTCTTTGTGCTGGTGTTTTTAGGTACCATATCAAGTAATTAACAAAGTTCAAAAGAGCAACGCTGGAAAGTTCACTCGGCATGTCAGTCCCCCACGGTGTTATCGTAAGGGAGCCTGAGAGCCTAAAGAAAATATTATCTTCAATGTCACCTCTTGACCGACTTCTGGCTAATCAAAACACCGTCAAGGTGAGACCGCCGTCGGGAAACGCCTTCTGTCCATTGGCTTGTTTATTTTATACACGTTTTAAGCCGCCTGTTGGGAAGTACTTCCTTATTCACCTGACCTAGATTCGTGTAATGAGAAGTTAATATTGAAATGCAAGAAGATCATCATAATTTTCCTTTTCGCTCCATATGGAGCATGCAATTACCACTACAGCTGGTTCCTTTCCATGATGCCTGGATCAAAGCCTTCGTGTGCTCTTGCAGCGGTGGTTTCTGTACCAATTTGTTGTACATGATGAAGTTGCCAGCCACACGCACAAGCTCATATTAGTCGTTTCTTATAACAAGCCTTAAATTCACTAGTCCTATTCTTTCCTTGTCTCTGTAGAAATCCACGGGAACTTTACGGTCAATTAATTTTCATTCTGAAATTAAAAAACGCTTTGGGATGGAAGGCACCAAAGAAACGTTGGCTACCCGAAGAGCAGCAGCTGGGAGACTTTTTCAGGCCATAAATTGAGGATCCTCAACAAAAGAGTAATTGGCAAGAAGACGAAGATGGCTGTATAGCCGCTCCGCATATGATCTAGTCTGGATTTACTGATGCGAGTCAAGGGCAATGGCTCATCATTTCAACCCATAACCCGTCATGGGTCGTAGGGGTGCCATGGTGGAAGCATCAGCAGACATTGTCCTCCACTGCTCTCTATTCTCAGCAATGCGTACAAGTGTGGAAAAACCGTGTCCTGCCCATTCTTTGATGTTATCAGCCCAGGCAATGGCTACAACCCATAAAAGCCAGTTGCAAACCTCAGAAATGAGGTCACTAGGAAAGTGGTCAAAGTTACAAGAAGGGACATGGTTCGCAGCCAGATGATGCGTCATGGCCTCAAAACCCAACCTGCAGACCTGAGTGGAACTGTCCCAGTTACAATGGTTTTGTCATGTCTGCAGAATGGGAGAATATCGAATACAACAACAAATATGGGAAACCAGGAACTTGGGATCCAGACCTCAAGAACTACCCAGAGTTCACTGGGAGGACAACATCAGACAATCCCTGAAGGAACGAGGACTGGACCGGAACAAGGCTAAAAGGAAGACATTCTATCGGATATTATGGTGCTCTCTCTGGCAAACTTCTACACCCCAAGGTAGAAGAGGAATAACTAAGTAAGTAAAAAACGCTATGGTGGTACTTAATTTGGCTGCATTCTTACGAGATGCGCATACCATCTGGTTATGCCGCTGATGCACGTTATTGCTTCCATCAACTTTCAGATCTTCTCTACTCACCTATTTCCTGTTATATCCGCAGATTTTCTTAGTCATCTCACCAAACATAACAATAGGGTAAACAAAAATAGGTCATACGTTTCACTAGGGCAAAGAAAACTATCTACTTTACGGCCACAAAGCCTTCATCGAGGGCACATGGACGAAATAGAAGGGGAAAGAAAGCGAGAACTAAGTGAAATACTGTATAAATTAATCACATGCCAAATCCTCCTGTCACGTGCCATCAGCTTAAGTTCTTTCCACGTTTTCCTCATCATTTTCACATTTTTCTCTTCTCCGTGTGTTCTTTTTTCTACCCGTGCCTCTCTTACCCTGAGGATTCCAGAACAAGGACTGCCTTGTAATGCAATCAACAGGTTTCCTCAGTGTGTGTCCTATCCATCGCCAGCGTCTTCTTATCTCTTGTTCCACTGGCACTTGTCTGGTTCTTGTCATCAGTTCCATACTGACACTTGTCTGGTTCTTGTCATCAGTTCCACACTGACACTTGTCTGGTTCTTGTCATCAGTTCCACAATGACACTTGTCTGGTTCTTGTCATCAGTTCCACACTGACACTTGTCTGGTTCTTGTCATCAGTTACACATTCGTGACCTTGTCATACAATATAAATCCTTCTATTCTATGCAAGCGTCCATTTATGAAAGTCTGTAGCTTTTTGTTGTTCTCCATGTTTCAGGGCCATTCAATCAGGGCCGGATTAAGGCCAACTGATAGCCTAAGCACAGCCCTTCAATGGTGCATCCCCCCCCCCACCCCCCCCCGGCACTTCTATTGCTTAACTGACAAGACATTAAGACTCAATAAATGCTGAAGAGACTGAAAATTCAATTTTCTTCATGACCATAACCCACTGAAATTCATGCAGAAAAACGTTGTTAATTCAGGCAAACATACTGAACTCTAAGTCTATGTCTGACACTTTCAGTCACTCACCATACCTAAGATAAGGTTTTTTTTTTGTTTTTTTTTAACAATTTGGATTAAAGTCGAACACGGCAGATATTGAAAATAACAAAAATATTCGACTAAAGACGACTGTGGCAGTGAAAGAGATGAGAGTTAAGGGCATGATAACTAGAGATAAAATTCTGAGGTGCCCGCCTACCCTTGGTGCCCTAAGCACGTGCTTATTTTGCTTAATGGTTAATCCACCCTGCATACAATAGGACTGACTTGTCATTTGAGTTGAAGATTCTTCTCCTTATTATTATTGTCACGTGACCGATAATTTATTTTACCATTTCGTTCCATATGTTATTAACTTTTTTAATGTTCTGTTTTCCTAGACATTTGTATTCTTCTTTTCTATCTTTCATTTTTCACCTGTTCAAACCCCACCCGCGTTTGGTTACGTTCTGGCTTTCAGTAGAAATCCCCCACTGGTCAGAAACGGTCAGCGTAGCGGAAATATTACATACACGCACCTGGTCCGTCCAGGGGAATTTCTCTGGTCGCTTTAAAACGTTTGATCACGAGCGGCTGGTACCCTTTGAGGCCTGGGTAACGAGTTTGATCTGTTTCAGGGGGAGATAACTATCGCGGTCAGTCTCTGGGTTTTTGCCCCTTAGAACGCATTAGTGATCATAATATTATGCATTTCTCTACCTGAAGGAACTTTCTTGCGGTTGTTGACTTCTGATGTCTCTAGAGAAACCTTTGTCTTACTCTCTTGATTACGCATTACGCCGATACATCTGTAGAATCAGGTCATGCAGGTGTCCTGGGTGGCGTTGTATGTAAACATATAAATCTAGAAGAGTCTTAATACTCAAAGACATTCGTGAATATTTCCTGCCCGAGATGGACCATCATGAGAATTAAGGCACTTTAACAACAGAACTAAATGTTAAGGCCTATCTCTAGTCATTTTTCGGGGTGAGTTGACATATCTTATAATTATTATATTATATTCATGTTAGCTTTTACATATATCTGTTAGGAAAGTGACTTACTTCTTTTTTGAGGACTTCATCTAGTAATTTTATTCAGTGATAAGGTAGCGCTGTCTACGGCCTTAGTTAAGTGGTGCTTAAACTGTTACGGTTTATCATGGGTTAAATGTTAAACTTACAATAACAGATACTAGGCGTAGAATCAGTCCACAGATGCTTATCATGGGTTAAGAATAGGCTAAATTAACTGTCATTTCTGTAAGATAATGTCAGGTGTGGATTGTTCACTTTAAACTGAATAGTGAGATGCAGGTAATAACTCTGGATTATAGGAGATAGTCACTTATTCCTTTTTGATAGATATTTATAGTGGCAAGGGAGAATCATTTTATGCTTACTTGTGTGGCTAGGCACTAGTCTATAACTTTCACTGAAAGCAGTCACCAGGCATAGATATAATTATATCTTATGATTTAGCCACAACTGTATTATTATAGCAAGAACATTGCATTTTCTATGTACTCATTTTGTGGAATGCTAATATATTTCCCCAAGGGGACATACGATTTATTTGTGTAATGTCAAATGCTGTAATCTGTTTATGTAAATTCATTTAATGTTGTAAGATGAATAAGCATATTCATTTAACTGTAACTACAGGTTAGGTTTACTGTATGTTGAGATTGGGAGAAGAGGAGAAGATTGTTGCTGTCAGAACAGTTACTGACAGGTACCTGGGTGTGCAAAAGATATTAAGCCTATGCGAGCGCGTGTTGATAATTGATATTTTTAAGGAACAGGAGACATGGTTAAAGACAGCCCTAAACTGTCATATCAATAACTACAATAAATTTAATCCCATAGTGGAGCGAAACTTTCTGTATAAAGTTAGTGTGATTTATTATTTGCTTGATGTAAAGGGTGTCTCTTTTGGGTCTCAGTTTCAGGGAGACCGAATCGCTAGAGCAGACTCCAGTCAGGCGAAGAACGTCATATTCTCTTCGATCTAGAGGGTTTCTGAATACGCTAGCGTCACGAGTCGTCAACCCCGTTCCTGAATCAAAAACCCTTTTGTCAACGCCAAGTTAAGCTCACGCATTGCAACGAGCCAACGCTAAATCTGAAATCATCTATTGCAGTAGTAGTTCCCTACTCGCCTATTGGATTACCAGTCAAAGCATTGCGGCTTTCAGAATATCAAAACCGCCCAGCATGTCTATAGCAGAATCTGATATCACCCGACTTTGTGTGCCTAAACGGGGCACTCAGCAAACCACAGCCAAACCAGTTTAAACAGGATTTACAGCCAAGCAGAGCCTAGCGCCGGATAAGAGCGCCTGGGACTCCGTGTCCTCAAGTGACTTCTTCTGGTGTATTTCTGGATACTTAAAACCTCGCACGTATGAGCAGCCATATATGGACAGAGTTCCAGCCCCCCTCACGCAAGTAGCGGTCACCAACGTATAGCACCTACAAGGAAAGTTGGGTATTTCACTTCATTAATCTTGAAGGATATTTATCCGTAAGACACTGGAGCTATTTCATTTGGTCTCACGAAAGCGGACAGGCTGTCGCTCAGTTCGTTTATTTGGCCAGCAGGAGATAGACAGTCTTCCAGTCCCCATCGCGAAATCAGGGGTGCCACCAACAATAGCGACTACAGTGGATTTATACAGGTCAAGTCCATTCCCATGGAGTATATTTTTACGTAAAAGACACTGTCGGAAGCATTGTACTCGGTCCCACGAAAACGGACAGACTGTCAGACAGTTATTTCATTTCTCTGTGTTCTACAGGTTTTATGAGTGTTGGTGGTGTGTGTGTTTGTGGGTGTGTATTTGCATTATTGATGACTATTGATGAATATTTTGATTATTGATGTAAATTTATGCTGTGTATGATGACATGCATTACTTTCATGCTTTCCTTCTTTAATAAAGTTTACACATTTATTAATGCGCTGTTCCCGACCCTTTTCATCCATAATTAACTTGGTTTAGCTCTTTACTAGAATCTCTATGTTTGATAAGAGAAAAGAGTGAGAGCAGGAGGTGCTTAGACAGTAAAAGTGAGTTGAGGCTTGGAGAGAGAGATCACTTTGATAAATCTTCTTCCAGGTTGTCTCAAGTCCATCTCCTATTTACACCTTTCTGTGTGTATAATCTATAACTCTGTCAGTCCACTATCCCTTGTCGATTTCACTACTATTGTCCAACTCGACAAATACTCTACACTTTACTCAACCACGACAATTATTATTTTGACTTTATTTCTCTTGATTTCCATATATTAATTTTGACACACACGAAACATTAATACAAATTATACATCCCGTATATTAATACCTATGCAGGCCACCAAGAACCACTTTTGTCAATAGTGAAACGTCGAAAGCTTGCCTGGTTTGGGCATGTAACTCGTCATGACTCCCTTTCGAAAACGATCCTCCAGGGAACAGTCGAAGGTAAACGGAGAAGAGGAAGGCAAAGAAAATCCTGGGCTAATAACATCAAAGAATGGGCAGGACACGGTTTCTCCACACTTGTACGCATTGCTGAGAATAGAGAGCAGTGGAGGACCCTGTCTGCTGATGCTTCCACCATGGCACCCCTACGACCCATGACGGGTTATGGGTTGAGATGATGATGATGATATTAATATTACTGGTTTCGCTTGTGATGTATACGCAAGATGGCTGCTACATCCGAGCGTTGGATGTAAATCTAACGGTTGTATCATTTTTATTTATTTTTCATGTATTTCACTTACCATTAGGTTTCTTTCACTTCTGTTTTATTTGTTTGTTCCCGACGAAGGCCTTGCGGCCGTAACGTAAGTATTTTGTTAGTCATATGTCCTCGCAAGATGAATTAATTATTGTTGCATATTGCTGCCAAGATATTTAAATGAGTCCAGGTCTTGAAAAGACGTATCTCGAACGTTAATCTGGTGTTATTTTACTGCATTTCTTCTCATAATCGTTGCATTTTCTCTGTGGACTTTCAGACTCAATTGCTTTGACTTTTCATCAAATATTCTCATTTTATCTCTGGTTACAGTTATGGATCCAAAATGCGAGATCGTCGGAAAAATGTTGATTTTCAAGCGGTTATTAATGATGTCTGTTGATTAGTTCTTAAACTTTCTTCATTATTGTCTTAGCTGTTTAATGGAATCTTAACATTCTTTTGAGAAACCATACATCTATTGCATCCGAAGATTATTTCATGTTGTTCCTTCAGTATCCAAGACTCACTTCTAAACACTACAACTGGTACAGTGTAACTCTTCATTTATCCCTCTTTTCCTTATCTTCTTCGACAAGAAATTATTTCATAGGACAGTTGTTCAACAGCCTCGACGTGTTTTGCAAATGCATACGCCCCATAGAAGTCCCGAGACTTCATTTAAGGGTTAAAAAATCCGTTTTTAGCATAATATATTCTCTGATAATCTTACTTACTTACTTAGTCGTTCCCCTTCTACTGTGAGGTGTAGAGGTTTGGAAGAGAGAGCGCCAGACTATCCTATCGGCTGTGTTCTCTGAAAATCTACGCCATTTACATCTGTGACAGAACTAGCGAGTAGGCAGTTCAATGTCTATCTAAAATTCGTTCCATGGGGCAGCATTTTCATAGAAGTTCCGCAGTTTATTAAAAACGTATTATCTCGATGCTGGATCTAGTGCGGTGAAGTCTCTAACACTTCACTCTGACTTCCAATTTCGTCAAGGAGAAATCATAAACAGCCAGGAACACGGAATATTAGGACCCCAATATAAGACAAGCCTTAGGACTGGAAGTGAATTCTAAAATTAGAAGGGAGTCGATGATGATATCATGGTGTTTATTTGTTATACTAACACTTTAGCAAGTTGTATATGCATGTTTATATAACCGACTAGGTTGAACGGGACGCGCCTCGCCAAAACGAGGCAAAACTTTATTTTTTTTTTAAATGTTATTTCAATCGTTGTCTTGCGCTGTCCAAAAGCACCTTCATCCGACTCACTGGGTCTAAAATTAATGCTCAGGGGGGATACAAATTCTAAAGGTAGATGAAGGGGTCATGGAAGCGGAGGTCGCCTGATGCTCATATCAGGAGACCCAATACTCAAAAGAGGCATTTGTTTCCATCTTAGCTTATGATACAAATTGCCAGCAGTTTACTCCAGGCACCAACATCAGACGGGTCTTGAAGATGCTTGACAATCTTTGTAGCTACCCTTAGCCTTACTGCTTGAGACGTGCTACAGCCACCATATTTGACTATTGAAGAGAAGGACCAATCCAGGCACCTGTGGGAACCAGCAGCGGCTGCAGCAGACGCCAACCGACTCCACACCGGCAGCTAAGTACTATAACAGCGCATCCAATGGACACTTACAATTTTGTTTGCTACAAAATAGCCACTTACAAGGTAAGGTGTCCAATGAGGAAAATATCAGTGCTTCATTTTTTTTTTTTTTATAAACAATTCTATTTATTTTACATTGTTAACCCATAAGTGATTATCAAAACTGTTTTTCTGTCGCTATAAATCTATAATTGGATTAATCACTATTGAGTGAATTGTATGTCTGCACCCGTATGACTCATATGTTTTAAAATACATAACTGTCATTACACGGGCAAGACACTCTGGAATTGCCACGTAAACTAGTGTTTTTACGAAAAATTATGAATTGCACAACAGAAGTTCTGCTATAATGTTATGGTTAATGGTCCGATAATGATATTAATTTATTGGAGATTTGAACAGGAACTAAAAATATATGTAGTTATGGCAGTGGGAAATCCTTTGGTATTTGACAAGGAAAATAGGATTTTGTTGGTAAATTCGCACAGCAGCATTGAAATCTCACGAAAGTTTACAAGAGAAAAGTGAACTCAGACGCGGACTTCTGAGAAAACAAGAGTTACACCTGAGATTAGGTATATAAGATTTGTAGATCAAAGTTTCAAACAGCCGCAGACTTCGAAGTACTACTGTATCTGGGGGTATGTCTGTAAACTTACAAAATGTCTTAGTGAATTAATGTACTTTTTAAATTGATGGATATTTAAAATTAAAGTTATGCTTAACATAAATCCTCATGTTTATATCTTGCCTTGTGACTGAAGGAAAATGGCTTCCACCACTAAATAACCTCAATCTTAGACAGCATTGGCTCAACTGCAAGTCCTTGTTAGGACTTACCAACGCTAGCAATAAAAGCTTACGGCCCTTTTTGGGGTTTTGCTTTTAGGTGTTGTGCTCAAAGAGTTCATTATCTTTTTTTCTTTCTTATCTTTTATTTCGGCACATTTTTTCGATGTATTGTAAGGGGAAATATTTTGCTAACTTTGACATAACGCTAAGCCAAGTTTAACAGTGGACCAACACAGTTCCTGGCAAAATCATAGCGTCTTCAATGTTCAGATGTTTTAACGACCAAATGAAGTCAGCTACTACAACGTGTTACGCAAGTTAAGTAAAATTTAATGTGAAAACACAAACCAAGACACGCAAGCCAATAAATAACTTGATGAAAAATGACCAAACAGTGACTATATACTTCTTTCTTTATGTGTGAAATTTTGTAACATACTGACATACTAAGGTGCTAAATTTTTACAATACATCATTAATCAATAAAGGGCATTGATTTGCTGATAACTGCAGTTATTGAATTATTAAATTTTCAGTTATAATTTTGTTGTATGGTCAAAGAAATATTAATAATTTAAAATTGGTAGGGAATAAATACGAGCTGCACTGTAGTAAAATCTGTGAGAACAAACGCTAAATTCCATAGAATTGTACTCCCAAATGCATATATATAGACCCAGCCCGTTTGTGTCTGACTGGCTTCCTCCCATATGCCAGCCGCACGCTCAAATGGTATACCGAAGTAATGCCAAAACGATGTTCCGCATTCTAACATTATACGCTTTGCTAGCGTTGGCTGAGACTAAAAATTTTCTTGTAGAACGAAACTGCAACAAGAATTAACACATACTACGTATACCTTGCAAGACCCCCTTTTTCTCGACACACGGTTGGACTTAGCAGACGATACACACACACACTTGCGACGTAGCGTAGTGTTCGTTCTACATAAGGTAGTTTGAAAATAAAAGGAAAAATTAAGGTTAACGTTCGATTTTTTTTGAATGTGTAATACTAAATAGGGGATGAGACGGAGTATCGGAAGGAGTGTCACGGTTCGTGTTTACATATTTGAATAGGAGAGATAGGAGGTGGGGGTAAAGGGGAAGGAGTCCTTATTTTTGAATATTTGAGGTCAGTTTTATTTGAAAAGGAACGCTATTCACTAAACAGTCTCTGATTGGCTGTAGTATAATAGACAAACGGTTGTATAAAACCAATTAGTAGTTGGTATTCGGGGCCACTTGTTAACTAAAATTTATACACTAAAGAAGTTGTTTTAAGACAAGGAAGGAGTACTTACTTGTTTGCTATTTCTGCACTAGCAGCGATCTGGATTATGCCATATACCGCAATATTCAACTGTTTAGTGTGTAGATTTCTTTGATGCGGTAAGAATTGAAACCTTTATATTAACATTTATATTGTCATTTTAGTCATTATTATGTATGCATTATTGAATTTGTATGAACCTTAAAGGGGAAATATTTATCTGGAGGGAAGGCAACATCACTCTGTGTTGTTTCACAGCGTTGTTAGGAACTGTGTTAACCTGGTATAGAAAAGCCAGACAGGCTTTCGGCCATATGGGGAGAAAAGAAAATTAAATATTTATGATGAAAAGAAAAAGTTGTGTTATGACATAAGACCAGAAAGATCACTGGGCGTCTTCTTCAGCAAGTCACCGTGATTGTACATGACTTGATAGTATTAATGTAAAATGTTTCCTTTATCAAGGAAAATGTCAAACGGGGTTTGAAAGTTATTTATCCAGAAGGGGGTACCAACCAAATTGAGAACGTTAACTAATTGTTTAGTTACCATACTGATGTCTGATGATATTGTCATGTTAGAATAATGAAAGAGAGAGATTATTAGATGCTGAGTGGGACACATTTGTATTGTTCCAGAGTTTCATCTACGAGTGAAAGTGAGCCCAGGTGATCTAACACCTGTCCCTAAGTTCTGCAGTGAGGCCTAACTACTGAGTGCCTACACAGTGATTGACCTATAGAAGCAGAATCGTGTCTTGGCAGTGGATGCTGGCGTTTTATATATACTTCAACCAGCCTGGTTCCAGAGACCTCAGATAAGACTTGTCTGGGAAATTGATATCACAAACAATCCACTCTCTCAGTTTTCACAAAAGATAGTGTATCAGACAGTGAGGAACAAAAACGTTCAATAAACTTGTACCCGTTTCTAGGAGCAAGAGATACTTGACATTTTCCCAGTTTGAGACATATAAATAATTAAGGGCTAACACCGACTCAATGACAGTTGTAAAATAATTGGTTGTAAATAATTTCATTATCATGTTGAGTTGATTATTCCTGTGTCAGAAGAATAACTAGATACAGGAAAATAAATTATAAAAAAATAAGTTACATTCCAAACTTTACCCAGTGACTTGTTTAATCATTGTTTATTAGTAATAGGTGTAGTTGTTGTCCTGTTCATACACTTCATCACATTGCATATACCCTAGACACTTGCTAGACAACATACACACACCAATACACTTCAGTAGGGGAAGATATATAATCGGGTGAGGTAGTGGTGGAAGCAGTCAGGTACCCTGTAAACTTATTTGTATTTAATAAACCTCAGGGACTTGCATAGCTGACCTCACACCTGATACCATTAATATAATATTTAAACCAATAATAACAACTAATTCACCACATTAATTGGGGGCTCGTCCGGGATTTAAAGGTTTTTAGTACCCTACATTAAGTGAGTCACTAGTCCCAGTATTTCTAAAATTTAATAGTAAAAATAATTTGAGAGTGGTTTGAGATATCATTGCCCTTTGTCTTGTGTTTAGAGTTGGTTAATTAGTTAAGGTAGTGGATAGTATTTCATATTGTTAACTATAAAATGGCGGATATGGCTAAATACAGATCTGCTGCTGTGCAGACTGCAAAGGAAATGAATTTAGATGGGCAAGCTCTGATTCAGTATGTGACATCAGAGTGCGATAAGTATATGGAAAGGGAAGATAAGAGATTAGCTGAGGAGAAGAGAATTATGTTAGAGGATGCTAGGGAGCTTAAGAAATTAAAGGCTGATAGGGAGGCTGAGATCAAGAGGCTGCAGTTGGAGGATGTGGCGGTTTATTTCTAGTTGTGGCGGTACGCCTCTTCTTGTTGTGGCGTAAGGGCCCAACGGTTTTCTCGTTGCAAGGCTGGGTGTTATGTTATTGCGGGGAGAGTTAGTCAATCATGATCATTATAGAGCATCGTGCTGATAGATGGTTAATTTCGCAAGTGGTGGTGTAAAGCTTTGTATCCATTATACTGACGGTTGAACTTCTGATATTCAATAATGGGATAAGTCCTTTTTTTTTTTTTTTTTTTTTTTTTTTTTTTTTTTTTTTTTTTTTTTGCGTTCGCCCGCTAATACTCGAGGCGAAATCTCAGGTTATTATTTTATGTCTAACCTGACATTGATTTTACGTGAGTATCCCTTTATTTCTTGTACAGAGACAGGTGTCCCTCGCCATTCAGGCAAATACTCGCCGATTTCGGAGGTACCCATTGCAGCTGGGTCGGCTCAGGAGCCGCCAGTCCCTGGTCGACGACACTCCTTCAAATGTCCTCGCCAGGTCTCGAGTTAATCCAGTCCAAATCCCGGTCGACGAAAAATCCTCAAATGCCGTCGCCCGGGTTTGATCCTGTATCACCCGGTCGCCAGAGCGGTGTTGTAACCACTACGCTAGCGCGGCTCCCAGTCCTTTATGAGTCCACATGTATTTATTACATAGAAGATTATAGACAATATTTCAAACAATGGTTGTCATGAAGCATAAATATATAAAGTTCTGTTCCTTCCTTGAATTATGATTTATCTTCAATTCAGTCCTTGTCAAATAACAAATAGACAGAACGACATAACTGTATGCACGCGTGGCTAGTGATCCCAGCGACCGACAGTGAGATTATGCGTTCGTCAATAATTATAAATCTATCTCGACTTAGGTTTAGTCACTTACTAACCTGTAATATTCTTCTTCCAAATCATAACATTGGACTGACCCATGTCCATCATTAATTATAATATAATCTGTGTGGCACTCCATGCCCGACACTGCATGAATATAAGGACTTGTCTTATCCGTTCGACGGTCATACAAGAAAAGGGGTGTGGTAACCTAGTCACGGTGCGTGACATACCAACGCACACACGTCATAATCAATCGTGTGTATCGCGTACACTAAACTAACAATTATTTACATTATATTAAACGTGGTCACCTCTTAATCTTATGCTGCTAACCTCTAGCAGACCATGCCAATAAAATACCGTAACAATTCCCTGTCCACTGGGGGAAAAAAATCTATTAGATAGATTTTTTTTTTTTTAAACTCATCTGAATGAATACCAAAAATGTTAACAATATCAAAAAAAAAAATTTTTTTTACAAAATTGCGGCATATGGCCTACGACGTTCTGTCTAGAACCAATGTCATGGTCATGTCGGCTAACTAACAGTCATGTAATATATTAATTATTTATATCATACATAAATATAAATTGTAATAAGAACTAAAAGAGAATGGTAATGTTGATCTCTAATTAAATAATTAATTAACTTAAAATATGTCGTGATGAAATGTCATGTCAGACTAATCTAAAGAGTTAAAATTAAACTAATTAACTATACTAAGTATGGAATAAAAATAAAGTTGTTGAAAATCTAATGTAAGAAAAAATGAGAGGATATGTTAAAGAAAGACATAATAACTAATAAAGAATAAAGTAGAGGAGGAAAAAAAAATGATGTATAAATTTAAATAAGTTATGTGTGTTGAACATCAAGTAAGTGTAGTATTAAGTTATTAATACCTATCTAACTACTTTAAACAATAGTATGTGATGTATTGACATAATTATTAAATACGCAATATAATCATGTAATTCTAAGAATATAATCAAAGAATTGTGTGAGTTTTCTTATCTTTCTTTCATTTTTTTAAGTTTCATTTTTTTTTTAAAAATTCAACTCACTTGTCATTTTAATGTGGACTAGTTTTAAAGACTAAATTAAAAGTAATTAACATTGGATATGAAGATCCATACGTAGGCTTGATCCTTGTGAAATACGATAAGAGAAGAGTATTTAAGTGTTCTGATTTAGAATAAGTATCGATATTCTTAACGTCCAAGAGTTCATATCACAAGCTTCAATTAGTTCGAAATGTCATCAAGTATTAATATCAAAGTTGTTTCAACCAGTTTTATCCGGAACGGACACTAGCCAAAGTCCCGGCGTAAAATACGAACACACTGTCTCTTGATTTAGTTCCTTTCGTTTTCGCAATCGTCTGTACAAGTTATTTAGTTGAATCGTAAGCAAAAGTTTATCTCCATGTTAAGAATTTAGCGATAGGGTACAGTCTTCTGTGACACGTAATTTCGGTTGACGTATTAGAAAAGTGTCAGTGTTGATTACTCGATATCCAAAGGATTTCTAGATAGTGCGTCTGCGACGATATTGTCTGTCCCAGAAATGTACTCAATCGTAAAGTTGAATGGTTGAAGGAGAATAGCGAATCTGGTGAGCTTTGGACTTTTATGATTAGCCCGTCGTAGTGATGCTACGGCCCTCTGATCAGTTTGTACTACGAAAGGGGCTCCCAGTAGAAATTTCTCAAGTTTGGTTATCGCCCACACGACGGCTAAAAGTTCGCGGTCAACAGTAGAGTATTTCACTTCTGGTGGTTTGAGTTTCCGTGAGATGTAGAGGTTTGGGTGGAGGATGTCGTCATGGTATTGGAGCAAACATGCGCCAATTCCGTAGTTACTCGCATCTGTACGAAGAATGAACATTTTAGAAGCATCAGTTAGTCTCAAAATAGGTGGATTTGAAAATATATAAATTATTTGCCGAAAAATTCTGTCACATTCGTCAGTCCATGTCACCTTCACTGGCATGTCTTTCTTTAGTAATGAGGACAAGACAGCCGTGATAGATGACAAGTTAGGTACGAATCTACTGTAATATTGGACTAGACCTAACAAGCTTCTCACTTGTTTCTTCGTTTGAGGAACGGAAATGTTTAAAATTTTTGAAACTGTACTGGGTAGTGTTCGGATATATCCTGCTCCAATAATGTGATCCAAAAAAGTTATTTCGTGAAACGCTACTTGTAATTTTGTGGGTTTAGCAGTTAAATTGTTATTTCTTAATGTTTCCAAAACGTATTCGAGACCCAAAACATGTTCCTCAAAAGATGAACTAAATAAGCATATGTCATCTATGTATGTAATAATGTCTGGTCTACCTGAAAAAATGTGTCGCATCATGCGAACAAAGGTAGCTGGAGCGTTAACAAGCCCAAAAGGCATCACATTCCACTGGTATAGACCTAGCGGAGTTGAAAACGCTGTGTAGTATTTAGCTTTTTCGGTTAGTGGTATCTGCCAATAACCTTTAGTTAAGTCTATCTTACTGAATATAGTTGCTGTCGATAGACGTGGCAGTAAGTCATCGAGAAGTGGATGTGGTTCGCTATCAACTATCGTTTGTGCATTTAATTTTCTATAGTCGACGCATAGTCTAATGTTATTGTCCTTCTTTCGGACAATAACTAATGGAGAAGAAAATGGGGAATTACTAGTTTCGATAATTCCTAAAGATAACATCTGTTCAAGTTCCTTAGTAGTTTTAGTAAGAAAGTGTAGAGGAACAGAATAAGGATGTACCCGAATTGGAGTATCATCATTAAGAGTGATGTCATGATTAATGACTGATGTGCGACCTGGAATGTCGGTTAACACATCTTGATAGGATTGTAGAAGTTCAGCAATCTGTTGATGCTGTTGCGGTGTAACCGACGTGGAGATGGTTACGTCCCGCCAAGATTCACTAGGCTGTACTACAGGTACAGGTAATGCTAACTGTACCTCAGGAAAAGATGATTCTTCTTCCTGGATAACAGACAAATTAGAATAGTGACATCTAGGTACGAAAGTGTCATCTAGTTCATGAAAAATAGCTTGTAGATGTTCAGGTCGAGTATGAAATTGCTTGAGCATATTTATGTGAAATATTTTGTGATGTCCCTTAATGTCCAGGACATAATCAACATCAGAAATCTTATTGATAACCTGGTAAGGACCGTTCCACGAGATTAGTAGTTTATTATTGTTATGTGGCAATAACACATAAGCTTGATCTCCTGGAAATAATTGACGTAATCGTCTATTACTGTTTTGGAAAGTTCTAGCTTTCTCTTTCGCAGCCTCAGATGAAGCTGTTGCCATTTTACAGGCATCAATAATGTTATTCCGGAGATTAATTACATACTCATAGGATGACTGGGTATCCTGAGTCATCTCGGAGTCAATCAATAAGTCTTTTATTAGTCCCATAGGACCTCTTGGTGGAGCGCCAAAGACTAGTTGAAATGGAGAGAAGCCAGTTTGTTCATGTGGCACCTCTCGATAAGCGAATAACACAGCTGGTAGGACTCTGTCCCAGTCCTGTGGATGGTTAACTGTAACTTTATGTAACATTTGTTTGAGTGTGCGGTTAAGTCTTTCTACAGCACCATTACTCATTGGGTGATAAATGCTGCTGAGATTTCTATCTATTTGCCAAGTCTTCATTACCTCCGTCATAGTCTCAGATATAAATTGAGAACCATGATCTGACAAAAGTTTTCTAGGAAAACCTACTCTAGAAAAGATCAGGTGTAGTGCATCAGCTACATCTGTGGTGGTGGTTGTTTTCAATGGGATGGCTTCTGGCCATCGTGTGCATAAATCGATGCAAGTGAGAATAAATCTATGTCCTCTGGCTGATGGTAGAAGTGGGCCAATGATATCAATGGCCATTTTGTCGAAAGGTCTCACAGATATGTCACAAGCCTGAATAGGCGCCGTGTAAAAGGCTCCCCATGCTTTCACTTCTTGGCATATCGTACAGGAGCGTACGTACTGTGAAATATCTCGTGATACTCCTGGCCAAAAAAAGAAGATAATACTCGCGAACGTGTACGAGTATAACCCATGTGACCTGCACACTTAGAATCATGTGCGTGTTGAAGTATGTACCGTCTAAAAGCAAAAGGTACCATGACTTGTTGTCTTATCTGAGTTTTATCCATAAAACATCTTAATAAAATGTCATTTTTAATACTAAACCAATGACTATTATTTTTGTTCATAGCAAGATTGTCAACTTTGTTGACCAGTGAAAAAAAATTTTGTTAGTGACCTGTCTTCCCTCTGTTTTGCAGCAAAGGATACTCGGTCAATAGCAGAATGAATCTCGATACTTTCATGATCGTCTGTTTCCTGGTTTGCAGTGTCCATAGTCTCTAATTGTTTCGTATGTGCTCTGGTTATTGCTGCATTTCCGATGCATAGATTATTTTTTTCCCATTCAATAATCTCTTCTGGTGTGCAATCTTTACTCCCGTGTATGCATCCCACCATAAGGTCGGCAATTGGGTTTCTTAACATGCATGCTTTAACGTTGCCTGTGAAAAAAGGTGTATCAATATAGATAATAGCTGTTGGATAATATTCTATGGTTCCACCAAAGGTCATACACCTGACATGTTCTCCAGTTGCACAATTCGGATGAACAAGTGTCTGACGGATTCCGATCGTGGTCGATCCCGAATCTCTTAAGACTGAGACGATGGATCCATTAACTTTTCCTCTGTTGAAGATCAGTGAGCCTGTTCCGTCATTGACTGCTAGACTGACTTCTGGTAGAATGTGTCCGCAGTTCAGAACTGTCTCTTTTGCTTTCTGAAATATAAGATTACATGTTGGGCAACTATTTGCCACGTTATAATTCATTGCAAAACAAGTAGATGAAGACTGTATTTTGTTATCAGTAGGTGAACTCTGAACACCAGGGGTTGTAGTAGTAGTAACGGCTGCCCCTGTATTATGGTTATAATTTGTCGATCTACGAGAATGAGAATGATGACGAGAATAATTAGATGAATTATCCCGTTGTCCTCTATTGTAACTGTTATCTCGATGTCTCGAGTTATAATTATCGCTATTGTTCCACTTGTTACCATTATTATAATTATATGAACGATTATAACTTGAGTTACGTGGATTACTGTTGTATCTTGACTGAGGTGAAAAATTTCTGGTTTGTTGTCTTCCTCTATTAAAGTTATTGTTAAAGTTATTCTGTCCCTTATGAAAATTAATGTCATAGTTTCCTTTGAATCTACCTCTGTCCACACTGTGTGTTCTAGGTTTGTTATGATTATGATATGCCATATTGGAGGCTACAGGAAGTGGTTCTCTTATCAACGAGCCAGAAATATTAGCATTCGGATGAGCTGTGCAGTAATTTATAGAAATTTTTTCTAACTCATCAATAGATTCTGGTTTTCTTTCTTGCAGATAAGCAAAGAATGGTTGGCTGACAGAAGATAATACTTTATCCCTCAATAACAAATCAACTAACTTGTCGTAAGATTTGTTGACACCTGCCAGTTCAACCCATCTGTTAAAAGTATTGCGTATGTTAGCAATAAAACCTGTGAAATCTTTATTGTTATCTGGCAACAAACTTTTAAAACGTAATCTACATGCCTCTTCGTTCAAGTGGAAACGGCGTAATAACAACGTCTTAATGGCCTCATAGTCTGTTGATAATGTTGGATCTATATTTTGTGCTGCACTTGCAGGTTCGCCATCCAGAAATTCCTTAAGTTTAAGTGCCCATGCAGTTTTGTCAAGGTTATTGACCTTACATATATCCTCAAAGCGCGCCAGCCACGATGATAGGTCATCCACGTGTAACTTGAATGGTGGTAGTTTAAAGTAATAATTGCCCTTAAGTCGGGTGGATGAAGATCCAGATTGAGCATTATCATTTTGGCTTGATGCAGCACTCTGCGAATTAAGTTTTGCTGTTTCCAATTTAAGCCGTTGCAGTTCCATTTCTTGCTGCAGTATGATTTCTTGTCGTTTCAATTTATTCTCTTCTTCAATCCGTAGGATTTCATCTCTTGCCACCTTTCTTTCTTCTTCTTGTCTTAATTCTGCCTTCTTTTCAGCCTCCTTTCTTTCAAGTTCTTCCATTTCTGCTTTAGCAATAGCTTTCCTTTCCTCCTCTTCTGCCTTATATTTTGACAGTTGTTGTTCAGCAAATTCAAGGAGTGCCTCTCCCTTTTTATTACACTCTTTTCCAATTTTAATGAAATGGTCCAAGGTAAGCATTCTTGGAGTTTAATTATTTAAGTATTCAATTACTTATGTCTTGTAATCGACAATATAATCTATGTCGATAATAATATTACTGTATTGTTATGTATAAGTTCCACAAACTATAATATTTTGTAGAAATATTATATATATACTCACTGAATATCTATCATAAATAGTTATGATAGTTAATTATATAAGCTGCTGAAATTATATCAAGCGCTTAATATTAAAATTTAATAAGTATGTGTATTATCCCCAAATAATTAGCCTTAATTGTCACTAAGTTCACAATATAGTACTGAGAAAGTGTACTAATTTATATTAGATATGTATTAATATGTTATAAAGTTTTAATAATTAATCATTATAATTTATGCCTTAATCATGAGGCATAAAGTGCATTGCCCATTTCTAGGACCACTACTGCAAATTGGTGCAAAGTCCCCAATTCCTCATTAAAACTCATAAAAATTTACTTATATTAATCTACAATATTATTAATGAAGAAATTATGACATTAATATTAATTTATAGACGGATGAAATGAATACAAACAATACCATGGGTTAACCAAGGATAAACAAACAATATTACCACGAGACAAGACATTTCTACAATAAAAATTGATATTATAAAACCAAATCTACTAACCGGAAATATAGAGCAGGGTGAAGGTTAACTGAATATAGAGTTAAATCTGTGTACACAAAAATTAATGACGCAAACATGGACTCATTGACGGTCATACAAAAAAAAAATGAACTGAATAATAGCAAGATCAGAAAAAAAAACATGATAGATTACCAACATTGTTACAGAACTAAATAAAATTTAAACTGAATACAATAAAATACAACGATTATTTCACAGAACTAGACATCTAACATATAATGTGAATTAAATGCAATCCCGAACGAAACAAGCCCCGGTAATGTCGTCGACGCGTTCTCCGCGAAATGCAATTTAATTCACCGCCCTAAAGAACATTCAGAATGAATATCGGCAATCCTTAGAGCCATATTTATTCATTCCGAATCGCCGCTCCAACCTCCCACGAATTAGGCACAGCACAAACAATGAAAACAGATATAAAGCACATATATAACATATAGAATGGACATGCCTGCAAATGTGAACTAGACTCAGTAATGTTTCTTCTCAATGACAACAGTCACGAAATGAGACTTATCTTTTAACCCGTCGTCCGATGCGATCTTCACCAACGGACTAGACTAGTGTATAGGACTGTTTGCTCCTTGTTGGCAAATAACGTCTTTTCCATCATTTGGTCTATCGAGAAGTTGTATTCTTCAATGAAACAGTAGGTGAGCTGGCTTCGTCCTTCGATCGTTGGCTTGTACACAGAATATTGTGACGTCACTGATTTGCATAGTTACACAAGCCACGTCATGTTCGGAATCATGTGACTTGAATAGTTTCTTGTAATGATAAACAGTCTATCAATTTGTAAATAAGAAAAAAAATTTTCTTCGTTCTTATTTCGCTCCCCATCGCTGGCCAACCATTTGTGGCGGTTTATTTCTAGTTGTGGCGGTACGCCTCTTCTTGTTGTGGCGTAAGGGCCCAACGGTTTTCTCGTTGCAAGGCTGGGTGTTATGTTATTGCGGGGAGAGTTAGTCAATCATGATCATTATAGAGCATCGTGCTGATAGATGGTTAATTTCGCAAGTGGTGGTGTAAAGCTTTGTATCCATTATACTGACGGTTGAACTTCTGATATTCAATAATGGGATAAGTCCTTTATGAGTCCACATGTATTTATTACATAGAAGATTATAGACAATATTTCAAACAATGGTTGTCATGAAGCATAAATATATAAAGTTCTGTTCCTTCCTTGAATTATGATTTATCTTCAATTCAGTCCTTGTCAAATAACAAATAGACAGAACGACATAACTGTATGCACGCGTGGCTAGTGATCCCAGCGACCGACAGTGAGATTATGTGTTCGTCAATAATTATAAATCTATCTCGACTTAGGTTTAGTCACTTACTAACCTGTAATATTCTTCTTCCAAATCATAACATTGGACTGACCCATGTCCATCATTAATTATAATATAATCTGTGTGGCACTCCATGCCCGACACTGCATGAATACAAGGACACTTCTTATCCGTTCGACGGTCATACAAGAAAAGGGGTGTGGTAACCTAGTCACGGTGCGTGACATACCAACGCACACACGTCATAATCAATCGTGTGTATCGCGTACACTAAACTAACAATTATTTACATTATATTAAACGTGGTCACCTCTTAATCTTATGCTGCTAACATCTAGCAGACCATGCCAATAAAATACCGTAACAGAGGAGAAGAAGCTTGAGGCTGAGGCCACGAAAGAAGAAAAGAGGTTGGAGGCTGCCAAAGAGGAGAAGAGATTACAGATGGAGGCTGAGAAAGAAGAGAAACGGTTACAAAGGGAACATGAGTTGCGACTAAGGGAGATGGAGTTACAAGGCCATGCTCTTGATAATGGAAGTAGCTCATCCACCTCAGACTCTGCTGCAAGCCAGGTCGCCTCAACATCAGCCATGGGGTTTCATTTGGACCCCTTTGTAGAAAAAGAGGATGATATTGAATCATTCCTCTCTAGATTTGAGGCATTAGCTACTATGTATGGACTAGAGAAAGAGAGATGGAGTATGAAGGTATCTCAGGGGCTTAGGGGAACCTCTTATGAAGTCTTCGCCAAACTGAGCAAGAATGATCAGGATGACTACGACATTCTTAAGCAAGCTCTTCTAGTTAGATATGAGAAAAACAGTGAATTTTACAGAAAGAAATTTAGGGATGCCAAACTGTTGACTGGAGAGACTTACCACCAGTTCTCTGCTCGCCTGGAGACATACCTGGAGAAATGGACTGCTCTGGGGAAAACCCAAGATTTAAAGGAAATGATTATGACTGAGCAGTTAAGAGAGTCCATGGCTCCAGACCTGAGAAAATTTCTCACGGAACAGGGTGCTGAGAGGCTGGGGGAGATCTTAAATGTGGCTGAGAGATATCAGGCAGCCCAGTCTGAGATAGCAAGTTTAAAGAAGAAGCCTATAGACCATAATAAAGCTCCACAAAACCAAAATCAACCTAAATTTGAGCACAGAGATAAATTTAACAAGGGTAAGACCTATTATGATAAAGCCAAGTTTGACCAACGAGATAGAAACTCGCAATTCAATGATAAGAAAAATTTTCCTCAGGGAAATAAATGGTGTAAGTGGTGCAAGAAAAATAATCATGACACCACAATGTGTACTCGGAAACCTCCTAACTTTGCTGCAATGAAAACGGGGAGAAAGGGACAAAAGGTTAAACCTGTTGGACAGCAGGAACTTTACCATCCCCCAGTGTGTGAGGATGTTGTATGTAATGGTGTCATCATTAGGTGCCTTTACGATACGGGATTGGATTTTGATTCAGTTGTGAGTTCTCACCTGGTGCAAGCTGATCAATACACCACAGAAACAGTGGAGATCCAAGCGGCAACCAAGGACGTAGCAACCATGACACTTCCCATCGCTAGAATGCATGTGAAAACTCGCTATGTGGAAGGAGTAATCAAGGCAGCCGTGATAAACGAACCCATCTATCCTCTGATATTGGGGTGTCGTTATGTATTCTTGGGGAATCCCAGGAAACCTGTGATCATGGCAACAGTGCAGACCAGGTCACAGTCACGAAAGGAGGAGGATGAACCCATAAATACTCATCCAGAGGAGATGAGGAAGGCACAGGCGGAAGATAGGTCACTCAACCCGTGCTTTAAGAAATTACCTAAGTGCCATACACCTCCTACGAAAGGAGACTACTATATGAAGAATAAACTGTTGTATAGGAAGGCCGGAACTGGATCCAATGGTCATGGCCAGCTGGTTCTTCCTACTTCATATAGGAATAAAGTGTTGGAACTAGGGCACGCGATTCCTTTCAGTGGTCATATGGGGATCAGTGCAGCAGGACAGCGTATAGCTTGTCATTACTTCTGGCCAGGGATAACTGAAGATATAAAAAGATATGTGAAATCCTGTCCAGAGTGTCAAAGGGTAGCTCCAAAGCATTGGACTGCTCCTGCAACTCTAGGGGAGATGCCCATAGTGGGAACCCCTTTTGAGAGGGTTGCAGTGGATATTGTGGGACCTCTCACTCGAACCAAGAGGAGGAACAGTTATATTCTCACTCTGGTGGACACTTGTTCGATGTGGGGAGAGGCTGTAGCCCTGTCATCTATAGATTCAAAGCATGTGGCAGAGGCATTACTCACCATATTCACAAGGTTAGGTTTCCCGCACCAAATCTTGACTGATAACGGCTCTCAGTTCAAGGGGAAACTAACGGAAAAAGTTTTCAGGCTCTTCCAGGCCAAGCACTTTCATTGTAGCCCGTACCATCCCCAAGGGAACGGCCAGGTGGAGAGGTTCAATGGGACTCTCATTTCTATCCTGAGAAAGCTGGCACATGAGAAACCTGATACATGGGACCAATTTTTGCCCGCTGCGTTGTTTGCGTATCGGGAAGTTCCACATAATTCAACCGGGATGGCACCCGCAACCCTGTTATTCGGGAGGCCAATAAAAGGTCCATTGGAAGCCTTGTTAAGGACATGGACTGATGAGAAGGCAGAGGAAACTGTTACCTCATCTTATAACTATGTGAACGAACTGACCACTCGTCTTAAAACTGGATGGAAACTGGCAAATGACAATCTCAGACAAGCCAGGAAGAAACATGCTGCTTACTTTAACAAGAAAGCTAAGGATAGAGAGCTTAATGTGGGAGAGAAGGTGCTCCTTCTTCTACCCGGCAGCAGTAACAAGTTACAAATTGGATGGCAAGGGCCATACACGGTTCTAGAAAGGATATCTAGAACTAATTATAAAATCGACAAAAAAGGTAAGGAGAAAATTTATCATGTGAATCTCCTAAAGAAATACCTGGAAAGAGAGATCCAGGATGAGACACATCTCATGACCTTGTCGATAGCCACAGGAATGAAAAAGGAACCACTCGCCTCTCACGAGTATCCCTTAAAAACAGAGGAAACACAGGCACAGGTGAAGATCAGTAAGCACCTGACTAAAGCCCAGAGGGAGCAGGTTCAAAAGGTTCTGGTTGAACATACAGACGTGCTAACAGATAAGCCGGGGCATACCAATCTATTAGAGTATGACATGAAAGTAATAGACCCAACACCCATCTGTATGAGGGCCTATTCCATTCCTTTCGCTAAGGAGAAAGCTTTGAAGGAGGAAATTGAGTATCTGTTAAAGGAAGGAATCATTTCTCACAGTGAATCTCCTTACAGTTCCAGTGTGGTTTTACTAAGGAAACCTTCTGGAGAACACCGTCTGTGTATAGATTACAGAAAACTGAATGCTGTCACAGAAAATCAGGTGGATCCATTGCCGGATACCAATCAGCTGTTTGCCAGGCTGAATAAGGCAAAATATTTTTCTAAGGTGGATCTGAGCAAAGGCTATTACCAAATTCCAGTGAAGCCTGAGGTTCGACCTTATCTGGCATTTAGCACCTCGGAAGGCCATTATGAATTCAACATGTTACCATTTGGCTTGAAAAACGCCCCGAGTGTGTTTTCCAGAATGATGCGCAAGTTATTGGATCCCCTGAATAACCCATGTATAACCAATTTCATGGACGACATTCTTATTGCTACTGAGACATTCGAAGAACACATAAACTCTCTGAATATGCTATTTGATAGGCTCAGGGAAGCAAATTTGACGGCTAGACCAACCAAATGTAGTGTGGGGTGTAAAGAACTCGAATTCTTGGGACACACAGTGTATCAGGGAAACATGACCCCTGACCCCAAGAACCTGGAGAAATTACAAAACGCACCGAGGCCACAAACCAAAAAAGATGTGAGGTCTTTTGTATATATTTGTGGATTTTATCAAAAATACATAAAGAACTTTAACTCTATTTGTGCACCGCTGACAGACTTAACTAGAAAAGGTCAACCTGAAAAATCATTTGGTCAGCGCAGTGTGAATTGGCATACCAAGAGTTAAAAGATAAACTCACTAGCAAGCCGATATTGAAATTGCCTGATCTAAGTCAGGAATTTGTGGTGAGAACGGATGCGAGTAACATAGGATCAGGGGCCACTTTGTTACAGAGGTCCACCTCACAGGATGGAGAACTGAACCCAGTTGCTTACGCTAGCCGCAAGTTAAACAAAGCAGAAAAAAATTACTCAACAAGTGAAAAAGAGTGTTTAGCATTGATCTGGGCCATAAAAAAGTTCCAAATTTATCTTTATGGTAGGTCATTTGTGGTGCAAACAGATCACCAGCCTTTAGTGTTCTTATCTCAGGCCAAGCATGAAAATGCACGTTTATTAAGGTGGTCTTTATTGATCCAACCTTATACATTTTCCATCGAATACATACCCGGTTCGGAAAACGTGGGAGCGGATTTCCTGAGTAGACATCCTTGTGAGGCTAATCAGGAAAAACCTAGGGAATAGTACTTTGTTTACGCTAATTGTCTCACAGATAATAACTTGCAGTGAATGCATGTTTTAGGAAAGGAGGTGTGTAGTAAAATCTGTGAGAACAAACGCTAAATTCCATAGAATTGTACTCCCAAATGCATATATATAGACCCAGCCCGTTTGTGTCTGACTGGCTTCCTCCCATATGCCAGCCGCACGCTCAAATGGTATACCGAAGTAATGCCAAAACGATGTTCCGCATTCTAACATTATACGCTTTGCTAGCGTTGGCTGAGACTAAAAATTTTCTTGTAGAACGAAACTGCAACAAGAATTAACACATACTACCTATACCTTGCAAGACCCCCTTTTTCTCGACACACGGTTGGACTTAGCAGACGATACACACACACACTTGCGACGTAGCGTAGTGTTCGTTCTACATAAGGTAGTTTGAAAATAAAAGGAAAAATTAAGGTTAACGTCCGATTTTTTTTTGAATGTGTAATACTAAATAGGGGATGAGACGGAGTATCGGAAGGAGTGTCACGGTTCGTGTTTACATATTTGAATAGGAGAGATAGGAGGTGGGGGTAAAGGGGAAGGAGTCCTTATTTTTGAATATTTGAGGTCAGTTTTATTTGAAAAGGAACGCTATTCACTAAACAGTCTCTGATTGGCTGTAGTATAATAGACAAACGGTTGTATAAAACCAATTAGTAGTTGGTATTCGGGGCCACTTGTTAACTAACATTAATACACTAAAGAAGTTGTTTTAAGACAAGGAAGGAGTACTTACTTGTTTGCTATTTCTGCACTAGCAGCGATTTGGATTATGCCATATACCGCAATATTCAACTGTTTAGTGTGTAGATTTCTTTGATACGGTAAGAATTGAAACCTTTATATTAACATTTATATTGTCATTTTTATCATTATTATGTATGCATTATTGAATTTGTATGAACCTTAAAGGGGAAACATTTATCTGGAGGGAAGGCAACATCACTCTGTGTTGTTTCACAGCGTTGTTAGGAACTGTATTAACCTGGTATAGAAAAGCCAGACAGGCTTTCGGCCATATGGGGAGAAAAGAAAATTAAATATTTATGATGAAAAGAAAAAGTTGTGTTATGACATAAGACCAGGAAGATCACTGGGCGTCTTCTTCAGCAAGTCACCGTGATTGTACATGACTTGATAGTATTAATGTAAAATGTTTCCTTTATCAAGGAAAATGTCAAACGGGGTTTGAAAGTTATTTATCCAGAAGGGGGTACCAACCAAATTGAGAACGTTAACTAATTATTTAGTTACCATACTGATGTCTGATGATATTGCCATGTTAGAATAATGAAAGAGAGAGATTATTAGATGCTGAGTGGGACACATTTGTATTGTTCCAGAGTTTCATCTACGAGTGAAAGTGAGCCCAGGTGATCTAACACCTGTCCCTAAGTTCTGCAGTGAGGCCTAACTACTGAGTGCCTACACAGTGATTGACCTATAGAAGCAGAATCGTATCTTGGCAGTGGATGCTGGCGTTTTATACATACTTCAACCAGCCTGGTTCCAGAGACCTCAGATAAGACTTGTCTGGGAAATTGATATCACAAACAATCCACTCTCTCAGTTTTCACAAAAGATAGTGTATCAGACAGTGAGGAACAAAAACGTTCAATAAACTTGTACCCGTTTCTAGGAGCAAGAGATACTTGACATTTTCCCAGTTTGAGACATATAAATAATTGTGGGCTAACACCGACTCAATGACAGTTGTAAAATAATTGGTTGTAAATAATTTCATTATCATGTTGAGTTGATTATTCCTGTGTCAGAAGAATAACTAGATACAGGAAAATAAATTATAAAAAAATAAGTTACATTCCAAACTTTACCCAGTGACTTGTTTAATCATTGTTTATTAGTAATAGGTGTAGTTGTTGTCCTGTTCATACACTTCATCACATTGCATATACCCTAGACACTTGCTAGACAACATACACACACCAATACACTTCAGTAGGGGAAGATATATAATCGGGTGAGGTAGTGGTGGAAGCAGTCAGGTACCCTGTAAACTTATTTGTATTTAATAAACCTCAGGGACTTGCATAGCTGACCTCACACCTGATACCATTAATATAATATTTAAACCAATAATAACAACTAATTCACCACATGCACTTACAAATTTATATAACACCCTTGGAGCATAAGAGAGGTCTAGTGAGAAGGTGACTTAATATACATCTTTATTATACAGCTACCATCTAGTTAAGAAACTGACTTGTCATGTGCCATCCTTACCACTAGTTCACCATCTCTCTTCTCCAGTTCTGGGAAGCATACTTTCTAATTTTCTATCCAACATTTATCTCGCCACGATAACCATATAAAGATATTAAATTAATAATTGCTGAATCACCTTTAGCTTAGGGGCTAAAAAAACGGAGTCAATATATTTCCTCACAGAAAGGGCGGGAGAATAATAAGTCACGACAGTTTAGACGATCTCAGTTGTTATGCTTGCGTTTATTTAAAATCCTGTGAGACTCCCTTAAATAGAAGCATCATACTTCTATTTATATCTCAGCCAAGAATAATCTTGAGCCAAGGTTGATACCATTGAAGACTCTCATTTTTATTCTCTAAGTTTGGGCATTATTGGACCCCTACGACCGAGCACAATACCGTCACACTAAAAAGGGTTGTCGAACACTGATATAAGAAATTATACTCGTAGAATTTTATAAAAGAAATATTTACGTTTAGGGTGTATTACATACATACATACATACATACATACATACATACATACACACACACACACACACACACACACATATATATATATGTTTCGGCCAAATCGCATAGGATGCCTGATCAGATCTACGGATTCAGTGGCACCTCTCAAGGAATCCTGGCTTCATCAAAGGTTGAGAAACATTGCGGCAGAAGAACTGGGAAAGTTTGAGTCATCCGTGCAAAGCGTCTCTCTTTTTTCATTCCAACTTTAAGACGTCTATTCAAGTTTTAGTCTTGTGTGAGGTCCGGGATACAGAAAATAAGAAGCACGCGATCACAAATTGTCTCCACGAAGAACTATTTTACATAAATGCGGTTATAAACTTCCTTATAAATATGGAACACAAAATTTTCATCGGTCTTCTATTTCTGCTTTAATCGGAGATCCGGCTAAACGGAAGAAGACATAAAGCAATAGTAATGAGATTCCATGAATTCAAAGAAACACGTCGGCTGTATTAGCAATGGCGCCAAGAGACTGTACGTTCAGGCGTTTGTCGTTTGCCGCAACCAAGAGCGTAAATGACAGGTTGAATCTAGAGATGAAAGTGATCGATGGTTAAACCAAATACTACATCTTCTTGTGCTCCCCCCCCCCCCCCTTTCCCCCTTTTCCTCGAGCATGGGACAGATGAAACACTCAGATCTAACGTGGATGGGGTATCAGCATGGCCATTTGGATCGGGCTTCTCCTGACAAGGGGGCGTTACCTCAGCTAAGAATGCTTGATCCTCCTGCCTTTTCTTTTAAATCAAAATATTTTACCCTCTTCCCAAAAAATGAGGGGTCTTACAATGCGAGATGATATTGCCCTCGTGTGAGCTCTCGAAGCTTAATTGATTCCTCCTCGTCTTTTTTATTTCTAACTGTTGTGATGCGTACAGTGTATTCTCTAAAATGGTATTTTCCTTTATTCTGTGACCTTGTATTGTCGTGAAGATAAACTATGATGATTTCATTGTAAAAAAAAAAAAAGATCACAAGGACCCACAAAGGCGAGTTTTCTCTGATGACTTTCTAAGAATGTCTGCGAGAACGCTAGGAGGGGCCGAGGGTATTCGGAAGATCAGGTTCAGGTAAATGATGAGCGAACAATAAAAGCAAACATGTCTTTAACAGCAACAGCCGTATAAGGTTCCTGTTTATTTTAAAGGGGTGGGGGGGGGGGGGGGGGGGGGGGGGGGGGGGGGGGGGGGGGGGGGGGGGGGGGGGGGGGGGGGGGGGGGGGGGGGGGAGGGAGAGAGAGAGAGAGAGAGAGAGAGAGAGAACGAACGAACGAACGAACGAACTTTATTTTCAAAGGGTTGAGAATTGGGCACGCAGGCCCGTCTGACATTCTGCCCTTCCTTTCTCTCACTTTTCATACTGAATTCATTTATTCTCACATGCATTTTACATATCAATTTCAAGGAATTCAACGTTGTAAAGTAAAATAAAATAGCACACTCATATTAACATTAACTACTTATAAACATGACATAAAATATGTTGAAAAGTACAAACATCGTCATTAGAACCTACAGTTGACATTATAAGATAGAACGAACGAACGAACGAACTTTATTTTCAAAGGGTTGAGAATTGGGCACGCAGGCCCGTCTGACATTCTGCCCTTCCTTTCTCTCGTCTTTTATACTGGTTTCATTTATTCTCACATACATTTTACCCATCAATTCAAGGAATTCAACGTTATAAAGGTAAAATAATAGCATACTCACATTCACAGTATCTAATTATAAACATGAAATAAAGTATTGTTGAAAAATACAAACTAAGTATCACCATGAAACAAAATATGTTGAAAAACACTATCATCATCATTAAACCTACATTCGATATTATATCATTTGTTCGGAAAAATAATCACATTAGGGGGGCAGATAATCAGAACTCATAAAGTAATCGAAAAGTTTACGATTGTATGAATAGGGACTGAGGTTGTTATCTTTCAGATAATGTGGAAGATAGTTTCAGAGATGAGCAGCAGAGTAAGCTAAGCTTTTCTTGAATAAATCAAGCCTAGGCTTGGGCACTTGTATTTTGTTAAGGCGTTGACTGCGTCTTTCACTGTATTTGAACATTGGCCACAGATATGTTGGAGCATTCTGTGACAGGATTTTGTGAACAAATTTAGCTTTGTTGAACAGAAAGCGCTTTCTTGGAGGCAGTATTTTGAGATCTTTATATAGATCTACACATTGTGCTTGGCAGTTGTCAGAAACTAGACGCACTGCACGCTTTTGTAGTGAATGGAGTCTTTTTGTATTGGACATAGAACAACCATCCCAGATTGTGGAGCAATAGTCAAGGTTTGTTTGTATGTGAGACATATAGAACAATTTACGTGCATCTTCATCTAGGAAATGTTTTATTTTAGCTAACTGGTAAACTTTCTGTGCCGTTTGCTTGGTCAGTGCATGAACATGTGAGTTCCAATTTAGATGCTTGTCAACGACTATTCCTAGAGTTTTATGTTCATTAACGTTTTCAATCGGTAAGGTACCAATATAGATCTGAAGTGTTGTTTTCTCTGAATTTTGTAATTTTTGTCTAGTTGATATTAACATGCACTTTGTTTTAATTATATTAATTAACATGCGATTTCCGATGCTCCACCTAATCAGATTGTCTGTATCTTTTTGTAACGATAGTTCGAGTGTGTTGAAATTTGTATCACTCGTGTAGACAGTACAGTCATCAGCAAATAGGTCACAGGATGCGTGCTCGACGTGCAGTGGAAGGTCATTAATGTATATGGCAAAAAGTAGAGGCCCAAGAATAGAGCCCCGAGGAACGCCGGTATTTATTACGGTTGGGTTTGAGCAAGAGTTATTGTAAGAAACTACATGTTTTCTGTCTGACAGGAATGATTTAATTATCGTCACTAGTTGAAGGTTTACTTTTGATGTTTCTAGCTTTCTAATTAAAATAGCATGTTCTATCATATCAAATGCTTTTTTAAAGTCTACAAAAACTGCCCCACATATGTTATCGTTATTAATATTTAAGTGCCAGTTGTCAATCATCTTTGTTAGAGCTGTGTGACATGAATGTTTAGGTCTAAACCCCGACTGACTATCAATTAGCAAGCCGTTGTTAACTAAGTGTTGTAGTGTTATTTTATGTATGTGTTTTTCTAGTGGTTTGGATAGCGATGATATTAAGGAGATTGGCCTATAGTTGCCAAGGTTATTATTGTCGGAAGAGCCAGGTTTTAAGAGAGGATATACCTTAGCGACTTTAAAGTGCCACGGAAAGTAACTCCGTGCGATACATTGATTGTATATGTATGTAAGCGAATCACTAATAGCTGGAGCCGCATAACGCAGTATTCGATTACTGACTCCGTCAAGTCCTGATGAGTTATTATCTTTAAGTCCTAGAAGATAGTTATATACTTCATTAACTGTCATAAACGGAATGTTGGATGGGATTGTGTTGGTACATTTGTTCTCACAAAATACTGACAGCCTGCCTAAGTCACAAGGTGAATTTGGTATTGTAGATTTAAGACTGTTTATTTCTGCCTGAAGGTAATTGCTGAAGTCTGTGCAAGTAAATGAAGTGTTAGGGGTTGACGAGACTGACAGATTTCGCTTGTTCGCTAAGGTGTTGATTGCTTTCCATATATCTTTACTGTTTGTTTTGTTCTGAACCAAATTTTTAAAGTAATTTCTTTTTTCACTACGAATTAAATATTGCACTTTGTTCCTCTGTGCTCTGTATGTGTTAAAGTCCTTGTTTTTGTGAGCTTGATCTCTCTGCCTCATGGCGTCTAGCACTGCTTGTGTGATCCAAGGAGATTTGACCTGTCGTTTCACACGAACTTCTTTAGTTGGTGCGTGGTTATCAAACACACAAAGAAAGATACGTGTCCAATGGGCAATGGCGTCATCGGGATCAGAAATCTGGTAAACACTGGCAAGAGGTGCAGTTCGCAAATCATGTAAAAATAGTTCACGGTTGAAATTTTTAAAACTTATAAATTTAATACTAATATGTTTATTTCTTGGAGCTTTATATTTATTCTTTGACCACGTGCAACATATAGGATAGTGGTCACTCATCGCGACAGTAGGAACAGAGCATTCTATAATGTTTTCTGCACAGGTGACGTAGATGTGGTCAATTGTTGTGGATGATGCATTTGTTACCCTGGTAGGCTGGTTGACTATTTGTTTTAGGTTGTAAGATAGTATGATGTTTTCCCACGTTTGGTTTGTGTTATGCATATCGATGTTGAAATCGCCTAGAAGAATAATTTCTTTGGCAGTGGTAAATACTTTATCCATCATGGTGGTGAAATCTTCATACCAGATGGCTCCTGCACTGGGATTTCTATAAAGATACCCGACTAGAAATTGTCCCTGAGTCGGTAGTTTTATTTCTAACCATATGCACTCGGTCTCTGCTGTCTCTAAATCACTTCTGTGGCGATAACTAATAGAAGGGGAAATATATACTACTATACCTGTTTCTAGCTTTCTACTTGAGTCTCGCCGAACTGTTTTAAAGCCATTTAGGGCAATTTCATCATCTGATATTTTGTCGTTTAAACGACTTTCGGAAAGTCCAAAAAGATGAAAATTTTTATTCAGAATTTGTGTAAGCTCAGGAAGTTTGCCTAATAAATGGTAAATGTTCAGGTGGCCCAGCCGTAGACCATCCTTAATTAGCCATTGTGTCTGATAGGTATGCATTTTATTTTGGCGAGTGGTTTAAAAAGGAAAATAACAAAAGCAATTTTAAATACGAAAATTTAAACTAATTAACGTCACCAAGTAAGTGAAAATACAAATGTTAGTACTTAACGTACGAACACTTGGTACAAGTATTGCTAAAAAATTACAATTAACTGAAGTCGTCAGTAGTATATTAAAATAGTCACACAAAAGTAGGCACGCACGTTTTCACACCACAACACTAAAATTCTAACAAAATAATTAAGCAACACTGAGAGAATACGAATTAAAAAGTAAATAAAATAAAATCTTGCAAATTATGAAAAAAAAAAAAAACTGTCGAAGGCCTGTAGCCAATGAAATTAGAGTGTTTTGAGAAAGTAACAAAGTACTTATTACTTTATGCGTCACAGTAATCAACTAATTTTTCACGGGAGAGACGGCTTTGGTCGCAGGGATTAAGTTAATAACAAAAATAAAAATAAAAAATGAGTGGATTCATCATCGATAATGGATGTCTCTGTCAGGTATATAGTAAGGCCCCCGTTGCACAGACATCATTAGTGCTTGGCTGAGGGATGCAGGACTGAATTGCATCAGGTATCCAAGTTCTGGGTTCCACTGAGCACGACCAGGAAGGCTACGGGAGGAAGCATGACGACTGTAGATTTCGTCCGCAGTGGTTCCAACACTTGTAGGAGATTTTTGGGTCTGGGACATTGTGGCACTGCTTGTTGAACTGTCATATAATGTGTTTGTGAGGGGCTGTCTTATAGGTAGTGGAGGAAACATAACATCGTAACGTTCGGCTTCCTGGCTGAATGTGGCGTTCTGTTTGATGTTAGGTAATTTGTTGGTTACGGGAGCGCTTCTTTGAGGGGCGGGTAAGGTGTGTTTTGCATTTTCATGAAGGGCTGATCTCATGGTAGATCGGTTTGTGTTCTTTGAGTCTGGTGGGTTGTCGTGTTACGTTCGCTGCGGGTACTTGATGTTTTTTGCTAGGATGCTGCTACCTAGTTTTGATGTATGTATTTGGTCTATGTAAAGGCGTTTCTTTGGTGCTCCAGAGTTGCTCGTGAAGAAAGGAGTGTTGTTGATATATCCAATGTTGTTGTGTTCACAATAGCTCTGGAGTGTCTTGTTGTTGGTGTCGGCTACGCGACGTTGGAAGCCATAGCAAGGTGGAATAATGGATGACATAAAAATGGAAGTGTTAGGAAATTTTTGTTTTATTGTAGTAGTCAGTTTGGAAATCGCCAAAGGGCTAACGCTGTATCCATTCATTATGTCGTTGATCCCTACATGTACTGTTGTTCTTGTAATGTTATGATGTATGTCGAACCTATTAATTCTATCAATTAATCTTTCAGTTCCAGCTCCAGGTATCGCAAATACTGAGACAGTTTCCTCTTTAGTAGTAGACATCCGATCATTGTATATTCCTTTTAGGAAAGAGTCGCCAATTATAACGTGTGTTGCTTTACTACATGGTTGTTGACTCGGCTTTCGTTTTGATTCTTGCTGCCACCATTGATTTTCCTGGTGTGAATCGTCCTGAATAGTCTGGGTGTTTTCATCGGGTGGTTGTGGTGTTAGTATCTGATCTGATAGCGGCGTTAATGCCTGTTCATTTTGTACTGAACGCTGGTTAAGGGCGGTAAACCTGTTGCTTGCTTTTACACTAATAGGGTAAGCTTCGTGTGCACGTGTATCCTCAACTTTGTTGGTGTTACATTGGTGCTGCTTGCGGTGTTAGTTTGATATATGTTCTTTGGAGGGATCTCCAGAAGCTTCAGATACTAAAAGAGGATATTCCGAGTACTGTGTTTTATAAATAGAAAAATCGCTTCGTAGTTGCTCAACGACGTGTTTCATATTGGAATTATCTTCTCTCAGATGCAGTATTTCCTTTTTGAGTAGTTCGTTTTCTGCACTGATTGATTTATAGACATTAGTCGTCAGATCGGCAATTAGTGTTCGAAGTGTGTCCTCCATTTTGAGCATCAGCTCCTGTCAGCACTGCGCATTTATCATGTGAGTGACTTCTGGGTGATTTTCCCGTGATAATGTTTCATCTGTTTGTGTGCTAGTGTCTTTAGGGCCCATTTGATATTCTATGGCCAGCATAGGTTGAGAAAATGGAGTATTTGCTACTGTGTCGCTCATTGGAAAGTCGCGTGCTGGTGGAGGCAAAGTGGATGTATTTGTAGGAGAGTGTATGCTAGAGTTAATGTTGATGATTTCGCTGTCAGCAGATGAGACGCTGGCAGCTGATGATGTGATGTCTATTGCGAGCTGGGGTAAACATACTGTCGAGTCCAATTTTGTGGTACAAATTATGTTGTGTGCAGACTCATTTAAACTGACAAAGTCCGTTTCCAGCCATGACTCAATAACAGTGGCAGTTGCTTGGGCCATTATCTTGTTTTTTGTATGATAAAGGTGCACAGATAATAGTGGTGTTGTGATGAAATCTTCTACAAAAGCACCTTGTTTATCTGCTCTCGTCTCGACATGGTCATTCTGGTAGTATTTGGTACACGTTGTGCGAAATACCTCATAATGAAATGTATTGTGGAAGAGCACAGTAGCACATTTACCGTCATTTGCTATTTTAAAGGTTAAATCCGACTCTTTGTTAAATCCCTGAAGTTTAACGCGAAGAGCTCTGTTTTGGTCTAAGGAGTAATTTTTGATTTTGGTCGGGCGTAATCTAGAGTCCCTATCAGCTTTCGTTACCTGCGAGCCATGACCGATCTCTAAGTGTGACATGTTTACATGCCCGCTGGGATTAATTACCAACGAAATACATTGATCCACTGGAAACCTTATCTGTTTAAGAGGAGCTAGTAGCAAAGAAATTACGCCGTCTCTTCTTTACAGCGGTCAGTGACGAGTCACGTGGTCATTGTTAAAAGCATGGTAGAAGGCATTTGCACTCCAAAAATGAAAACACCGATATAAAATTCCCGATTCGACGACGCTGTTGTCCCCGCTCGCCATGACATTAATTGCTTGAGGGCGGACAAGCCCTGTGATTTATTGTTGTCTATTTTTCTCTAGCCAGAAGGTCACCGGCAGAGTGTGGAATGTGTTACAGTAGTGTTTCATATATCGACAAATGGTGGCTGGACACGATGAACGCTCCTACCGTCATTCCATACAGAAAAAACACAATATTTATACGTGAATTTAACACAATTACAAAATAAACTATTTCATTATATGTCAAACAAAACCGCCAACACATGGATGTATAAACCATCCATATTAAATGGGAACAACTTCAATAAAATATCCAAAATGTAGAGCCAAAAAAAACACGTCCGCACAGTCCAAGTAAGAGAGAGAGAGAGAGAGAGAGAGAGAGAGAGAGAGAGAGAGAGAGAGAGAGAGAGAGAGAGAGAGAGAGAGAGAATGAACGAACTTTACTTTCAAAGGGTTAAGAATTGGGCACACAAGACCGTCTAACATTCTGCCCTTTCTCTTTCTCATCTTGCATACTGTATCCTTCCATCCTCACATTTACTTTAAGCATTATTTGGGATAGTATTATTATTATAAAAGTAATATAACATCATACATTTGCAATATCCAATCATAATCAGATTTAACTATGTTTTTAAAATAAATAAATAAAAAGAAAATAACAAAGTAATGGAATAAAGTCGGCGTCTGTGGCCTAATGGATATGAACGCAGTTTCGTAATCCAGATATACCAAGTTCGAAACGTGCTGCAGGCGGTTTAGTAGCAGATCGCTTTGTGTGGATTTTTAACAATGGTATAAGCGCCGTACCGTTCAGAAAGCAATGGCAAACTACTGAATGAAAAAATTGCCTAGAAAAATCACAAACAGCCAATAAAAGCTGGGGTTGATTGCCACGTCCTGTAAAGGATAAGGAACTAACATAATAGAATAAAAAACAAGAACAAACAAACAGACAAAATTAACACCTTTCATTTCAGAGAGAGAGAGAGAGAGAGAGAGAGAGAGAGAGAGAGAGAGAGAGAGAGAGAGAGAGAGAGAGAGAGAGAGAGAGAGAGAGAGAGAGAGAGAGAGAGAGAGAGAGAGAGAGAGAGAGAGAGATGAGTTTTAAAAAAAATTGCTTAAAACTGACGGGACTGAAAAAATAAGACAATGCCACTAATGTGGACAAGATGACTGGAACAGACAGGCGCTAAAGGAACCAGAGATTAGGAGAAGACGCTGACGTCTTTTATACTGAGGAAACCTGCTGGTAGCATTACAAGGCAGTCCTTATTCATGAATCTCCCTACCCCCGGGTAAGACAAATATAAAGAGACCAAACAACACATGGGGACGGGAACTTGAGACAGGCATGAAAGAGGCGAAGAAGACATAACAAGACTTTAAACGGATGGCACAGGAAATGCATTTGTTGAAGGCCTATGTTCTGTGGGGAGCTGAAAAGTAATGAACCTTGTCCTGACATCTAATAACCATGACAACATGTACACAACTTTAAACTTTCAGACTGACCATCATGCAATGGCACTTCGAAAATTAATTTCAGCAAAATTACATTTGTCTTAAGGGGAGGTTAAACCCCCAAAATGAAAAACACAGAATTATAAGTTAATATCTACATCTGGTCATTTATACAAGCAAAATGACTGAAAAAAATACAAAACATTGAGGTATATACTAAAAACTTGCAATCTATGGCGGAAAAACAGTGGAAAAAAAGGCAAATTTTAGCTTTTTTGGGTATTTTGTTGCCCAAGATATCTCAAATGAGAGTACAACTTGAGTTATGAAATTTGGCTGTTTCATTTGCTAATATATGATAATGATTGTATACTAAAATAATTTTGATTGGTTTGATATATGAGTTTTTTTGGATTTTAACATACCAATCGAAAAATAGTTGAAATTTTTAAGGGGGGTATCTTAGCTATTTCTTAACAGTTTTGTAGTTTGTTAACATATATCATTTATTTTAGTTTATTTTAATAAGCACTATGTGTACAGCATGTGGCCCAAAATTTACTGCTGTATCACTAATAGTTTTTGAAAAATCATGGGCAACGTGCCCACATTTGTGTGAAAAATGAGGTTTTGAGAAAATTAAGAAAAAATGGAGGAATTACACTTTTACACAAAATTTACTCACCTCAGTATCCCCCTGCTATGTAGGAATCATCTTTGGTATTTTCCTTTATTGATTCCAAGTTCTGTGTCATACTTTGCAGCTTACTTTTCATTAAATTCTTCATTTCAGCAGACTGTATGCGCTTTCTGTCAGTTTCCGAAAAAATACATCATTTCTCTGGTAGACATGTACTATGTGGGGGGAAGCGATTGCTCTCCCCTCAGCAGACTCAGTACATGTAGGAGAGGCTTTGCTCTCAATATTCACAAGATTAGGATACCCTTATCAGATATTAACTGACAATGGTTCACAGTTCAGAGAGAAACAGATGGAGGAAGTTTTTAGGATTTTTCAAAATATTCTCGTCCGCACATTTTATCATCCACAATCGATTGGACAAGTGGAAAGATTTAACTGGACTCTACTTACAAATTTATGTAAGCTCGCACAGGAGAAACCAGAATCCTGTGATTCGTTCTTACCTGCAGCTTTATTTGCGTATAAGGAGGTACCCTACCACTCTACTGGAATACCTCCAGCCACGTTATTATTTTGATGATCCATCAAAGGACCCCATGGTTAATAAAAATTAGCCAGTCAAAATTATTTTTACACATGAAACTATGTTTGAAAAACTTGAATTCTGTTTGCTTCAGGGAAATGAATACGGTACCGAAAATTAAAATTCATGCATTAGAAGCAATATAGCATCACAAATATACCAATCTGTATATTTTACATATATAATTAGGTAAAAATACACTTACCTGACATACTTTAAAAATTTATATAAAATCATCCACAAAGGTTTTAGTGAAAATAAACATACAGAAATGTGGGCAAATGAATGTACTTTCCAGTGCAATATGTATCTAAAATTTGATATTTTCTATGAAATTCTTCATTTTTGGGGGTTAAACCTTAATAGGGACATAATGGCCTACACTGGATTGTTTTTATTTTTGTGACCCCGTGTGACTTCTGACGATATTTTGTAGTTTAATCGGCGATTTGGCGTCTTTAGCTGAATAGTAAAGGTAAGGTAAATGTAGTCACATAGCAGGTACTTGCCGTAGTGGGGTGAAGCGTTAGAGATCACACTATACTAGGTCCAGCATCGAGAAGTGGGGTGAACTATTCCTTTCCTCGCTGCCTTTTCATTTCCTAACTCAAGTGCAAAGTCAGGTACCTATTTAGCTCACAATAAATCGACCGTCCATACATCTCAATTAGGTTCGTGTAGATCACGAGAACCCAAGCATAGTGCGGCAGAAATAACTTTAGATGCCATCTATTCGTAATAGCAAAAATTACTCCGTTAGTAACTTCTGGGCAAGTACGTCATTAGTGACCGGTGACGTAGCAAAATATGCGACGTTCAATGTAAGTGAAAAATCGTACTTAAAAAATGACTTTCACTACAGACAGCTATATCTCCTCAAATCAATGGATATATGCCTGCGTGTAGCAACACATAATAACATATTAATTCTATCCTTAACAATTAGTTTGGGCGGAAACAAAGCGCAGCGAAAGGCAATCACGGAAAGCAAATGTCGAACTGATGGGCCAGAGAATGAAGGGAAGATCAAGACTTGTCAAAATGGCCAAAAACGGTATTTGTGTAAAGATATTTTACAAGATGTCAGCAAAGTCAAGGACACATTTCTTCTTTTTCTTCTGCGTTCGTCCTGAAAAGGACATTTGTTACATTGTGTCGCCGTTTACAACAAAGCTGCGATATTTGCGTCTTTCAACCCCACACATCCGGTTTTAGCATGGCATTTTTGGGACCGGGTTAGCCTTCCCTCTTCGATCCCTACTCTCAGCCAGACTGCAGTGATGGAGCCTGTTTCCAGCACCACCTCCAGGTGGAGCTGGGTCTTGGTCAGCTCTGGTATGCTGACCCTGACGCAAGCAGTCAGCTTTGGGTCGCTGACTGCATTTATCACGGTCTTCGGTCCCTAAACTCGGTGGTTACGACACCGCGTAAAATAAAAAAACGCGCATTGTAAAAAAAAAAAAAAGTGTAGTCCTAGCAAGCCCACTTAAATTGTTCAGTTAAAAAGTTATTCCACTGTGACAGGATATTATGAAAATAGATTTCATATACTACTGGACAAAAGTTAAGGGCCGCCATTCAGTTTAGACAAGGTTTATATAATTGATTGGCAAACTGTAAAGACAAGTGAAAATGTCATTAAAGCTTAGCTCAGAGAAATGTGTATACATTTCTGTGTGCACTAGGTTAATTTTTTTTATGTCCAAAAACTGGGTCACTTTAACCCGCACGTGAAAATTGCCATTGTTGCTGCAATAACTAGTGGTTTTTGCAAAACGCCCCACTAGTTCAAAAGGTGAAAAAGTGAGTTGAATTTGAATGCACGTGGAAAATGATCATCGGTAAAGAGTGTTCACCGTTGGTATGCAATAAATCAAGTATGACAAATGGTCAAAATGATCTCTGCATTGGCCATGCCACCAAGGAGAAGTCTCAGCACTGTAGACCGTAGTCGAGCCATGGCATGGATTCAGGATGGTCAATCTGTTCGCCACGTTGCAAGACGTTTAGCAGTGTCCCACTCTACCATTCAGAGACTTCTTGAGAGATTTCAAGCTACGGGACATTTGGAAAATCGATCCTGCTCAGGAAGAATTATATAAACCTTGTCTAAACTGAATGGCGGCCCTTAACTTTTGTCCAGTAGTATATATCTAAATGTTTCTTCCACCTGGCTTTCTCCGGGCTTCCTTATTAGTTATGCACGTTTTGATAACGTAAAACCCTCTTACACTTAGATATCTGTCTCTTTCTTAATTTAGTCACGCCTATATATTTTTTTCTTTCTCTACCGTCTTATAGGCACTAGGAACGTTTACAATCAGACCGTTGTAATAGTGACAGGTAGACGGAACGTGTAGAGAAAGGACGGGGTGGTAGATTTGTAGAGAACCAAGGGCGACTATTCTAAAAGTCGTACTTTTGGCAAAGGGGGAGATAAGCTAATGAAGTTAAGACGTATTTTCGGTAGACCTTGGTCAGGGGGAATTAATTTGAGAAAAAGGGAATGTGACAGCGCCATCTTGAGGTCTGTCGTTCTAGGCGCTGGCCCCATCTGGGCAGTCATATTGTCTATGTGGTTTAGTGCTTTTTGATCACGTTATCTTCAAGCAGATTTATTACAAGGCCATAATAAGCCTACAAATTAGTTGTGTTTTTGCTCTAGTTGTGTAAATCTGTGTTTTCATGCATTCTAGAGCAAGATATCGCGAGTGTTGTTTAAGTAGCGCATTACTGCGCACGCGGAGTAAGTTGAGTGGTTAGGCCAGGGTTTATAAAAGGGGTAGCAAGCGGCGAAACCTGTCTATGTTTGAGAGAGCCGCCCAGTGAGAACAGACTAAGAAGACACACAAGAGCCAAGCTGTAAATGCCTTGAGCACACAGTCTATGAACACTGACTGGGTGTTTGTTGGATTGTTTGTTTGGTGTTCGGTTCTGTTCGGTAGAATTAAATGTTGATCTGCATAAGGCTTTGGGTTGCTTGAATTGTTAAGTCTGCTGCTGAGAGGGTTGCAAGCAACCAATAATTGCAACCCCTGTCAAACGATCCTTTATAAATTTTCTTAGTGCACGGGTCTTGGGTGTGAGGTACCCCTAGCGCCCCTGTCACAGGAAGATAATCACAATTAATCCCCCCTACCTCTGTTTGCTCGGAACGTGAGTAGATACGGTGAGAGTCGCCAGATCAAAAGACCGTTCGCTCGTTGCCAGAGTCTGCAAGCGGTGAAAGGTGGCAATTTTAGCTTTGATTCGCAGATGGACTGAAGAAATCCCCGAAATCTTCGTGAAGGCGTAAAAACTAGCAAGTTCTAGTGAATTTTTACCAATTTAAGATATATACCGCATCCTTTAAAATCCATTATTCAGTACCCAAAGGATTTTTCAGAACCAACTAGCTTCGATTTCTAGACCATTGTTAAAGTGGATTTCTTAGTATTTTCGATTGGAGAAGTTCTAAATTTCTGTGTTTGCGGTAAATATTATATTAGAAGTTTGAGGGATTTAATTGTTAAGTCCATCATTATATTTCACTAAGATTTTCTGTGTAGAGTGATTTACTGGTTAAGGTCCGTCAGTTATATTTCACTAGGATTTTGTGGGGTGTAAATTGACTAGCAGAATTAAAATAATCTATAGCAAAATTGTTCCGGCTGTAGCGTTAATCTAACTAACTGATATTAACCAGTAAGAGCTATTTTAATCAACTAGTAAATGCACTTTCATTATGAGTACTGACGAAATATATATTTATTTCTAATTCACGATGATTAATTTTGTAAATGACTAGAATTTATTTCACGGGGTTTTTAAACGATAAGACAAGCTCTAAGCTTGTAGTTTCTAATTTAAGTTAAATAACCGAAGTGGATAATAATATTATATTTTACGCGGGTTAGGATAGGATTGAGAATACTACATTGTGGTTAAGTATTTTGTCTTCCTATATCTAGCACTGGGTCACATACTCAAAACCTATCAGCGGCTTCCATATAAATCTGAGAAAACGGGTCTAAGTCTACGTCTAACAGACGCAATACAAACATTCTTCAGCTAAGAGCCGGTCTTTAAGATCGACTTCGGCTTCTTGGTTTACTCAGAAAGAGAGCGAGTACCAACAAAAGACAAATAAGAATTACGTGTAACTGGATCTATAGATATCCAGATTTCCTTTTTTCCATTTTATATATATACAGTCAGCCCGCAGTGGCGAAAAAAAAATATCAAACACTAACATTTCCCGAATACCGACCACTTGTGTTGTGGCGAAGATTTATCCAGAACAGATTTACATACCTGACATTCCGTTAAAGTATTGAAAAAAATTCAAGCAAATGACACTGTGAACACTAGAACGCGTGAATATTTACCTATCTGGACAAATTGAGGTGAAACGAACAGATTCAATAAAATAGTAACAAAGCAAGCGTTTCCCCAAATCAGAGGATTAAATCAGTACATTTGGGAAAACTGGGGCCTGTTTTGCCAAATAAAACCAACACTGGATCTGTGGCGCTTACTCAGGAGTTCTGTTCCAGACATGTTAATCAACAAATTAGGTAAGCACGATTGAAAGGTGTTCACTTGTCTGTCAGAACGAGAGGAAGGAGGAATGAATAATTCATATATTGTATAACCATTATACTCACTTTATGCCTTTTTATTTTTTTTTTTCGTTTGCAAATACTGTTCATTTCAGAATAGAATAACGTAGAAACTCTGTTCTTTACAGTATAGTCACATTCTATACCATAGTGCTAATCTTTTGACCTTTTGGGGGTTAATTAACTTCTCTTTGTGGGATCTTGTCTCAACAGGGGAAGATAGTACTTATGGGTCTATTTCTTAATTTTTTCTGTAACCTATGATTTTTGTTTTGTTTTTTTTGTTCGACACTTGATAATAGATATTGTGAAGTTTTCATTTATGGTAAAATAAAATTTACATAAAACTTAATTTACCGGTGTTGGTCAGCTAGTCCCAATATCCATACTCCATTACTATAGTTTTTTTCACTTTTGTGCGTCTAATTGTCGTCACTTATCTGTGATATATATATATATATATATATATATATATATATATATATATATATATATATATATATATATATATATATATATATATATATATATATATATATATATATATATATATATATATATAGAAAGAGAACTGTCTGAAAACAAATTTTAGTCATAACCGACAGGCTGGACTAAAGTAGCTTCTCAAATCCAGGGACAGACTCTACCTTTTCACCAACTCACTAGTGAAAATCTATGTGTTTACCTTATCTCGCACTGAGTCATCACCTTTGTCAGTTCTATTCAGATGGGACCTAACATTGTTCTTAATCACCTATCGGAAATTTACGACATCCACGTTATTATTTCACTAAATATATTATAAAATTTAAAAACTACATCTTTGTGTTTAGAGGCCATTGTTTAGAATAATACTTTTTTTTTTGTTTTTTTTTTACTTTTAAATTTATAGAATTTAAAGCACAATAACACAGACAAATGTTAATAGCAAAATGAATACACGCTAACTGAAGCTGTAAGAATCACAGTTCTGAGTTACTTAGTTGAAAAGAAATATTTTGTAACCTTGCCTACTCGAAAAGGAGCCGAAAGGTAAAATAGAAACACAAACACACAAAACTGATATCTACTAAAGATCTTTTTTATATAAAACAGTGACGTATTGAAACGTCCACATGGGGCAAACCGTAAGGTAAATTAATATGAAACAAATATAAAGGTATGTTATCAGGCACTCGCAGGAAATAAAGAAGTAGAACACCAGACAACAGAAAAACAACAGACATGAGTGGCTTACCCAGAATTTGAACACTGGACCTTCTGTGCGACAACCCCGCCTAGCCATGCAAGCGAATCACACTATCCGTCCTGCCATCTACGCACCATCAAAAATGATGTTTCAATGGCAGGTCAACAGTGCGAACCACAATACATGACACCAGAAGTCCGCCATGGGCAGTTCAGCCTATTAATGACGCAATCACTTCTGTTGTATTTCTATCAAACAGTATAGGCCGAATCCAACAAGACAAGGACCTTAATACTGTGTCCAGTAAATGATAGTAGACTAGAACAGTGAGAACAGGATAGTGGGTAGGTTTGGTATTGTATAAACATTTATTACACATAAGGGAGGGAAACCCGAGGCCTGTAAACAGTAAATTAATATGAAACAAATATAAAGGTATGTTATCAGGCACTCGCAGGAAATAAAGAAGTAGAACACCAGACAACAGAAAAACAACAGACATGAGTGGCTTACCCAGGATTTGAACACTGAACCTTCCGTGCGACAACCCCGCCTAGCCATGCAAGCGAATCACACTATCCGCCCTGCCATCTACGCATCATCAAAAATGATGTTTCAATGGCAGGTCAACAGTGCGAACCACAATACACGACACCAGAAGTCCGCCATGGGCAGTTCAGCCTATTAATGACGCAATCACTTCTGTTGTATTTCTATCAAGCAGTATAGCAGTCATTCACTGACACCCTAGAAGACCGTCTCAAATCTATCTCGTTAGACGGCCAAAGTGCGGAAACAAATTGGACAGCCCTAAGCGAGCAGATCTACAACACTGCTACAGAGGTCCTGGGTCCCGCCATCAAGAAACAAAATGACTGGTTTGATGAGAACTCAGATGATATAAAGAAGATGTTGGCTGAGAAACACCATCTCCATAAAGCATATTTAAATGATCCAAAATCTACATCCAAGAAAGACGCTTTCAACAACATGCGTAGAATCGTCCAACATAAACTACGCCAGATGCGGGATTCATGGCTGAGTAATAAAGCAGATGAGCTCCAAAGCTTTGCTGACAGCCATGATTTGAAAAATTTTTACCATGCACTCAAAGCGGTCTATGGTCCAACATCATCAGGATCATTTCCCCTCCTTAATGCAGATGGAAAAACACTAATTACAGACAAGGAAAAAATCCTCCAACGCTGGGTCGAACACTTTAATAATATTTTGAACCAGCCATCATCTATTAACGATGAAGCCATCAACCGACTGCCCCAAATTCCTATAAATGAAGCACTAGATGATATACCGACTTTGGAGGAGACTCAAAAAGCGATTCGTCAACTTTCTAGTGGAAAGGCCCCCGGCTCCGATTCAATTCCTGTTGAGGTCTATAAAGATGGCGGTACAGTTCTGATAGAGAAACTTCACATGATCTTCCAGCAAATGTGGCAGAGTGAAACCATCCCACGGCTCAGAGGCTGATCTGCAGCGTAGCGTTGATAGATTCTCAGAAGCCTGCTCCAACTTTGGGCTTACCATCAACACGAGGAAAACAGAAATCATGTACCAACCAGCTCCTGGCACAATTTATACTGAGCCAGTCATCAAGGTAAATGGTGAGAAACTGAATGTTGTGAACAGGTTCACATACCTTGGTAGTACACTATCCCAGAACATCGTCATTGATGATGAGGTGAACACCAGGATCTCCAAAGCCAGCAGCACATTTGGCAGACTATACACCAACGTTTGGCATCGAAGTGGCATTAGTCTACAGACAAAGCTGAAGGTATACAGAGCTGCGGTGCTTCCAGTGCTGCTTTATGCATGTGAAACATGGACTGTATACAGGCGCCACGTAAAGAAGCTAAACCACTTCCATACAGTCTGTCTCAGGAAGATAATGAACATCAAATGGCAAGACAAGATCCCGGATACCGCCGTTCTTGACAGAGCTGGTATCCCTAGCATCGATACTATTCTGATGCAGTCACAGATTTGCTGGGCAGGTCATGTAGTCCGCATGCAAGACCATCGACTGCCAAAGATACTCTTTTATGGTGAGATGCAGAAGGGTAGACGCTCCCATGGTGGCCAGAAAAAGCGCTTCAAAGACACGCTTAAGGCTTCATTAAAAACCTTTGACATAAACCCAGACACATGAGAAGCTGCTGCGCAAGACCGAACTGCCTGGCGCACATCTCTTCGTAAATGTGCAGTGGCATGCGAATCTTCCAGAAGAGCAGCAGCGGAACAGCGGAGACAAGCTAGAAAAGATCGTGAAATAAAACCTTCACATGAAGCAAACATTCCCTGCCCACACTGTCCGAGATCCTTCCAGGCCCGCATCGGGCTCATCAGTCACCTTCGTACTCATAGACTATCCTAACATCCTAATAATTGGATGAACAGAGTGGTCTTCATCACCTGTGATGGACGAACAACAAAAATAGGCCAAATCCAACAAGACAAGGACCTTAATACTGTGTCCAGTAAATGATAGTAGACTAGAACAGTGAGAACAGGATAGTGGGTAGGTTTGGTATTGTATAAACATTTATTACACATAAGGGAGGGAAACCCGAGGCCTGTAAACAGTAAATTAATATGAAACAAATATAAAGGTATGTTATAAGGCACTCGCAGGAAATAGAGAAGTAGAACACCAGACAACAGAAAAACAACAGACATGAGTGGCTTACCCAGGATTTGAACACTGGACCTTCCGTGCGACAACCCCGCCTAGCCATGCAAGCGAATCACACTATCCGCCCTGCCATCTACGCATCATCAAAAATGATGTTATATTTGTTTTATATTAATTTACTGTTTACAGGCCTCGGGTTTCCCTCCCTTATGTGTAATAAATGTTTATACAATACCAAACCTACCCACTATCCTGTTCTCACTGTTCTAGTCTACTATCATTTACTGGACACAGTATTAAGGTCCTTGTCTTGTTGGATTCGGCCTATACTGCTTGATAGAAATACAACAGAAGTGATTGCGTCATTAATAGGCTGAACTGCCCATGGTGGACTTCTGGTGTCATGTATTGTGGTTCGCACTGTTGACCTGCCACTGAAACATCATTTTTGATGAAGCGTAGATGGCAGGGCGGATAGTGTGATTCGCTTGCATGGCTAGGCGGGGTTGTCGCACGGAAGGTCCAGTGTTCAAATCCTGGGTAAGCCACTCATGTCTGTTGTTTTTCTGTTGTCTGGTGTTCTACTTCTTTATTTCCTGCGAGTGCCTGATAACATACCTTTATATTTGTTTCATATTAATTTACTGTTTACAGGCCTCGGGTTTCCCTCCCTTATGTGTAATAAATGTTTATACAATACCAAACCTACCCACTATCCTGTTCTCACTGTTCTAGTCTACTATCATTTACTGGACACAGTATTAAGGTCCTTGTCTTGTTGGATTCGGCCTATACTGCTTGATAGAAATACAACAGAAGTGATTGCGTCATTAATAGGCTGAACTGCCCATGGCGGACTTCTGGTGTCGTGTATTGTGGTTCGCACTGTTGACCTGCCATTGAAACAGCGACAGCGTTATTAGAATGTAACATGCTTGCTTATAGGTACTAATATTTTTTGTCTTCTTTGTCAATGATAAGTGAAAAGAAGAAATTACTTCCCTTAATAAAAACAGGGAGGCTGAAATCTAAATTGTTTCAAAGCGAGGCTGTCAGCATTGTTGCTGCAGCGGTTAGTAATATAGATGTCTTTGAATTTACTGCAGAAAGAAAACGGATTTTTAACTAGAGAAATTTTCGCAGGCTGGAGAGCTAGACAGAGACAATAAAACTAAATTACGAAACCTATTTTGCATGTTTAATTTATTCATCATAAGTGTGTGTATTTATTTTTTTTATTTTTGTAATTATAGTTTTCAAGTGCCTATGTCTGTTGACGGGATTACTTGCCTAGTTAAAGATAAAAGGTAAACGGGAATAGGAAGGAAGAAAATTAACATAGTAGTAATGTGAGTCGTCTTAAGGCACAAAACGCATACCACAGTTCTTTTCCACCATTTCTTGACTGGTTACTTGCAGGTACCGTATATTTAATAACATCGTATTTCAATCATTATGAAAGAAGCAGCGCGTTTGTTTTTAACTCTTGTTTTATACTTTTTTCTGCGCTAAAAGCGAATCGAAACATTACAACAACAATAAACACGTTTTTGGTTTCAATATGTTTTTCTGGTTCACATAGTTGACTATCTAGGGCAGCGGTTCTCAAAGTGTGGTCCCTGGAACCCTGAGGATCATTGAGACTTTTTGCCTTTTTTCACTCTCACGGTACAACCCACATACACAAAAGCTCTCTGGGGTCCTCAGTAATTTTTAAGCGTTCAAAGGGGTCCAGCGGTCAAAAAGTTTGAGAAACGCTGATCTAGAGAAATACGCTTTTAAACCAAAGATACACATAACAAAATAAAATGTTAAACGGAAACTAAAAGAAAATTGGCAGGGAAAAGAATTTTTACTTACTCGTTGTCAGTAAGTCACAATGGAATTTCCCAAGGAAGTAGGTCGACTATTTTTAAAAACATCATCATTTATCCTTTTCCGTTTATCGTGGCAGAAAAGGTTGCACTCCTTGCCTCGTTGCTTGCCATCAATTTTTTGTGTGGGTCATTCTTCCGATGGCGGTGTTAGGTTTCCAGAGGCCTTAGGCAAGCGTGAACTTTGTGAGGCCCTTGTTAAACAATAACGTGACGTCTAAGTTGATATAGTTTGCTCTCCTATCGTTCAATTTTTTCAAAGTAAAATTTAGCCTCGCTTTGGCGAGGCGGGCCCAGTTCAACTTGGGCACAGCGGTCGTACGGCCTACTCTTTACGATTTCCAATTGGCGAGGGATTTCTAACGTGCGCAACTTGCTCATGGGACGTCCTACCTTTTGACCCTTATCCAAGGCTATTCATCCGATCTCCCTACCCATGAGATCATTAGCGTATGACAGCGGTTTTCAACCTTTTTGAGTCCATGGCTCACCTGACCAACTACATTCTTTCTGCGGCTCCCCTGTGGGATAACTGGTAAAAACTCTAGCGATGTTTCGACATTTAGCCTAACTTTTTTTTGAGCAGGAGAGCTTTGGAAAGGCTTTTAAAGAACATTATTTTTTAATGTAATTTTTTTAAATGCAATTGGACAATCTGTGAAAAAATGACACGTACAAGAAAAAATATACACAAAGTGCACTTTGAAAACCCTAACTATAAAAAAGAAAACAGCACAGATAAAGTAGTTTCTTTCACAAAATTTTTAAAATTTTTGTCTGAAAATCATTCACTGATATACTGCACTCCTGATTCAATCTCTCACTGATATACTGCACTTATGATACAATCTCTCACTGATATACTGCACTCATGATTCAATCTCTCACTGATATACTGCACTCATGATACAATCTCTCACTGATATACTGCACTTATGATTCAATCTCTCACTGATATACTGCACTCATGATTCAATCTCTCACCGATATACTGCACTCATGATTCAATCTCTCACTTATATACTGCACTCAAGATTCAATCTCTCACTGATATACTGCACTCAAGATTCAATCTCTCACTGATATACTGCACTCATGATTCAATCTCTCACTGATATACTGCACTCATGATTCAATCTCTCACTGATATACTGTACTCGTGATACAATCTCTCACTGATATACTGTACTCGCGATTCAATCTCTCACTGATATACTGCACTCATGATACAATCTCTCACTGATATACTGTACTCGTGATTCAATCTCTCACTGATATACTGCACTCATGATTCAATCTCTCACTGATATATTGCACTCACGATTCAATCTCTCACTTATATACTGCACTCAAGATTCAATCTCTCACTGATATACTGCACTCAAGATTCAATCTCTCACTGATATACTGCACTCATGATTCAATCTCTCACTGTACTCATTATTCCATCTCTCACTGATATACTGCACTCATGATTCAATCTCTCACTGATATACTGTACTCATAATTCCATCTCTCACTGATATACTGCACTCATGATTCAATCTCTCACTGATATACTGTACTCATAATTCCATCTCTCACTGATATACTGCACTCATGATTCAATCTCTCACTGATATACTGCACTCTTGATTCAATCTCTCACTGATATACTGCACTCATGATTCAATCTCTCACTGATATACTGTACTCATGATTCAATCTCTCATTGATATACTGCACTCATGATTCAATCTCTCACTTATATGCTGTACTCATGATTCAATCTCTCACTGATATACTGGACTCATGATTCAATCTCTCACTGGTATACTGCACTCATGATTCAATCTCCATAACAACAAACTTGTACAGAAAAACTAAAAACAAAAAATATGATGAATAAAGTACCAATCACCTCAGTGTGAATACTTGAGCTTGCTTGTTGTTACCCAGCTTGTCAAATCTTGGCACCAATTGAGATACAACTACCCTCATTTCCTTCTCCACATCAAGTCTTGATCTGAACTTGGTTTTTATGACAGCCACTGCTGAAAATCCAGCCTCGCAAAGATAGGAGGTTGCAAAAGGAATTAATATCTTCAGTGCTTTCTTGCTAAAGCTTGGGAACTCCTTTTTTTTTTTAAAGGTGTTTGCTACTTTTCTTAGTAGCACGCCCCTTTCAACCGTCTACCATATACATGGAGTTGTTGGTTATATCAGGACGTGTTTCATTTATTGTAATATGCTTTTGTTAGTATTTAACTTATACTATATTATCTCTAGTAGGGTTTGTTTGTTTTATTTTTTTTTTAATTTTGTAGTTATAGTTCAATGTCGTTTTATTACCCAAGAATGATGTCTAAACTGATATGTTTTTATGTTTCACTGGAGGGTTTTTGGTTAATCCGTATTTATCTGAGAGGAGTCTTTCACCAATGTAGACTACTGGCTTGCATCCTTGTTTATTAATGTTTTATATATTAGCTTTTGTTTTTGTAATAAAGTGTTTTATTAACTTTTGTATTTCTGATGGGGTCTTAGTGCCTATGAGATTTTCTACACTCATTTCTACCTTGTAGTTACTATACTGTATGTCTTAATATTTTGCCTCTGCTGGTCATATTTTTTGTAGTCCACCAGAAAGTGTCTAATTGTGTTTGGTTCTTGACACTCTTCACATGTGGGTTCCTCTATCATGAAATATCCAGTTCCAAGCTTGAGCCTCAGCAATTTTTTATTAATTGGTATTTTTATTTTGTTTCCCTGATAAACGTGCGGAGGATTATATTCCCACGATACCTCCAGGCAGTTTGTGATCTGTTTCATTCATTGCAAGCGTGTCAGGTGTCTAACCCTGCTTCAGTTGGGGAGGGAGAATATGAAGGTTGTATCACTGGGCCGTGACTACGCGGAAGTGAGTGAGAAATGGAATAATTGATATAAGTTTTAAAATCTGGTAAAATCTCTGTCCTGACCCAGTCTGTGCAGTTCAAAAGTCAAGCATTTCATACTTTCTCCGATTTCTCTTAGAACAGTGAAGATAACGGGGTCAACTCTGGCAATTCCTAATGAGAGGATCTCTACTGTTCTAGGACGTCCTGGGAGTCCTTTTCAGGTGTAGCCCTTATCTGAGCTTCATGGCGGTAGCTGATAGACACTAACAGTACAGGTAGTCCATAGCAGATACTGTCTAGGGGAGTGAAATGTTAGAGACATCCTAGATCCAGCATCGAGAGGTGAGGGGACCTTTTCCGTGACCATTTCCCATTCTCGCTGCCTTTTCCTGCCTTAACAAGATCCCTGGCACTTTCACTGCGAGAGACCAGCGCTGTAACCACTCTGTCAATCGGACGCTCTGATAGATACTAGTAATCCTTTTCTCGTCTTATTACAGTTCGATCGAATTTTACGCGAACTTAATTTACGCGGATTCAGCTTTACGTGGTTGGTTTGTCAAGGAGATAAAATTATAACAAGCGTTCATTGCAAATTATTATAATTATTTACAAAAAAAATTTTTATAAATACGGTAAGTAAAAGCATATTTATTAAAATTCATTTTAAGAAAATAAAATGTAAAATTAAACTAAATAATAAATAGAATAGACCTCCAGGATGACCCAGTGTTTGCTGGGAGGACAACACTTGACAATCTCTGAAGGACCAAAGACTAGATTGGAACCAGGCCAGCAGGAAGACAGCCAGTAAAACAATATGGCGTTCTCTCTGGCAAATCTCTACACTCCAAGATTGAAGAGGAACGACTAAGTAAGTAATTGTTGTTGTTTAACTAGGGCTGCTGAGCTTCTCGCTCTTTTGCAGCCAATACCAAGGTGAGGACTCCTTGGTGTTTACACTGCAGATCTAGGCTTTTCCTGTGGTTTTTCTGCCATTTCGAAACGTGTTGAGCTCCAGTTTCTCCATCTTGGCTTGCATTTAAAGGATCGTCACATCTTGTTCCAAGTGTGACGGTATTGCCTCCCCTGCTTTGCAATAGTGGTCCAACTGTGGTATTTTGTAAATAGAAGGGTACTGACGCTTCTATCTCAATGGAGTGTTCACAAGATATTCAGATAAGCGAAAACAATGCTGCATTGGCTGTGCACGTTAATTCTAGAATCTCCCGACAACTTTTATGAAGAATTAAGCAATGATTAATCTTAGCTCGTTCAAGCCCCCCACCTCGGATTTACTCAGTGGAATTCTTATTATTCTGGTATAGCTCTGTTTAGAGTGTGTGTTTAGTAAATTGACTGAGACAAACATGCAGTACATTTAAAATGATTAAATCGAAGTTAAATTTGTAAAACTACAAATAACAAAATTTAGTAATCACTTTAGTTTTAACAGTTTGAAAATAATTGAATAGTTTAACAGAAAGGATTCATTATTGATGGATAGTAGATGTGATAAAGTACATTGATACAGCGATAAAATTATTAATTATAAGTATAAAAGTCAAAATAATATGAGTAGAAATAGAAATAGTAAAGTTGTAACGCGTCTTCTTTCCCCGCGCCAGTCATCGCATTGAGATAAGAACGTAGTGTGAAACCTTATTGCCGCGCTAGTGGTATTGGACTTTATAACTCGCCCGTCAAGGGTTAACGGTAAAAATTTCGAAAACAACAAGCTCAGTTGTTCCAAGAAAAATAGTAAGAATAAAACAGGGAAGGCATAAACGAACGCATAAAAGTGAGAGAGGGAGCGAAAACATGCCACAAATTGTCAAGCGTTCGATTCTAGGACTAGCTACCCAAGACGACAGTGCGAGACGATACAGTGGCAGGTGTTCGGTAACGTGTCGCAAGCTTGGTAGAATTTAAAAATACCCCGCAAAACCCAATACTTTTTCGGACTATAGGCACACTGAGAAAATATATAAACACACAGACAGCGCTTTCGCTGCAAAAGAGTCCATTTTATGACGTAACAGACTAGTAGTTTCAGTTTTGGACAACGCGGGAGAGGAGAAAACATGGCGTAAATTATATGATAGTGGAAATTGAAACTAACTCTGGAAAAATATGGATTTCTTTATTAATGGGTTTAGGATCATAAAACCTAGTTAATTTGATGGCTTATCTTCTCCTGATAAATAATATGTTTAAAAATACAAAATTCCCCAGTAGATAAGAAAGTTATTGACAAAAGACTGTATTTGTTCGTGCAGACAAACGGAGAGACTGGCAGTTTTGCATTCATTTTGCATTCACTAACGATTACAATTTTGAACGCGTTGTTGGAAATGAGACAAGCAAGCATGTATTCTGTTGGAGGAGGGGTAGACAAGGGGAGAGAAATTATGGGATGGCTTAACACTAAATATATTTTAGCAGGGGAAATCTAAGAATGAGTGAGGAGAAAACTTGTTATGTCCAAAAATCAAGTCTGTTTTTGCTTTTATTTTCAAATTCAAAAGTAGTCGTTCGCTCATTGGCCAACGCCTTTTATAATATTGAAAAAATTCAAAGTCTCGACGCCATTTGTATAATACAGTCCCTCGAACAGGACGTTTGAAATTCTGGGAAGTGTGACTTGCCTTATTGAATTAAATATATAAAGTAAACCAAAAGGGCAGCACAGTTCAGCCAGCAGGACACCTGAAGTCTGCTAATCAACGTACCTGTGTTTATTCATTGAATTTATGGTAAGGCAGAAATTATTCATATATATTTTGTTTAAAAATGTGAGTGAGAGATACTGCCATTACGACTGTAAGTAATTAGGTCCCTAGCTGATATGATTGGGGATGATTAAAAGCCTTCGATCGAGTCTGGCATGAAGGTTTATGGCAAATAATGAGAAAATTCAATTTTGATACCAACATCATAGATATCAATGAAGCACTATACAAGGACGAAAGCAGTGCTGTTTTTGCAAGCAATGACATTGGAGAATTTTTCAAAACAACTGTAGGAGTTCGCCAGGGATGTATCCTGTCACCAGTGCTCTTTAACATTTATCTAGAACATATTATGCAGGAGGCTCTCTACGATTATAAATCAACCATATCGATTGGAGGCCGACCTCTGTGTAATCTACGTTTTGCTGATGATATTGATCTGATAGCTGGAACAGAATCAGAACTTCAAGACCTTACCTCTAGACTGGAGAAAGTAACAAGAACATATGGGATGGAAATTAATATAGAAAAAAGCAAGATATTGGTGAATAGCCATAAGAAACATGTTCCGACCAACATTACGTTAAATGGGCAAACATTAGAAGAAGTTAACACCTTTAAATATCTCGGGTCCACTATATGTAGTGATGGAAGATCAAATAAAGAAATCAAGACAAGACTTGAGATGGCCTCAGCTGCCATGACAAGGTTGAATGTGATCTGGAAAAGTAACATCAGTTTTCCTGTGAAGATCAAATTATACAAATCACTTGTATTATCTATTCTCTTGTATGGGTGTGAGGGCTGGACACTCACTGCAGATACGGAGCGAAGGATTCAGGCTTTCGAGCATAAATGTTATAGAAGAATTTTGCGCATTTGCTATAAAGAGCACAAAACAAATGTCTATGTTAGAGAGAAGATAAACACCTATGCAGGCCATCAAGAACCACTTTTGTCAATAGTGAAACGTCGAAAGCTTGCCTGGTTTGGGCATGTAACTCGTCTTGACTCCCTTTCGAAAACGATCCTCCAGGGAACAGTCGAAGGTAAACGGAGAAGAGGAAGGCAAAGAAAATCCTGGGCTGATAACATCAAAGAATGGGCAGGACACGGTTTCTCCACACTTGTACGCATTGCTGAGGATAGAGAGCAGTGGAGGACCCTGTCTGCTGATGCTTCCACATGGCACCCCTACGACCCATGACGGGTTATGGGTTGAGATGATGAGATGAGCTGATATATGCAGGGCCTAGAGGTAGAGTTATGCTCGAACACATTGCCAGTTTTTGTAAAATGCACATGTTTTGTGAAATAAAAATGTTTTCTTAGGTGGCCAGATGGACACAGCTCACCTATCCTATTGTATGGAAGAAAAGAAAGATTAATAATATTATTGCAGATGTAGGGCCGTCTTGAGAGGAGAGACATGTGAACAACACTGGTACACTTTGTAATGGATGCGCTGGGTTGGTCAATTAGATATGACCCAGATCTTTATTTCTCATGTATTATAATTTGTAGAAATAACAGTTTAAGTATGATATCAACAAGGAGGCATTATTTCATTGTTACATGGTTTTTATCTGGCACTAGCCCGGTGCCAGATGTCTGTGAAAAGCAGTTGAGAAGTCTTTTCATTTCCAGTAGTGACAGGGGTCTACAGAGTCCACCCTGTTACTTTTGGGCCAGTGTCAAAGTGATCGTTTTACAGCAAGAATACGGACAATTCAAGTTGTTCCAGATAAGTAAAATATCTGGCACCCGACTTTTCATCAGCATCAAAGACTAATGCACCCCTGTGTAACATAATAAAAATATTCCCCAAAGAATAAAACATTGACAGTTGTGTATTAAAGAACTGGGGATGATTAAAAAATCCCAAACAGCCATCCAGTGTTAGAAACCAGTAATATTAAAAATTTAATAACACTAATAGTATATGTTAACAGTATATGTTTGGACAAACTGTCCCTTTGGGTTGAAAAGTTGCTTTTATGTATATACCTTGAGTTCTTTTAATTTGGAAAGTCCTGACCAGAAGAATACTAGGTTCAGAACCAATAAAATTGTATAGAAAATATTTACACATCAAAATTTAACCCATGTGTTAGTTCAATTGATCATAGACTTTACTAGTTGTTTATATGTGTGTGTTAGTGTCAAAGTACCATCAACCACACTTGCATAACCCTAGACATTAGACGTAGCTATCATACATACTAGTCAAGAATAGGTCTGATTGAGGTCATAAGGTGGTAGCAGAAAGGTACCCTGATAACTCAACCCAAAATTTGTTATAATCAGGGACCTTCACAGCTGACCTCATTCAGTACAATAGTAATAAAGAACAACAACATTGCATACCATCAAAAACCACCACAGTAGATTCAATGGGGGAAAGGTTCATTTTGGCAGCTTATACGAGTATTGCACTTAGCTGCAAGTGGTTGTTTCTGCTCCTGCTGGGTTGGTTCTTTTTACGCTGCTCACGCTCGTCGCTGGTCAAGGTTGTAGGGTGTAGCTAGTTCCCAGGAGTGCCAGGGAGTCTACAAAGTTGGTCCCTCGTCTTAAAGCTTAGGCCACTGTTCCCTTCTTGTTCCAGAGAAAGCCCCCTTCAACTGGTACCACCACCAACAACTGTGATAAAAGAATAGAAACGAAACACTCTTCTGAGTATTGCGTTTTCCGACACATACTGATGTGTCTCCTATTCCTATTCCACCACCCCATTTATCTCAGAATTTACCCTCGATGTGAATTAACTTTAATCCCTCGAGAGAAAACTTTCTTTACATTTAAATTGATCAGCTTTAATAGTTACTTTACATTTAAATGAAAATGTTAATCGTACAGATAGAATATGTTTACATTTACATTTCCACTGATTTGAAAAATTTTCACAATATAAATTGAGTATATTTTCATTTATGTTTATACTGATTTGAAAAGTTTGAAACTTCCATTAATTTTAAAGTGAATATGTTAACATCGACATTTACACTGGTTTGAAACTGTAAGTATTATAATTAAAATGTATATCATTTCTTTCATTTTTCCCTCCCTGCTCCACACGGAACGTGGGACTACTGATGCGTTTTAGTTCTCTTTAAGAGACTAGCAATAAAGCAGTTACCAGCCCGTGCAGTGGTGGTTCATGAAATCATCTTTCTATGCGCTGAAGTTGCCAGCCTCAAATGACCGGGACTTCCACTAGCAATTTTCACACATTAATATTCACATGGTAATATATACATATCAGTTCACATGTTAGTAATGAAAATATAGAATGTAAAATGACAACTTACGCCAATCCTGGCTCACAGACTTTTTGCTCAGATGAATGAAGTTAAGGCTTAGCCGATGCCTTTTTACACGTGTCCTTGGGGTCGTTAATTTTAACTTTAATTCCCTCTCTGACTTCGTGTGTCCAGTTTCATTAGATATTCCGGTTTTCCTTATTTAAAATGATAGAGATTTCCTGGGCTATTTTGTAAGTCCTGATAAATGCTCCAATAAAAAGTTTTCCAGTCTGATAGGATGGAATTCTGAATTCTAGGCTTCACTCTGGCAAGGTCTGGTTGTGTCGTCTTGGTAAGCGATCTTCACAATAAATTTGGCTGACTGAAGCGTCAGTTTATATTCATTGTCCTCCACCGCTCTGTTTGTTATGGAGCTAAGTAAAAGCTCCAATCATTTCAAACATGCTGGTCTGACATGGAAAAATTTTGAACGTAATGCAGAGGTCAAGTCTTTCGTATAAGGTATGAAAATATCCGATGTCCAGGAAGGTGAACTCACCAACACATCTGTAAACTCATACGACATATGTGTTTCAGATGTAACAAATGTATTACTTTATCAGAAAGTAATCTATTCGCAGACGGGTAATCTCGTTATCTGTCCCGCACTCTGGCCTTTATATGCGATTGTCGTGGATTTTCGATAGGGGAATTAAGACTTGGGTTGGTCCCTTCTGAATAGATTAGAATAAGTGATAGTCACAGTGAGAAGTAGTAATAGCAATAGATTTCCACGAGTGAGATGGTAGAAATGTGATAGAGGCTGTCTCTGAAATCAAGAAATCTTCTCTCTTTCACCTATCTTCTACGACAGATTTAGATTGAGTCAGACAGTCTACACACATATATATGAAATATATATATATATCCACTCACATACATACACACATAAGACGACAGTTAGACGTACAGACGTGGGAAAAACTATGACACTGATTGTATGAAAAGTTTGGGAAAACGAACTGACCGACACGCTGGAATAATTTTTATGAGTAGTTTATTTATCAAGACTAAACTTCTCTCACAACATATCAAATCACATCAAGCATATACAAAAAAATCATAAACACAAAATCAAGAAATGCTACAAGAATGATAGACCCGTTGGTATGATCCTTCCCTCGAGGTATCGCTCACAGTCCCGTTAGAAGAAAGTGATAGCCCAAAGAGTCACAGATACATATGATTTAGTCTAAAATTCTTCCCCCTTTAAAGGTATAAACAGACTGGATACTCTGATCTAGTTTAAGGGAATATATATATATATATGGAGCCGCGGTAGCATAGTGGTTAGTGCACTGGCTTCCTATCGCAGTGGTCTATGGTTCGATCCCCAGATGAGGCGGAAAAATTTTTAGGCCACAAACGGCTCCTGGGTCGACCCAGCCCCAAATGGGTACCAGAGCTACTCTGGGAAGGTTAAGGCGGCCGGCGTGATGCCGACCACATCACCCCTCGTGTGCCGACGGTCAAGATAATATGGGCCTAACACCATATTCCCAATATGCCTAAATGGGCGTGTAACGGGTTCCTTTTATATATATATATATATATATATATATATATATATATATATATATATATATATATATATATATATATATATATATATATATAGTTAGCAATACCTTGCATAAAGAAATGTTATGACAGCAAAAATGAATGGGTGTCAAAATACCACCATAAAGGGATCGCTCAGTCCTGCATTCACTCTATTCATTCAACTGTGATCACGTGCATTTTTTTTTTTTATACTCACAGCTTTGGTAGCCACTTCGGGAACAAAAAAAACATTATTTTTAGGACTTGCCCATACAGAATCTTCAATGGTAATCTTGGCCAAGAAAACCCCAGGTTCAAAAAGACGGGTTGAATTCACTACTTCCGGGACCGTTCTCTTGGGAATACTATTGTTTTTGGATGTCTGTTTAAGTCACATAAAATTGTCCAGGCACGAGCGTTTATAGCGAGCACAGTGTCAACATCTTAGATTTCAAACGAATGAGGAATGTCAGGTCGGCACCTTCTCTCAGTATAGGAATTTAGTTGGTCACACCACCACTTGTCAACAGTGTCGGGAAAGTTACTGATTGTAATATGTTACTTGCCACAAAGGCTGAAAAATGACTAGAGTTTTATCAGGAAGAATCAAATCAGGCTCGATGACCCGTTACTTCTTTAAAATCTTAAAGTTCTTGTAAAAGTTATACATCAAATCTTTAAGGTAAGAATGTTTGTTGTTTTCTTCACAGATTTATCTTTTTACTCAAACGCTGGCAAAGTTTGGGTACCACAGTTTCACTCAACACAGAACTACTAAGAACTTAAACCACTACGATCATACTAAATGACATCTCTATTAACAGAGATTCTAGAAATCGAACAAAGGCTTGTTCTAGTTTTGACTGCAAAGTTACTGAGTGAAAATTAAATCTAACTCCCTCCAGTATATATGAAACACCAGACAAAGATGAACTATTTCCATAAACTACGCAATAGCCTCCCCTTCTCTTAACACCTCCTGTCTTCGCACCTCACGCCAAAATGACCATTCTGAGCGAATGCGTGATGGCGCCTTCTCCACCCTGACACTGAGAATCTACCGAGGAAACTACGTGTCAGATGCAAAATACCAGACAAATGTCTGATACTGCGCCCGGGGAGCTGTCGGGATTCACGCCTCACCTCAGCGCTCACCGAGAAGCTACGTTTTGACAAGTGAGAATGCAGACGATATGTCGGCCCTATGTCTGAAATAGCCAAAATATTCAGAGTTATTTCGTCAATCTGCAGCGATTGACCGAATGCATTCTCACGCCAAATCGTCTGGTGCGAGGGACTGACACGTTACGTAAAAAGTTACTCGTTTAATCAGCAATGAAATGCGTTTCTAAATGAGAAACGAAACTGGCGAAAGTGAGAATGGGAAAAAATTATTTTTCGCAAACGAATGGATGCGAAAAATACAGGAAAAAAAAGAGTAAAGAGTGATAATAAAATAGAGGATGCGGGTGAAAGAAAAAGAAGAGGATATAGGCAATTCAGTGATCATAAAACTTCTGTGACAGCGATTCAAGCAAACACTCTGGCGATTGTAGGGCTAATCTGTAGCGGCCAAGCTTTGGTAGACAAGAATTACCAACTTGCCTGATGTTCAATATTATCTTAGCCGCTCCTTGTAAATGTGATGTGTTTATCATCAACAAGGCGTGTCAAATGTTTGAACAACCAAACTCTCTGCTACATAGCAAACAGAAAGAAAAGGGTGCGACCATGGAAAATCACGCAAATAAAATCAGTACAAAAATGTAACTGATATTGCCGTAGTGAAAGAGAGATCGAGAAAAGGTCGCCTCAAATTCTATCTAGTGACACCAAGATAGGAGTATGAAGTGCGTGGCGTACTGTGCATTCCCCGCCATCCAAGACGAATCTCCAAATATGCAGAACTAAAATACTGTGCTCTGGTTCTGGGTTCTACCAAGGAATTGTCACGTCCTACGCGGAGCCTCTTCGCAGCTCCCCCTGCCTATCATTGGGTCCATAGTAAGATCCTCCTGCACGCAGCCAACCAGGTCAAAGCCAGTTAAGTAATAAATAGAATAAACAGAAATTATAATAAAAGTGAACATGAAACACACTTTTACGAATTAAGTTACAAATGCTTGTGCTGCATCTGTTGTTAAGTTGTCATATTGGCGTTTGCGCGAGTGATGAAATAGCGACGCGATGCACTCTGAAGCTTACCGGGAATCCCATGTAAGCGCTTCACTGTATTAATGTTTATAAAATTTATTTAGTAGATCTTAGTTTTGTGTTTTCTGATTATAATTTGCCTTGCGGCTCGTTTTTTGAGTAAGTAAAGTTAGAAAATGCTCCTTTTCAATGAAGTAATCCAGAAATGTGATTCTTACAACTTCAGTTAGCGTGTATTCACTGCGCTACTAACACTTTCCTGTGTTATTGTGCTTTAAACTCTATAAATTAAAAAAAATAGCAATCTATTGCCTTTAAGCGCAAAGTAGGAGTCGTTAACTGTTACAACATAATTAGTAAAGTAATAATGCAAATAGCTTTTATTACAAAACTAAGCAATTTAACGGGCTACCACTCTGTTTTGGCTATACGCGTTTTTTTTTTTTTGGGGGGGGGGGGGGGCGTTTTTTTCACTTTACGCGGTGTCCTCAGAACCTAAGCACTGAGTAAGATTTGATCGAACTGTGTTTATCAAGACTGAACTAGAGTACAGATGCATAGGTGTTTTTTTTTTCTTTACTAGCAATTTCGTTTTGGTATAACTAAAAGAATTATGTCTTATATTGAAAGAGACCTTTTTTAGTCACAAGAAGGCAAGTAGTTCCAACGTTCTATCTGCGATTTTCTTTAATCCTGAAGAAAAATGTCGCAGACAGAAATGACTATACGGTCACATTATGTAGACAGTGGAATACTCTCGGCTTTTATGAGGAATGAAGGGAATTGTTATAATTGTAGTATACGCACTCAAAATCCACGTTTTGATGAAGAAAATTTTGAGACACGGCTGCCCCTGCAAGTGGCTTCCCGTATTTTTGGGCCGAACCGTCAGCCACTTGAAGTAGCTTGCCGTATACTAAGAGTTAACTGGTCTATTTGAAATACAATAACACAATACGCAACACTCCAATTTTCGAGGAAAGTAGAGGAGTCAGCAGGCTTTCATTGATTAAATGTACTTTTTTGCGTGTCCAGTGAAAACCCACAAGCTACTTTGATAAAACTCGCTTTATTCGTGAATTGCATTCATTTTTCTACACAAAGAAGCGCACAAGTTAACGTGGGAATAACCAAACGGACGAGACAGAAACCAGATAGATCACATAATTATCAATGGCAGATGGAGACATGCATTACAAGACGTGAAAGTAAGAAGAGGCGCAGATGTAGGAAGTGATCATCACCTAGTAGTAGCAAGATTGAAGGTGGAACTCAGAGCTGCTGGACCAGTTGCAGTCAAACAGAAAAGATATAACATCACGAAACTTAAGGACCCCCTCACCAGAAAAGCTTTCGTGGTCGACGTAAAGAGACGATATCAGATTACCAAAAGCCAGGAAAGAACAGAGACCGATGATGTCGACCAGAAATTCAACACCATCTCAACAATATACAAGGAAAGCAGCAAGTCATGCTTGGGATTCCAGGAAGGAAAGAGCCAAGACTGGATAACACCAGAAACGCTAAACACCATAGCGAAGAGAAAGGACATGAAAAGAAAGAAAACAGAAGCTAAGTCTCCCAGGTTAAAGGCAATATATAGTGAACAGTACAGTCAGCTGGGCAAGGAAGTAAAACGTCAAACCCGTGCTAACAAAAGGACATTTCTGGATGACCTTGCAAGACAGGCAGAAGAGGCAGCACTGAGAAATGAACAAAGCACAGTTTATAAAATAACTGAAACTATCAGTGGAAAACGAGGTGCAAACAACATAACGTTAGTAAGAGACAAGCAAGGAAATCTCGTCACCACAGCACGGAGCAGGAAACAAGATGGGCAGAGCACTTCAGAGAAACACTGAATAAGGAACCACCAGAGACTCAGCTGAATGTTCCTGAGGCTGAACGTGACTTAGACGTAAATACAGACATTCCACGAAAAGAAGAAATCATCACAGCTATCAAATTGTGATAGGGTAAGCGAGATGATGATGATGATTATATTGTGATGTGTGATCACTCTCTTTTCTCTTTTCACACTCGCTCCGACCCGAACAACAATAAAACTCTTGATTCTAGAGGCAGGGGCTATATTTATTTTTACAACCCATTCAGTGACAAAGCAAACATTAAACAAATAAACTAGCGAACATAACAAAACAAAACAAAACAAAACACCCAACAGTGCCCGATGCTAATGTCACATGTCTTTGTGTTCTTCTGTGTAGGTACACAGGGCGCCTCGTTTCGTTCTCTCTCGCCTGGGCTGATACTTAAGAAGGCGCTGCTGGTTATCGCATTCTTTTTTAAGCCCAGGTCTAATCACTCACTTTACTGCGCGCTAGGCGTATTAATCTTGGCTACTTAAATATTGTAGTGAAATCTGTGAGGACTAACGCTTAATTCCACAGCACGTTCAATTTGCATACCGAAGTAAGGGCCTAAACGATTTGCCGCGGTTTAACATTAATACCATGACGGGCGTTCGAAAGACCCCCTTTTTCTCGACCCGCGTTCTGGACATATATTCACACGCTGGTTTTAGCAGACGATATATATACACACACGCAATGTGACGTGGCGCCGTAAGGTTAACGTCCGATAAGGTAGTTTAAAATAAAAGGAAAAAAATTAAGGTTAACGTCCTATTTGTTTTGAAAATGCCGTACTGAATTAAGTAGGAGAGGGGAAGGTGTCCTTAATTTGAATATTTGAGGTCAGTTTTATTTGAAAAGGAACGCTATTCATTAAACAGTCTCTGATTGGCTGTAGTGTACTAGACTAAACGGTTGTATAAAACCAATTAGTAGTTGGTATTCGGGGCCACTTGTTAACTAAAATTTATACACTAAAGAAGTTGTTATAGACAAGGCAAGAGTACTGTCTTGGTTGCTAATTCTGCACAAGCAGCGATTTGGATTATGCCATATACCGCAATATTCAACTGTTTAGTGTGTAGATTTCTTTGATGCGGTAAATATTGAAACCTTTATATTAACATTTATATTGTCATTTTTATCATTATTATGTATGCATTATTGAATTTGTATGAACCTTAAAGGGGACACATTTATCTGGAGGGAAGCTAACATCAAAACTCTGTGTTGTTTCACAGCGTTGTTAGGAACTGTATTAACCTGGTATAGAAAAGCCAGACAGGCTTTCGGCCATATGGGGAGAAAAGAAAACTAAATATTTATGATGAAAAGAAAAATGTTGTGTTATGACATAAGACCAGGAAGATCACTGGCCGTCTTCTTCAGCAAGTCACCGTGATTGTACATGACTTGATAGTAGTAAAGGTAAAGGTAAAGGAACCCGTTACACGCCCATTGAGGCATATTGGGAATATGGTGTTAGGCCCATATTATCTTGACCGTCGGAACACGAGGGGTGATGTGGTCGGCATCACGCCGGCCGCCTTAACCTTCCCAGAGTAGCTCTGGTACCCATTTGGGGCTGGGTCGACCCAGGAGCCGTTTGTGGCCTAAAAATTTTCCGCCTCATCTGGGGATCGAACCATAGACCACTGCGCTAGGAAGCCAGTGCACTAACCACTATGCTACCGCGGCTCCATATGACTTGATAGTATTAATGTAAAATGTTTCCTTTATCAAGGAAAATGTCAAACGGTGGTTTGAAAGTTATTTATCCAGAAGGGGGTACCAACCAAATTGAGAACGTTAACTAATTGTTTAGTTACCATACTGATGTCTGATGATATTGCCATGTTAGAATAATGAAAGAGAGAGATTATTAGATGCTGAGTGGGACACATTTGTATTGTTCCAGAGTTTCATCTACGAGTGAAAGTGAGCCCAGGTGACCTAACACCTGTCCCTAAGTTCTGCAGTGAGGCTTAACTACTGAGTGTCTACCCAGTGATTTACCTATAGAAGCAGAATCGTGTCTTGGCAGTGGAGACTGGCGTTTTATACATACTTCAACCAGCCTGGTTCCAGATACCTCAGATAAGACTTGTCTGGGAAATTGATATCACAAACACTCAACTCTCTCAGTTTTCCCAAAAGATAGTGTATCAGACAGTGAGGAACAAAAACGTTCAATAAACTTGTACCCTTTTCTAGGAGCAAGAAATACTTGACATTTTCCCAGCTTGAAACATATAAATAATTGTGGGCTAACACCGACTCAATGACAGTTGTAAAATAAGTGGTTGTAAATAATTTCATTATCATGTTGAGTTGATTATTCCTGTGTCAGAAGAATAACTAGATACAGGAAAATAAATTATAAAAAAATAAGTTACATTCCACACTTTACTCAGTGACTTGTTTAATCATTGTTATTAGTAATAGGTGTAGTTGTTGTCTTGTCATACATTTCATCACATTGCATATACCCTAGACACTTGCTAGACAACATAAACACACCAATACACTTCAGTAGGGGAAGATATATAATCGGGTGAGGTCGTGGTGGAAGCAGACAAGTACCCTGTAAACTTATTTGTATTTAATAAACCTCAGGGACTTGCATAGCTGACCTCACACCAGATACCATTAATATAATATTGAAACCAATACTAACAACTAATTCACCACAAATATCACATGCGATTATCGCTTTAGAAGGCATGAAAACACAGAAATATACACTATTTCTAGAGCAAAAACACAATTCTACACCACAATTCTATTTTTAAGGCTTTATAATGGCCTCATTACATATCTTCTACTTCAGACTTTTCACAACCCAGAATGCTTCGCGCACATCGAAAATAATCTGCCTAGAAACAGGTAGGGGGCGGGCGTCTCCTTTTCGGCCCCATCACATATCTCCCTCCTGATTTTGTTGTCGTCCCGACAACATCACTACCTCATCACTACCTCTGGCGCTTCAGTCGAAATCTCTCGGATCGTTGGTGCTGCGCTTGATTATTTCTCAGCGGCGATGTTTTGGGCGCAGATTCTGTATTCGGTACAACCCGGCTGGAGACACTCTTGGTCGTCATGTCTCCAGTTGTACGTTGTCGGGCTGTCAGCCGCTGTGGTCTTGAAGACTCGCTCACCGGTGCCGCGTCGCTGTCTGCCCGTGACATCTGCCTGTCAGTGCTTGCAGCTGTCGAGTTTGAAGAGGGATTGCTCCTGACGGGTTTTACACCCATTTTGTGTGGACGGTGGCTTACGTTCCCCACAATTGCCTTTGACGAGTCTCCTCTGCTGAACCTTGATTTGCACTCCCTCCTATCTGCTTAGGACGGGTTTCCTCCCCTAGACGAAAGCCAATTCTCTCGGCGCCCTTAGTGTGACAGTTGTCATGGTCATTTCTTGGCTTGCGCCCTAAAGGCAACCTCGTTGTGGCAGTACGTCTCGGGAAAGAGCTCCTTGAGGGACAGGCGGCTATCAAGTGTTCAGTGGACTTGCATCGAAAACATCTCTTCGGAAGCGGGCCCTGAGGGCACTTGGCTGCCATGTGGTCTGACAGGTCTCCACAATTGTAGCATCTTATCTTTCTTGGCTTCCTCTGTGTCATGGGTCGCTTCCTGCTGCCCTTACACTCTTGACCGCCAATGCCGCATACATAAATTGCTTCCATGCCCTGGACCGATGGTTTGCTGTCAAACTCTACTCGTTCATTCCTCGCCAGACTCCGGAATCCCTTTCTGAAGATCTTGGTTTGATGTACAAATACATCAATACCTCCATCATCTGGCGTGATGAACCCCCATCCTCTGTGGACACTATACCACTTGCACATCCCTTTTCGCCTTGTCGGTGCCACTGCGTTTATTGGTGCTGTCAGCTCACAGCTTTCCTTGACGACAGCCTGACTCTCACATACAAGAAGGGCTAGTTGCGGTTCCTGCGGACACACCTCCTCGTCTTGCGTTGGCTGTTCCCGCGGACACACCTCCTCGTCTTGCGTTGGCTGTTCCCGCGGCTGGCATGGTGCTCTCTTTCTCTGCACCTCCTCTTGTGCTGGCGAACTGGCCTCTGACATCTGTGCTATCTGGGACTTTAGGAAGGATAATTCTGCTCTGAGTGCCTCCTCCTCCTTCTGAACTTCTGCACTTGCTATCTGGACCCGTGTCTCAGGCTTTTTACTTCCACCATAAACAGCATATTCCCAAGGGAAACTCCTGGTCATCTCACTGACTGGTGGTTGCTTGCAGTAGGCTTCTTTGACAATTTCCAGTAACTTCTCAGGGCTGGCCTTGGCTCCACCATGTATCCGTAATTCTCTAGATACCCATGGTGTAACGTTGTTCCATATCATGTCTAACTTGTCTTCTGCACAAAAAGGCGCCACCTTCCACGCGGCTTCCACAAACTCTTGCCAAGTGGGACTCCCCTCTCCACTAAACAACCTTATCTCTGGCTCCTTCACGTACAATATCTTCACAGGCGCATTAGCCATCTTGCTGCAGGAATGCACTGCTGGGTGTTTACAATATTTGTTCGTTTGCTGTTTGCTCAGTGTCACTGTCTGCCTTATCCTGCCGACGACGCCAATTGTGATAGGGTGGGCGAGATGATAATGATGATTATATTGTGATGTGTGATCACTCTCTTTTCTCTTTTCACACTCGCACCGACCCGAACAACAACAAAACTCTTGATTCTAGAGGCAGGGGCTATATTTATTTTTACAACCCATTCAGTGACAAAGCAAACATTAAACAAATTAACTAGCGAACACAACAAAACAAAACAAAACAAAACACCCAACAGTGCCCGATGCTAATGTGTCATGTCTTTGTGTTCTTCTGTGTAGGTACACAGGGCGCCTCGTTTCGTTCTCTCTCGCCTGGGCTGATACTTAAGAAGGCGCTGCTGGTTATCGCATTCTTTTATAAGCCCAGGTCTAATCACTCACTTTACTGCGCGCTAGGCGTATTAATCTTGGCTACTTAAATATCACACGCGATTATCGCTTTAGAAGGCATGAAAACACAGAAATATACACTATTTCTAGAGCAAAAACACAATTCTACACCACAATTCTATTTTTAAGGCTTTATAATGGCCTCATTACATATCTTCTACTTCAGACTTTTCACAACCCAGAATGCTTCGCGCACATCGAAAATAATCTGCCTAGAAACAGGTAGGGGGCGGGCGTCTCCTTTTCGGCCCCATCACAAAAGGGTTAAAAAATTGGAAAGCGCCTGGTCACGACAATCTAAATGCTGAGTTATTCAAGGCAGTCTCAGAACTAGCAGCAGAACTATTAGAATCACTGTTTGAACAAGTCTGGGAAACTGAGACAACGCCAACAGAGTGAAGTAAAGGAATAATTGTCAAATTGCCCAAGAATGGCGACCATGCAGACTGCAACAACTGGAGAGGAATTACTCTCCTCTCAGTTCCCAGCAAAATACTTGGCAGGATAATCATCCAGAGAATTTCAAAAGCAGTTGACCATAAACTGAGGAAAGAACAAGCGGGTTTTAGAAAGAACAGAAGATGTGCAGATCATATATTCACCCTCAGGAACATTACAGAGCAGTGCTCAGAATGGCAGAGACAGCTGTACATTAACTTTGTTGATTTTGAAAAGGCTTTCGACAGCAAACACAGGGACAGCTGTGGAAAATACTGAGGGCTTATGGAATTCCCAGCTGCATTGTTTCCATCATAAAAACTCTCTATTCTAACTTTACATGCAGTGTTAGATTGAATAATGTAACTTTCGAAGTGAAAACAGGAGTACGACAGAGATGCCCCTTATCAACAACATTATTTTTGACAGCCATAGATTGGGTGATGCGCCAGACAACAGAGGGCAATCCAAGAGGAATTAGATGGTCAACGTTTTCTACACTGGAAGACCTGGAATATGCAGATGACACTGCACTACTCGCGCATTCACATTAACACATCCAAGAAAAAAACCGATAGACTAAATAAGTATGGCCAGCAGGTTGGCCTGAACATCAAACTAAAGAAGACAGAGGTCATGACACTAAATGTGGGCAATGCTGAGCCAATAACAGTAAGGAACCAGAAGTTAGAAGACAGACAGACACATTTACATACCTAGGATGCATAGTAACACCTGACGGCGGAACAAGCAAGGACATTAACGATATAATGAATAAAGCGAGAACAACCTTTGCTAGTCTCGACAACATTTGGAAGTCTTCTCAGTACATCACAAACACCAAACTAAGACTGTATGAGAGCTGTGTACTTTCTGTGCTTCTCTATGGTGCGGAATGCTGGAGAGTAACAGAGAAGGAAATGTCGAAACTGCCCTCCTTCCATACAATCTGCCTAAGGAAAATTCTCTGAATCTTTTGGCCAAACACCATCAGCAACGAAGAACTACTTATTCGGAGCAACCAGGAGGACATGCACACCATCACAGCTGGCAGACGCTGGAGTTGGGTTGGCCACGTCCTTAGAAGGGACCTATGCTTTGGAACCCCGAGGGAAAGCGAAAGAGAAGCCGACCACAAACAACTTGGCGGAGAACTGTGGAAGCCGAGATGCAAAGAATGAATCAGAGTTGGGGCACTGTACGAAGGATGGCCGCCGACCGAGAAAAGTGGAATCAATTTGTTGCTGCCCTACAAGACGCCACCAGGCGTGATGGCCATTGACTGCGTTGACGGTTGGCGGTTATGGATCAAAGAAGAAGAGAAGATCTTTTCTGTGAAGTTAAGTTAACGTACGGTTAAATATAAGTATGATATCTGTCAGCGGAATTTTAGGAAGGTAAAAGTTACTTGCATGCTACACTTATTCCAGATTTCAAATACTCTGAAACCTACATCATTTTCTACAAGTAGATGTTTAGAGAGCTCAGCCGTTCTAAATTAGAATCCCCCGATAACTCATGGGCTACCTGCCGCTGCGTAAGACCCTTCACATAAAGCATTTTATCAGAAGATCAGAAGTAGAAATGATTAACCGACACTGTTAAAATGCAAACGCGTGATGCAGGATGTACACATAGGCGAACATTTGCCCTGCAGAGGATGCAGCACTTACGGACCATACGTTAATAAATTTAATAAAAAAGTTAATAAATATCCATGGACTTGGTGTCCTATACTTATAGAGACTGTGGATTACCAATCAATTTAACAGACAACAGAGGAGACACAAAAACTCGAAAAGGCCACTTTTGCATACAACAGAAGACTACCAGCTTAAACCGTTCATGTATTCTTAGATCTAGAGTCCGCTATTACCGACAATTTTTTTTCTACATATAGAATTCTAGTGACAATTTAGGAAGAATACCATTACATTTTTTGGTTGAAGGCGAACAGCAAAACCAAACCGAGTACCATAAATACATATACTGATCAAAAAAAGAAACGCAACATTATTGCAGTTGTAATGGACACCAAATTTCAAACTTGTACCAAAATTGTATTTTACGGAATTAATGTTTCAATCTTGGCATGAAGAAATTTTCAGACTTTAACAATGAAATGATGTTCATTAAATTTGGTTTGGACTTTTATTCTTTGCGACTGAGGCCTCCGTTTCAGTAAGGTGTATGGCCTCCTCTGGCCTCTATCAGAGAACGACATCTCCTTGACATGGATCCGATTAGCCGTTGGATCTGTTGTTGTGGGATGGCTGCCCACTCTTCCCGCAGAGCAAGAGATAACTGTCGGAGATTGGCTGGAGCCACGTCTCGCTGGCGGAGTCGTCTGTCGAGTTCATCCCATAAGTGTTCTATGGGGTTCATGTCTGATGACATGGCTGGCCACGGAATGGTCTGGACGTTGTTGTCAGCGAGGAACTGGGTGGTGAGTTGTGCAACATGAGGTCGAACGTTATCCTGCTGAAAAATCGACCCACGTGCAGCCAGAAGTGGAACGATGTGAGGACGAAGTATTTCAGTGACGTATCGTTGGGCATTCAGGCGTCCTTCAATTTGCACCAGGTCACTTCTTCCCATGAAGTTGATCGCCCTCAACATCAGTACACCTCCACCCCCATGTGGAGGAGCCTCATCAACGCTGTTCTGGGCGTAGCACTCATGGACTCTGCGGTAAACTCTTCTCCGTCTATCGTGTCGCTGGAGCACTGTGGTAAATTGGGATTATATAAATAGTTATAGGGGACTTAGTGTACTTACTGAGATCAGCTGTGAAGGTATCTGTATCTAATAAGTGTGGTGTGTTACAGATGACCTTACTTTGCTACCACATTTAGACCTCAATCAGACTTATTCTGGAATATTGTGATGACTACGTTGAATGTCTAGGGTTATGATAGTGATGAAGTGTAAGTTCACAACAACCAACAGACAGATAAACACTTTAATTAAGATCCACAACACTTTACAACACTATGACAAGCACATACATATAACACTCTAGAAGACTAGCTTAAGTAAGTCAAGTGTTAACTTTTAAATTATGTATTAGTTTCTTTCAATAATAGATATCCTGATCCAACTACAGAGTGAATCAGGAATCACAATCAAATGTAAACACAATGTTTATGTACAAAATTTATACAAAGGATCTTTGTCCTGACATATAATATTATTACAATATGTGTGTAGGGTTGTGATGTAGTATTATGAGGTAATACTGGCTTTTGAAGCAAGGTTGTTGTTTGTCATCACGACTTCATGTGTTTGTTACTGGTGGAAATAATATTGAATGGATCAGTTTCTTTTTATTTGTAAAACAATAACTGTCCCTCTTGATTTAGTATTACAGTCAAATTTAGGGTGGGTTATACAAGGGTGAGCTGCTCTGGCTGACAAATTCTTAGCTCATATGTCGGTGGCAGGAAAACTGTCTCCTCTGCTCGCTTGCTTCTCAGTTATCTTGAAATACACCACTGGTCAATATCTTGGACAAGGAGTCTGCTGCCAGCCCTCTGGATCCAGCAAAACTCAGACCAGGTGCTGCTCTAATACTTCAGTACCACGGTCCCTGAAATAAAAAGGTTGTACCTCCTTCGTCATAACTAATATATATAATCTATTTCCACACTGAAGTACAGGACATTACAAACACAGAGTTCAGTGCTGCAGGCCAACTGCTAGCTTCTCATGTGACAATATACACCAGTATTCCTCTCCCTAATGGTTACAACGCCTCTGCAATTCCAGCGTTAATTCCTTCTATACAATAGGATAGGTGTCATGTTACTATTTGGCAATCCCATATATGCCTATGCAGTTATACTCCTCTCTGACAAGCTTTTACATGGTGGAGCAATATCTAGGCTTTTCCTTCTGTTTGCTACTGAACCACACACATACAGACACAATTTATCATTTCATATTCAATTTTCATATATATATATATATATATATATATATATATATATATATATATATATATATGAAATATGTCTAGCTTACCACAATTCAAGGAAATATACACAAGTAACGTTGACTGGCGATGAATTCTGGCACAATTTTGATCTGCCTTATCCCAGGCTTTTATTAGAAAAATATTAGCTTGATCTCAACGCACTTGATTCTCACAAAATTTATTTTCAAAACTGGCCCTGAACTGACGCTTCTATTTGACTATATCGAACGTTCTAACCAATGAGACCATGTTTACAAGAGCCTTTGAAAAAATTTTACCCATCCTACACGTTGCCATTAACAACAATAATAGTATTTGCAGTTCGACTAATAAGGTTTCGCCTTACATATTACTACAGCCAATCAAATCGTATCTAACTTGTTGGCCTCATTTCCCCTAAAGCAGTGTTTTTCAAACATGCCATTATGAGCAAATATGATCTTGTGCTGTCAGACAACCCCACTATAGTATTTTGGCTATAATTTGTTAATTACTAGACTATTTGCGTAACACATAACATATTCTTTGTCAGCAAGTCCTAAGGCACACAAATATATAAGTTTAATTGGGCTAAGTGGCTTCGTTCAAAATATGTATTTTTCGAAGATAGTCGTGTATTTGCTTCTACCACCCGTTCACTTCCATACCAAGGGATGTCTTCTGTACTGTCAGACTAATGTCAGGAGCTTAGACATAAATCAGTAGAATGTCAGGTTTCCCAATAAGAGCTTAAACCTGTTTTCAAAACCTAACCTCGTATCGTTAGTGTTTTTTATCACTGTTTATTTGAAAAAAATCAGGCCTTCATGCCTTTCGCGTGGGATTGGCGTTCAATTTTTTAATCGCGAGACGACGTGGTACAATTGCATGCGTTCCTCCGTGCATCTCTCTCTCTCTTCTAAGCCCGTCTGTCTTTTAGGTTAACGTAGTGTGTATAATGACATTAATGGTAGTATTGGTATCTAGGTCATTAAGCAGTGTGTCTATCAAGGTCGTCTAAGAAATACAGTACCAGTTTTATTTTTAGCAACGCGTGTATGATGCTGTAGGCTTTTACTATCGTACGTGGAAGCGTTACAGTTATGCAGACGAAGTAGAAAAAAGGGGATCTCTGGTTCAGCCATTATGGCGTTCTACAACACAGGCGTACGCTATTGTGAAAGCACTGGTCTTTCACCATTCTTCTTTCTTTTGTATTATTTCGTTCTACTTTACATTTATGTTCTAATTTATATATGTGGATTAGAATTTTTCACCACAAATTCTCCCCACTTAAAACAGACATCATATGTCAGTCCATAATTCTATATACACCTAGATAAATGTATTACTATTCCTGGTGATCATTGTGATTCTCATCACACGGATGGCGGCTTAGAAAATCAGCATCAACGTTTCGCTGATTTTATTTTTATCATGGATTAATGCAGGTGGGTCAATTCAAAGTAAGCACTACTGACGAAGGTTGCCTCAGACCTCTGCAATCCAGGAATCCATTTCAGTTATGTTACTGAACAGCTGCAAGTGTTACTGCTTGTCTTAATGCTGCTTAGCAATCAATATTCACCATTTCTCTTCTCTGAGTCTGCTCAACGACATGTCCCGAGAATATTAGATGTTCCTCAAATTGTACGTTATGAGGAGTTGATCTATATGGTGATATCTGAGTTGTGTAGTGGATCCAATAATTTTCTCATCATTCTAGAGAAGACACTGGGCGCATTTTTCAATCCAAATGGCAATCTATTAAATTCATAGTGTCCCTCTGAGGTACTAAAAGCTAGATAAGGTCTAACCTCAGGCTTTACTGGAATCTGATAGTAGCCTTTGCTCAGATCCACTTTTGAGAAATATTTAGCTTTATTCAGCCTGGCAAACAGCTGATTTGTATCCGGCAATGGATCCACCTGACCTTCTGTGATAGCATTCAGTCTCCTGTAATCTATACAGAGTCTATGTTCTCCAGATGGTTTTCTCAAGAGCACCACACTGGAACTATACGAAGATTCACTGTGTGAAATAAGTCCTTCCTTCAACAAATAGTCTATCTCTTCCTTCAAGGCTTTCTCCTTAGCGAAAGGAATCGAATATGCCTTCATACATACAGGTGTGGGGTCTATAAGTTTCATATCATATTCCAATAAGTTTGTATGCCCCGGTCGGTCCGTTAACACCTCTGTATGATCATCTAGAACCTGTTGCACTCTCTCCTTCTGATCTTTCGTTAAATGTGTACTGATTTTCACCTGTGCAGCTGTCTCACAGGGGTGTAATGGATATTCAAATGATGAAAGTGGTTCCTTTTTTCATCTCCACTGCAATGGACAAGGTCAACAAATGTGTCTCTTCCTGATTTTCTCTTTCCAAATATTTCTTCAAGAGATTCACATGATAGATTTTTTCTTTCCCCTTCTTATCTATCTTATAATTTGTTCTAGACACCTTCTCTAGAACTGTATATGGACCTTGCCATCCAATTTGCAACTTATTCTGGCTACCGGGTAGAAGAAGCAGTACCTTCTCTCCCACAGCCAAATCTCTGTCTTTAGCTTTCTTGTTGTAATAGGCAGCATGTTTTTTCCTGGCTTGTCTCAAATTTTCATTGGCAAGTTTCCAGCCAGTTTTTAAACGAGTGGTCAGCTCATTCACATATTGGTATGATGATGTAATATTTTCCTCTGCCTTTTCATCAGTCCACGTTCTTAACAGTTACATATGGACTTTTAAATTCACAAACTTATTTTTCCTGGCACATGTCAGGTCTCTTCCACTTGAAGCACTGTTGTGATGACTTTTCTTCCCAGAATCATCATGCACAAAACGACCGCTACCAATTTTTTTCTTGGGGCTTTCTCCCCACTTAGAATTCTTGATGAGAGATTTCCTCTCTACATCTTCTTCCTCCAGTTTACATAAGTCCGATTGAGGGATTTTCGGCTTATCCTGGGGTAAGACATCTTTTTGCACTCTCTGCATAGTGGCCATTGTAAAACAGTCAATTGAAGATTGTCCGTGAAAAGGGGCTTCCCATTCCACTTGGTCCACTTTATTTAATTTATTTTTCTTTCTATTGTCAGGCCTACGTTTGCCCAGTGGCGTGTCCAGGTCCTGATCAATGTTCCCACTTGTGGGTGTTCCCTCATGTGCTATGCTACACCTTTCTACAAAATTCTCAATGTCCCACCTTGCCTTGGGCCAATAATAATTTTGAGCTACCTTTTGGATGATGGTACCTATTTTTTCATGGTCCCCATCTTTTCTCACATGTAAGCTCCTTATTAAGTCTGCCCTATACCTTTTAGGAAGTACCAGCTGTCCCTGACCTTTGGATCTAGTTCCAGTCTTCCGGTATATCAGTTTGTTCTTCATATAGAAGTCTCCTTTTCCTGGAGGTGTGTGACAATTGGACAATTTTCTAAAACAAGGCTTGAGGGTCTTATCCCCAGCCTGTGCCTTCCTCATCTCTTCTGGAGTGGTATTTATCATAATATCCTCCTCCTTTCTTGAGGTCGACCTGACCTGAAGGGTGGCCATTACTATAGGATTCCTTCTACAACGGTCAGTATCATGATTGTCCATCCGACAATTTTTACACCACCTCCTTCCTTGGTTGAAAGATTTTCTTTCATCAAATTTCCTTTCATCGAATTGTGGGGTTTTATTTTTATTATTATACCGTGGCCTATCAAACTGGTGCTTACCTTTGTTATGCTCTCTATGATCAAACTTATTAAAGTTTTGTGGTGCCTTAAAATTGTCTACCTGTTTCTTTTTATTACCTGTTACCTCTGCTTGAGCTGCCTGATATCTTTCAGCAACATTTAGTAACTCACCCAGCCTCTCTGCACCTTGTTCCATGAGAAACTTTCTCAGGTCTGGAGCCATGGACTCTCTTAGTTGTTCTATAAGGATCATTTCCTTAAGATCTTGGGTTTTCCCCAGAGCCGTCCATTTCTCCAAGTATGTCTCTAACCGTGCAGAGAACTGGTGATATGTTTCACCTGACAGTAGTTTAGCATTCCTGAACTTTTTTCTATAAAATTCTCCATTCTTTTCATATCTTAACAAAAGAGCCTGCTTTAACATGTCATAATTGTCTTGATCATCTCTGCTCATTTTGGCAAAAACATCATAAGCTGTACCACGAAGCCCTTGTGATAACTTTAAGCTCCACCTTTCTCTCTCTAACCCATACGTGGTAGCTATAGTTCATATCTATTTAGATAGCTCTCGATATCATCGTCTTTCTCAACAAAATGATCTAAATGAAAACTCATAGCTGAGGTTGAGGCTCCCTGACTAGCAGTGGCATCGGAGGTAAAGGGACTGGCACCATTTTCAGGAGCATGGCCTTGAAATTCCAACTCCCTTAGTCGTAACTCGTGCTCCCTTTGTAATCTCTTATCTTCTGCTTCCCTCTCTGCAGTCAATCTCTTTCTTCTCTTTCCTCCTCTTGCTCCTCTCTTCCCTTTCTCAGCCTGCTTTCCTTCTCTTTCTGTAGCTTGCCTCTTTCTCTTCTTCTCTTTCTGCAGCCTGTCTCTTTTCTTCTCTTCTGCCTCCAATTGTAACTTCTTAGCCTCAGCCTCTAATTGTAACTTCTTAGCCTCAGCCTCCAATGCCTTAGCCTCTTTGTCAGCCTCAATCTGCAACCTCTTAATTTCTTTTTTAGCCTCTAACTTTCTTTCAGCCTCTTTTTCTAATCTTTTTTCTTCACGTTCAATAAATTTGTCACATTCAGTAGTGACATAAGCAATCATAATTTGCCCGTCCATTCCCAGTTCTTTTGCAGTCTGCACAGCAGCAGATCGAAATTTTGCCAGGTCTGCCATTTTCTAACAGGCAAATGTATACAATGTTTAACTAAACACTTCAATCTTTGACTAATTAAACTAAGGACAACCACAAGCACTGAGAGCTCAACCTTATTTATTTTCCACCCAAGAATACCTTTTAATTTTTTTTAATTCCCAGAAGTAAATTACCCCCAATATATATGGTAAGAGAGGGTTCAATATCCCGGACAGGACCCCAATATATGTGGTAAGTTGGGATTATATAAATAGTTATAGGGGACTTAGTGTACTGACTGAGATCAGCTGTGAAGGTATCTGTATCTAATAAGTGTGGTGTGTTACAGATGACCTTACTTTGCTACCACATTTAGACCTCAATCAGACTTATTCTGGAATATTGTGATGACTACGTTGAATGTCTAGGGTTATGATAGTGATGAAGTGTAAGTTCACAACAACCAACAGACAGATAAACACTTTAATTAAGATCCACAACACTTTACAACACTATGACAAGCACATACATATAACACTCTAGAAGACTAGCTTAAGTAAGTCAAGTGTTAACTTTTAAATTATGTATTAGTTTCTTTCAATAATAGATATCCTGATCCAACTACAGAGTGAATCAGGAATCACAATCAAATGTAAACACAATGTTTATGTACAAAATTTATACAAAGGATCTTTGTCCTGACATATAATATTATTACAATATGTGTGTAGGGTTGTGATGTAGTATTATGAGGTAATACTGGCTTTTGAAGCTAGGTTGTTGTTTGTCATCACGACTTCATGTGTTTGTTACTGGTGGAAATAATATTGAAGGGATCACAGTTTCTTTTTATTTGTAAAACAATAACTGTCCCTCTTGATTTAGTATTACAGTCAATTTTAGGGTGGGTTATACAAGGGTGAGCTGCTCTGGCTGACAAATTCTTAGCTCATATGTCGGCGGCAGGAAAACTGTCTCCTCTGCTCGCTTGCTTCTCAGTTATCTTGAAATACACCACTGGTCGATATCTTGGACAAGGAGTCTGCTGCCAGCCCTCTGGATCCAGCAAAACTCAGACCAGGTGCTGCTCTAATACTTCAGTACCACGGTCCCTGAAATAAGAAGGTTGTACCTCCTTCTTCATAACTAATATATATATAATCTATTTCCACACTGAAGTACAGGACATTACAAACACAGAGTTCAGCGCTGTAGGCCAACTGCTAGCTTCTCATGTGACAATATACACCAGTATTCCTCTCCCTAATGGTTACAACGCCTCTGCAATTCCAGCGTTAATTCCTTCTATACAATAGGATAGGTGTCATGTTACTATTTGGCAATCCCATATATGCCTATGCAGTTATACTCCTCTCTGACAAGCTTTTACATGGTGGAGCAATATCTAGGCTTTGCCTTCTGTTTGCTACTGAACCACACACATACAGACACAATTTATCATTTCATATTCAATTTTCATATATATATATATATATATATATATATATATATATATATATATATATATATATATATATATATATATATATATATATATATATATATATATATATATATATATATATATATAGGAAATATGTCTAGCTTACCACAATTCAAGGAAATATACACAAGTAACGTTGACTGGCGATGAATTCTGGCACAATTTTGATCTGCCTTATCCCAGGCTTTTATTAGAAAAATATTAGCTTGATCTCAACGCACTTGATTCTCACAAAATTTATTTTCAAAACTGGCCCTGAACTGACGCTTCTATTTGACTATATCGAACGTTCTAACCAATGAGACCATGTTTACAAGAGCCTTTGAAAAATTTTTACCCATCCTACACGTTGCCATTAACAACAATAATAGTATTTGCAGTTCGACTAATAAGGTTTCGCCTTACATATTACTACAGCCAATCAAATCGTATCTAACTTGTTGGCCTCATTTCCCCTAAAGCAGTGTTTTTCAAACATGCCATTATGAGCAAATATGATCTTGTGCTGTCAGACAACCCCACTATAGTATTTTGGCTATAATTTGTTAATTACTAGACTATTTGCGTAACACATAACATATTCTTTGTCAGCAAGTCCTAAGGCACACAAATATATAAGTTTAATTGGGCTAAGTGGCTTCGTTCAAAATATGTATTTTTCGAAGATAGTCGTGTATTTGCTTCTACCACCCGTTCACTTCCATACCAAGGGATGTCTTCTGTACTGTCAGACTAATGTCAGGAGCTTAGACATAAATCAGTAGAATGTCAGGTTTCCCAATAAGAGCTTAAACCTGTTTTCAAAACCTAACCTCGTATCGTTAGTGTTTTTTATCACTGTTTATTTGAAAAAAATCAGGCCTTCATGCCTGTCGCGTGGGATTGGCGTTCACTTTTTAATCGCGAGACGACGTGGTACAATTGCATGCGTTCGTCCGTGCATCTCTCTCTCTCTTCTAAGCCCGTCTGTCTTTTAGGTTAACGTAGTGTGTATAATGACATTAATGGTAGTATTGGTATCTAGGTCATTAAGCAGTGTGCCTATCAAGGTCGTCTAAGAAATACAGTACCAGTTTTATTTTTAGCAACGCGTGTATGATGCTGTAGGCTTTTACTATCGTACGTGGAAGCGTTACAGTTATGCAGACGAAGTAGAAAAAAGGGGATCTCTGGTTCAGCCATTATGGCGTTCTACAACATAGGCGTACGCTATTGTGAAAGCACTGGTCTTTCACCATTCTTCTTTGCTGCTGACATTGACTGGACTGTGGAGGACGCAGATGCAAGTCGATTCCTGAGGTGACGCAGCCGTATGAAGCGGTCTTCGGCAGGAGTTGTGACTCTGGGTCTTCCACTGCGCGTCCAGTTTGCCACTGAGCCAGTTTCTTGAAATCGCCTCCAAAGGCGACTAATGGTGCTTCTAACCACATTAAATTGTCTGGCCACTACACTTTGTGACTGTCCAGTCTGTAAACGTCCAATGATGATGAGTCGTTGTTCTGTAGTGAGATGAGCCATACTTGCGCATTGAATTTTCAACTGAATTGATTCGAGGAGCGTCAATCTTTTATATGCATTCAATAATATGGTCAGAGTTTTGTGTTCAGTAAGTTTCACGGGATTCTCATGAACCTGTCACGAGTTATTGTCAAAAATGTTGTTTTGACCTTGACCTCTTTCATGACCTCACGAATCATGAGGTGAGTACAATTCAGGTAACCACGAGAAGTTAATGACCAGGTGGACACAGTCGATAGGTTGACTGATGTCCAATCAGCGAATATCTTTTATAAAAGTAACACCAAAAAAGTTGCGTTTCTTTTTTTTTTTGAACAGTATACTTTCCTAGAGCAGGAAGATCAGGACATTCCAAACCAAATATCAGCTAACTAACGCTCGGCGAAGCTGCAGATAGAGCATCGTGCTGGTTGTGGAGCAACCGCAACGGGCTAAGGTATTCAGGACAGTAATTTATATTCTGGTTACTTTCTTAGTTACCTCAAAATGGAAGCATGGATAAAACTAGGAGGGAATTTGCAAGTCGAAACCAAGGTGGAGTGGGTTCAGTTCTCAACGTAGGCGGGAGAAAAACAGCAGACTAATGGTCCAAGTGGGCCCGCCCCCTTAGAGTGTAAAGGAGATAAAAGGGCCGAAACGCATGTCCAAGGGGAGAAACTTTTTGATGATCAGATTACCTCATGTTGTAATGCTCTGTTTAGAGTTTCCTATCATGTGTATCAGGAGCTCTTAACCTGTGGGGTGAGCCTCCCCAAAGGAGATGCAGAGGGGATAAAGAGGAGGTGTGAGATGCCTGCCAGAAAATGTATAACATTTGCTTCCTCTCTGGATAAAATTCTATATTTTCGAACCAAACAATATATACTGTTCAAAAAAAAAGAAACGCATAGCTATCCGAGGGCGCGTTTTTATGAGTTTGAGTAAAATTTGGTGCTAGGGTATATAAAAACCAGCCTCAAATGTTCTTTACGGTGTCAAATGCTCGTGTTGACCTGAATTGCGTTCGTTTTTGTAATCGTTACAACGCAGTGGTCAATAGTGTTTATGACGCAATTTTTGACCACAGCTCATGTTGCGCGCGCGTGAAAGCAACGAAATTTGGGGTGAATACTATTCACTGACTACGCAACTGAAACCCTATAAAAGGATAACGCTACACAAAAAAAATTCAGTTCATTTTCAAGCAGACATTTATGGCGTCTCTATCGATAAATTTTAAGGAACATTGCTATTGGCCGACTGCATGCAGGCGAAAGTCAAAGTCAGGTTGCCAGGCATCTAAACGTGCATCAGAGTACCATCAGTCGACTTTGGCACCGGTTCCAAGCCACTGGCTCAGTTGAAGACCGGCATCGCAGTGGACGACCCAGAGTGACAACAGCAACGAAGGATCGCTTTATTCGGCTTCGTCACCTCAGAGACAGGTTTACAACAGCTTCCTCAACTGCCCAGTCATTGCCTGCAGGACGTCATGTGTCTGATCAAACTGTCCGGAATAGACTGCATGACGCTGGACTTTGGGCACAACGATCTCACCGAGGACCTGTCCTTACGCGCCGCCATCGCCAAAATCGACTTCTTCGGGCCAACCAGCATCGTCCCTGGGCAGCTGACAATAAATGGAGACGTGTCTGTTTAGTGACGAATCTTTCTTTTTGTTACAGCGTCATGATAGACGGCGTCTGGTCTACCGTTGGAGAAATGAACGTTTTGCCCAAAATTGCGTTGATGAAGCTCTGCCGCACGGTGGTGGAGGTGCAACGGTGTGGGGAATGATCAGTTACAACGGAAGGAGTCTATTGGTGCACATTGAAGGAGGCTTGAATGAGCAACGATACGTCAATGAAATTCTTCGACCACATGTCCTTCCACTTTTGGCTGTCTAAAGGTCTGTGTTTCAACAGGACAACGCCAGACCTCATTGTGTACGGTTGATCACGCAGTTCCTGACTGCCAACAACATTCTCACCCTTCCCTGGCCATCCCTGTCTCCAGACATGAGTCCGATTGAGCACCTGTGGGATGAGCTGCATAGACGTGTTTGTCGCCGAGACGTTGCTCCAGCCAATCGTCGTGATCTGTTCCAGGCACTCCAGGAAGAGTGGGCAGCCATCTCACAGGCCCACATCAGACGTCTGATCGCATCCATGCCCAGGAGATGCCAGTCGCTGATCGATGCAAGAGGAGGCCACACACCATACTAACGGGAAAGCCCGTACGCCAAAAAACTCTCGTGACCCACATGCAAAACAACTGTCAATTGATTGGTTGAACCCTAAGGTATTCTTGTGTGCAATTTGTACAATTAACTCATTAAATTAAAAAAGTTATTGAATGTCAAAATTATGGCTATGTGTGTGCCTTTAGTAGTTATGCGTTTCTTTTTTTTTTGAACAGTATAGTTCTGCCTAGGTGTCTCTTAGTGCACCGTGGTTCAGCAACAGACTTTAGCTTCATTAAAATGAGACGGTAGATAAGTTTTGGATTTGATTTATCCGATCCCTCGGGGTTGCCAGTTTTCACTCTTTTTTCCACTGTGCAAGTTAATGGATTGTGCACGTCTTTTTCAGCTGCTTTATTGTCTCCAGAAGCTAAAAGTGTTTTAAAAAGAGATCACAAGACCGGAATGTCCAAGGTTTGAAATTTTACCTCGACATGAAAACTGATGAGTTTTTTTTAATTTTTATTTTCTCAACTGCCGCGATCCAGTGAATCGTTAACGTTTGCATAGTAAGCTTGGGATATCTGCGCGGGTATTTAAACACGGAAAAATATCGGCGAATTCCCAGAGAATAAGGAATGTGGTGCCCATCACATGAACCAACAAAATATTTGCCCCAGCAGAAATTCGGCAGCTGATTCTCCACTTAATAAGCACTCATCTTATTTTCCAGGCCACTCACATCCGGTATGAGGGAAAAAGATGGACCCCCCTCTTCTCTTCCCCCCCCTCCTCCCCCCCCCCTCCCCCCCGCCTTCCGTATTCGGTTCAAATAATTTTTTAATGAAGTATAAATGACTCACGCACGCACTCAACTATACTGAATTACAGTAGGTTCACTTGTACAGGCGTCTTTCAGGTCATTGACTTCTCCAGAGGTTTATTTCGCTAGTCTAGCAACAAGGTACTATACTACCGAGCTTATCACCCTACTAAGCATTTCGCAATCAAGGGTGGCTTAGAACCGTTTTTGTGTAAGATAAACTGCTTCAACAAGTACCATTGCAAAACTTCTGAAGCACTTTGATGTGGCTTTTGATTGCAGAGATGGCTCTGTGACGGTATTGCCTCCCCTGCTTTGCAGTAGTGGTCCAACAGTGGCCAAAACTCAAGAGCATCTATTATAGGCTTCAATGGAGTCTATTTTTACACAAGATTACTCTTGGCAGAATTGTCGATAGAAGAGTAGTAAAGCTTCTATCACATGGGAGTCTTCATAAGATATTCAGATAAGCGAAAACAATGCTGGCTGTCGCTGAGCATGTTAATTCTATAATCTGCCGACACTTCTATGAAGAATTTAGCAATGGTTTATTCAAGCTCGTTAAGCCCCCATCGCTGAGTTAATCAGTGGAATTATTATTATTATATATATATATATATATATATATATATATATATATATATATATATATATATATATATATATATATATATATATATATATATATATATAGCTCTGTTTAGTGTGTGTGTTTGGTAACTTTGACTGAGACAAACATGTAGTACATTTAAAAGGATTGAATCGAAGTTAAATTTGTAACATTACAAATAACAAAATTTAATAATCACTTTAGGTTTTAACAGTTGGAAAATAATTTGAATAGTTATGGAAAAGGTTTCATCACTTGATTGGGATTTAACTGAATAAAGGAGGTCACTTTTAGCAGCGGATATTTTCACTTAGCTGCCACTGGTAGTTTCTTCTCCCGTTGGGTCAGTTCTTCTCACTCTGCTCTCGCTCGTCTCTGGTCAAAGTTCAGGCGCCGCCCTTCCCAGAACGTCGAGGAGTAACGGTTAAGTTGGTTCTGCGTTTGTCTATAAGATCCTCTTATGATGTCGTCTCGCAAAACGTCAGTCCACTTCTACCTTCACTTGGTTCCAGAGATAGTACATTCTGCTGGTACCACCAATAACTGGTAAGAGAAATAGAAACAAAACGCTCTTCTCAGTATGGCGTTTTTCCGACACATAGTTATGTGCCTCCCCCCCCCTCCCCCCTTCTTCTATTCTACCATTCCACTTAACTCAGAGTTTACCCTCGATGAGAATTAAATTTAATCCTTCGGGATAAAACTTCCTTTACATTTAAACTGAATAGCTTTAGCTTTACATTACATTAAATGAAAAGGTTAAACGTACAGATATAATATGTTTTACATTTACACAATATTTACACTTATGGAAAAGTTTGAAACTTCTATTAATTTAAAATGAATATTTTCACATAGACATTAACACTGGTTTAAAGCTTGAAAACTTACATTAATTTTAAAGTGAATATGTTTATAGGGACATTTACACTGCTTTGAAAATGTAAGTCTTATACTTACAATGTACATCATTTCTTTTATCTTACCCTCCCTGTTCCATAGGGAACCTGGAAATACGTTATGCTTTTAGTTCTCTTTACAAAACTATCAATAAAGAAATCACCAGCCCGTGCAGTGGTGGGTCATGAAATAATCATTCTAGATACTCAGGTTATCAGTCCCAAATGACTTTGACATCCAATAGCGAGTTCCACACATTAAACTTCATATGGTAAAATATACATATATATGTTAGTTCACATGTTAGTAATAAAATATGAAATGTAAATCATAACTTACGCCAATCCTGGCTACATACTTGTTTGCTCAGACGAATAAAAGAGACGAATTGTTCTCTTACACGCGGCTGGGATGTCTTTAATTTTACAGTAGATTCCCCCTTCTGACTCGGTATTTTTTCAGTTTCCTAGTCCCGGTGTTCCTTATTAAAATTTGAAAGAGATTTCCTTTGCTTTGTAAGTCTTATCTGGTTCTCCAATAAAAGGTCCGGTTAACAAATAGGAATTATGAATCTATTCTTCACTCTGGCGAGGTCTGGTGTCTTGGCGAGCTTGAAATTCACAGTCAGATAAAACTGCGAAAATGGTCAGGCTATATTCCCCTCAATGTTGTTATGAATCTAATCAGAAAGATCCAATCATTTCAAACAGGCTGGGTGTCGCACTTTCAAAATATTTCCTACATGGAAAATTTTGCAAAAGGTCACGTCTCCCATATACGATAATATGATGTCTTGCATACACTCTCACAACACATTTGTCGACTCATATTGTCTAAAATGTAATAAATCCATGATTACTTTTTAACCAAGTGACCGGAAGCGATTATATTACTCTTGACTGCCCACATGCAGACATACATTATCTGTCGTATGAGTATGCAAAGTCCGTGTCTTATCGGTGATTTAAGCCGATAGCGCTGACCGATGTAAGTGTTAATCTGCCGCGCCTATAACCACAAATCTGGGTAGCGTCAAGCAAATGTGATATTTATCACCTACAGAGTGATTTGATAAAATCAAATATCTGCTACTTAGCAGAAAAATAAAGAAGGAAGAAAGAAAGACAAGAACGCAAAGTGCGATTATTGACAGCACATAAAAATCAGTACCACAAATGTACCAATACTGCTGGAGAGAACCAAAGATCGATAGAGGTCGTCTATTTCGTCACAGGCTCCATGCTGATTAAGAAGTGATAAAAAGACAAGAAGAAGAAGAAGCATTAGTAGTAGTAGTTTGACTTTGTGACTCCTTCAAACACAACCCGATTTAATTAAAATGTTACTTTACTGTCAGAATTACCTTCAAACACAACCCGATTTAATTAAAATGTTACTTTACTGTCAGAATTACCTTCAAACACAACCCGATTTAATTAAAATGTTACTTTACTGTCAGAATTACCTTCAAACACAACCCGATTTAATTAAAATGTTACTTTACTGTCAGAATTACCTTCAAACACAACCCGATTTAATTAAAATGTTACTTTACTGTCAGAATTACCTTCAACCACAACCCGATTTGATTAAAATGTTACTTTACTGTCAGAATTACCTTCAACCACAACCCGATTTAATTAAAATGTTACTTTACTGTCAGAATTACCTTCAAACACAACCCGATTTAATTAAAATGTTACTTTACTGTCAGAATTACCTTCAAACACAACCCGATTTAATTAAAATGTTACTTTACTGTCAGAATTACCTTCAACCACAACCCGATTTGATTAAAATGTTGCTTTACTGACAGGAATTACTTTCAAACACAACCCGATTTGATTAAAATTTTACTTTACAGACAGGAATTACCAACAAACTCAACCCGATTTGATTAAAATGTTGCTTTACTGACAGGAATTACCAACAAACTCAACCCGATTTGATTAAAATGTTGCTTTACTAACAGGAATTACCAACAAACTCAACCCGATTTGATTAAAATGTTGCTTTACTGACAGGAATTACCAACAAACTCAACCCGATTTGATTAAAATCTTGTTTTACAGACAGAAATTACGAACTAACACCGCCCAATTTGATTAAAATGTTGCTTTACAGACAGGAATTACTTACTAACACAACCCAATTTGATTAAAATGTTGCTTTACACAGACAGTAATTATGAACTGACACCGCCCAATTTGATTAAAATGTCGCTTTACAGACAGGAATTACTAACTAACACAACCCAATTTGATTAAAATGTTGCTTTACAGACAGAAATTACCAACTAACACAACCCAATTTGATTAAAATGTTGCTTTACAGACAGTAATTACTAACTAACACAACCCAATTTAATTAAAATGTTGCTTTACTTACAGGAATTACTAACACAATCCGATTTCTGTTATATTTTCGTCTACTATTCCCTCTTTCCTCCTTATGATGAAAGGAACCACAACCGCAGCTGGTTACGTTACAGGAAGCCTGCAACAGAGCATTTATGTTCTCATGCAGTGTTGATTTTTGTAGCAATGCGTTTTACATGATGAGGTTGCAGCCCCAAACACAACCTCATATAAGTCGTCTGATGTTGCGGCAGTTCTGTTCTTTCTTCGTCTCGTCAGAGATTCACTCGGGAATTACACGGAAAATGTAATACTTTGCCGTACTAGTATGAAGCACTTTCAAACAAGACTAGATTTTAATATTTTGCTTTACTGATGTAAAACACCTTCTGATGGAATCGGATTTATTTATTTAATGTTTTGGTTTACTGACTTGGAACACTTTCAAGCAGAACCTGATTTCTGTTACATTCTGCTTGACCGGAAAGATTCATCTTTAAGGAGAACCCGATATCCTTAACTCTGAAAAGTCGTGTTTTTTCCCATGGTTTGACGGGAGTTCTCTGTAGCTTAGGGTTTTCAAATGGTTTTACAATTTTAGAATCAGTTCTTTTCAAGTGTATTTTTTACTATGATAATCTCATAAATAGTTGTAAAGGAAATTGAATGAGGATTAATAAAATAGATCATTAAAACAACATAAAAAATAAACTTAGTTAAAATATACCGGCCCCGAAGACCTCACCCTACGATTGCTTGGGAAAATCGGCCCTGAATACTGGCCTGTCGTTCTTTAAGAGTTAATATTTTGCTTTACTGACATGAGGCACCTATAAACAGAACCTGATTCATAATTTGCTTTACTGACAGAAAGCACTTTCAAATAGAACCCAGATTCTTTCACATTGTGCTTTAATGACAAAAAGAGACATGGTCAGCCTAAAAACCCAACCCTTGTAGACACAAGAAGAACAGTCCCAACTAAGATGGTTTGGCCATGTCTGCAGAACGGAAGAAGATCGGCTACTACGGCAGGTATGGGAGGCTAAGAGCCAGGGATCCAGACCTCCAGGACGACCCAGGGTCCGTTGGGAGGACAACATTAGACAATCTCTGAAAGACCAAGGACTAGAATGGAACCAGGCCTGGAGGAAGACAGCCAATAGGATAGTATGGCGCTCTCTCTTCCAAATCTCTAAAGCTCACGGTAGAAGAGGAACGACTAAGTAAGACAAAAAGCAGGATTTTCGTAAAGAACCTAGTTCTTATAGCTCGACAAACACCCTCAGAAATCAACTTTATTACAGTCGGAAGAAAGCAGTGGTCAGAATCAAGTTGCTGACATCTCTATAATAAAGCTGGGCTCTTTAACTGGTAATCGATTAATCGGTTTAAAAAAATTTAATCGGTCAATTGATAAAACAAACTTTAATCGATTATTCTATTTTTAGCCATGTTTATGTTTTTGTTTTGGTTTTTTTTTTGTTGCTAAAATGCGAGAGCTTTTGCTATGTTGGATTTTGCGATACGGAATTTGGCAAGTACGGCTGTGGCGTATAATGTAAATATAGCCTCAGTAATCCGACCTCCTTTGCTTCCCCATTTAGTGTTTATAATTTTGCTACGCAAAAACCACGAACTTCGCTGTCTGTCTGACTCATATTTTGAAGCCACGCCCATGTTTCCTGTTTTACATGCGCTGATGAGTGTTTACCAACTTTCGCAACTGGCAGTCTAAACAAGGGGAGCGAACCTGGTTTGCTTACCTGAGTCTCTCAAGCGAGCTGATCTGTCAATCATTGGTCATTAGACAGAAGCACGTGGGGAAAAGACCAGATCCTTGAAGAAATACAAGGGCGATAATAATACTTGCCGACCACCTTTGATGTTCGCATACTAAGGGGGAGATAATGTTTGATCTACGAAAAAGGGGACGGAATCAGGAGGCCAGTTTTGCACGGCAACGTCTTTTGATGTAGTTCGGCATGGCGAGTAGAGCGAACCGTAAAATCCTTTATCTCGGAAACGAAGCTACTTGATTTTCACTGCTATGCCGAAGGTGTGAATTGTCACATCCTTTAGAGATATTGCACAAAATCTGTATATATACGGCGTTCTCTCCAAGTCAGTTATCAGGTCTCTCAGGCAATTTTGGATAATTTGAACGCGTACGCTAGAACCATGTGAAATAGTGCGTTAATAGCCTTCGTGGGGATTTATTCTGTTTTCTGGTAATAATATCAGTGGTGCTTAAGTGTTAAAATGTGTTAAAGTTTTACCATTTTTATTCACTGTGATTCCCTAGCGTTAAGACTAGTGAAATAGCCAACGCGTAGATATTTTGTTACCAGTTGTTCAGTTTAACGTAAAATCCATCAACCATTTTTTTTACACCAGAAGATACGTTTAGCTGACTAGGTATAATGCTATGAGTGACGGATAAAGTGACAGAGTAGAATTCGCATTATATTTCATTGTGTGTAATGTTCTAAATGGCTAGTGTTTAATATCATGTGTCAAAACAATAGACGCCGACAATCAAATAGCTAGTAATGCAAGGCAATATTTGTTAAGGGCGCGTAGTTATAATTAATTTATAACTGACATTGTGCGCTGATTGTTTTACCGGGCCGGGGGGGAGGGGGGAGGAAAGGCGGCATGCCTAAAACCCAACCTGTACTCGCTAAGCGAAGAGCGATAACATAGGCTAAGACCCCGTTTGCCTTTTAATGTAATTAGGTGACAGAGAGGAAAGGAGATCATGCCCTTACGCGTGATAGTACATGATATTGGCATTATTGGTTAAATGTTCTTTTTCTTCCTAATATAGTACCGGATCAAATCCAGCGGCCAGCAGTTTTCTATTATGGTCCTTTCCTCAGTTACTGAAGGAATAATAGTTGTCGTTTTCCTTGGCGTTCGTCTCCAGTACATGTGTGAATAGGAATTGCCAAGGCGACAAACTAACATTTTAACTAAATTTGAGTTAACTGGACTTACAAAACACCCAGATTGTTTATTCAATTTTATCAGCCCGCTGTGGCAATATACATAACAATTTTCCCGACTTCTGACAGTCGTTTTTTTTCCAAGTGGATTTTATCCAGGAGAATACGCTGTTTCATAATCGGCACTCACCCCAGAGCAAGCCGATAGGATTTATCATCATCTTAATTAACAGTTTAGCAACCAGATGTTTTCTTTAGCTATTGGAAGTACTGTCTACTGTGAAGACAAGATCGCGGTTTATTTTTTGCTACATGAACTATTTGATGTGACATTGCATATCCAAGAATCAACCACCAAATTAGGCGTCCCCCATTATAAAAATTAATTATTAGTGGAGGGACTGGGGCCTACTTCGGAGGATAAAACTACTGGATCATGATGCATATGCATGGATGTTTACGTTCAAGAGTGTTACACCAAGTTTAGGTAAGGCGTGATTGATGTGGCCACGAATGACAGAGTGAGAGTGAATATTTTCTAGATACGGAAACTGTACCATCCTTTATTTTCTTTGCAAATACTGTTATTTTACTGGATAGCTTAAGTGGGAACTTTTTCTTTACTGTCTATTCTATAACCTAGTGTTAATCATTGACCTTTTGGGTTATTAACTTCTTTTGGGATCCTTTTTTTCTCAACAACGGGGGAGGGCACTTATTTGGTTATTTTCCTATGTCTGTAAACATGATTATATTGATTTCTATATGTTTTGTTGTAAAGTTTAAGTGATAATAAACTAAACAAGAACTTAACTTGTGTGTTGGCCAGACCCATATCCATTTACCATAGTTTTTTCACGTTTGTGTGTCTTGTTGTCACATAATTGTGTGTGTGTGAGTAGTAAACTTATAATTATACTTATAGTGAGGTGACAGATCGTCTTATACCAAAGATAGTCGTATAGATAGGCTGGACTAGAGAACCCACTCATTCCAGAGACAGATCTTCACCTTAATCTATTCACACATGGAATCTATTCTAACCTTTTTCTTTCTCATATACCCCCCAACTTCTGCTCTACTCAGACGGTACCAAATATCTCTCTCTACCTATCTAAAAATGTACGACAAAGGCCAATAATAATAAATTGTTTGTTGTGACTTTTCAGTATTTTCGTTGTACTTTCAAGCTGATGTTGTCTTATAACAAGTAAAATAAATAAATTACTTAGTGATTAAAAAACATTTATTATTATTTCTTTAATAATTGTCCAAATGTTCGACATTGATCGATTAATATTCGATTAAAGAAATTAGACTAATCGATTAAGATTTTTAAAATTAAATCCAGCCCTATTCTATTGACTTTCTTCTAGACAAGAACTGGCGATAGCGATATGTGCTTTCTCTGTACCTCGTATAGTGGGGTATCCCTTCGGCAGATGCTGAGCAATCATTCTATCAGTGTCACAGATAACACATATCAGTACTTCCTATCTTTGGCCTTTTGTAGCTTATCAGGCAGGTGGCCTGATCCTTATGCCCGTTACTGAATTTTCAGTCCGATCTAGCTCGTGTGAATGGTGGGTCTAAACCAAGCCCATCTTCACAAAATGAAAGCTGCCCCAACTGACCGTGCACATGCAAAAATGGCCCCCAGACTCCGGAATAGATTCTGCTAACGTGTGCTCTCTTTGGCGATTTGAGAGCTCAAACCTGGCCCCAGGAGACGAAAGTGGAAGAGAAACTGTGGGGCACCCGCGAGGACCTCCTGCTGACGACTGGATTCATGGAGGCAACTCATCTCCTTGTTTAGAACTGCCGAGCACAGGAAACTGATCGCAGAAGAAGACGAAACCAAGCTAGAGAAACTGGAGCTCATGACTTCCAACTCAACACGTTTCGGAATAGCAGAAAAGCCACAGGAAAATCCTAGATCTATAGTGTAGATAATACCAAGAAGTCTTCAACTTGATATTGGCTGCTAAAGAGAGAGAAGATCAGCAGCTCTAGTTAAGCAACAACAACAACAGCAACGGTTCAGCGCCAAATAACTGAAACAATTTTCTAAATGAAACTAACATTTATGTACGTATGCTGTACTGCAAACTACACATTGTTCATCATCAGTCAGTCATCAGTTGCCATCTCCACAACGAAGGTTGGCTGTAATGGATCTCCAACGTCTTCTGTCTCTTGTCTTGGTGGTACACTCTGATAGACTCTTTCCCGTCCATCTCTTGATGTTATCTTCCCACTTATAGCGCTGTCTTCCCCTTGCACGTTTGCCTTCAACTCTCCCTTCTGTTATGGTCTTCTGCAAGGTGTTATGCCTTTTTATGTGGCAAAGTATTTTAGCTGCCGAACTTTGACCTCTCTCATTAGTTCTCTTTTCATACCTAGATTTTCTAGGACCTCCTTATTTGTTTTCATCTCTTTCCATGAGATACGCCCCATTCTTCTATATATCCACATTTCAAGAGCCTCAATTCTTTCTTCCAAATGCTTATTCATCGTCCATGTTTCTGCACCATACAGAAATGCAGAATATATATAACACTTTATGATTCTCAGTTTTAATTTATGAGATAACTGTTTGGATGTCAGTATATGTTTCATGTTGTTGAATGTAGCTTTGGCCATTCCTATTCTCTTCTTGATTTCTGTTTCACATCTGCCATCTTCTGTTATTATATGACCAAGATATACGTAGCTCTTGACTTGTTCCAGGATTTTCCCATTTACGCTTATCTTTAATGTGGGTTTATCGTCTGTTTTGCTAATTATCATAGTTTTTGTTTTCTCAATATTAATGTCGAGTCCATATTCATGACTTATACTGTTCACTTGCTTCACTAGTTCTTGTTCATCACTACATGCTAAACAACAGGGAACATGTTGATAACATTACAAGGCAGCAGCTCGTGTTCTTGAATCTCCAGGTAAGAAAGGAAGAGGGAGATTCGAAGAACAAAAAACACATGGAGAAGAAAATTTATGACAGACACGAAAGGAATAAAAGAAGACATGAAAATACTTGAACGGATGACAAGGATAAGATGGTGTAGTATGAGTTGTTTTTTTTTTTTTTTAAGCCTATGCTGTTTAAATGCAAATCACAATAATGATGGTGGTGATGATTATTATGATGAAAACATTATATTTAATAAGATGATGTTATTTGGGTACACTCTACAACTGTACAAGCCAATCAGTTTATAACTTTTTATTTGAATCTAAAGTACATTTAATAAAAAAATTTACCGAAATCGTGAGCAACCCAAAGTGTTTATAAACGCGTTCTCTGTCAGCAGAACACCTATTGAGACTAGATCAACCTAGGTAACTGCATACTATAGTTGAGTAGTAGATGCATAGAAGAAAAAAGAATTTTCAATAATTATTATGGTGTAATAATGTGAAAGTGTATCCATCATCATCATTTACCTTGGCGCTACTTACCGATAGGAGAAAGATTTGCAAGAGTGCACAAATTAGAGAGAAATAGTATTAGTATCAGTGCTAGGAAAAATATTAATACGTAGTCAGATAGAAAAGCTAGCAAGCAAGCAGCACGGATGGGCGGGCGCCCGGGATCGGACGGACGACGGACGGGCGCCCGAGATCGGACGGACGGACAGACAGACAAGACAGACAGACAGATAGACAGACAGACAGACAGATAGAAACTGAGTGCGTGAAACGTGCTCTTGCCATTGTCGGAGCTATACGACTATATATTCTGACCGAACACATTCAGATCTCTACAGCATCATAACCAGCACTACGTACGGCACTAAATCTTGTGGCATCAGCGCTGCCGCCTCCATTCCAAGATAACCAAGCTCAGGTATGTGCTTTCTAGTGCAGTGGTTCGAAACCTGTATACTGCTGTACACCTGGTAGACCTTAGATGCCTCTCCCTTCTCTTCCCTGGCTCCCCTCAACCGGGAGCTCGCGCATTCACGAATCCTATTTAACGACCTGTCTAGCGCGTGGTGGCTCGTTAACACCGAACTATTCTTTCACCCTCTCAGCTTTATTTTTCTTTGTTGCTTCGTGTTTGGAATAACAGATGTTCGTTTATATATTTATTTATTTTTTCGCGTCTTCTTTTTCTTCTAGTTTAGCTCCTTAAGAAGTATGTAACCACCACTACAGTAAAGTCCATTTAGGAGGTCTGTACCAAAGAACGTGTTCTTTTGCAGCAGGGATTACTTTACCGTGTTTGATATAGTGAGGTGATAGTACCTTGCACAATCCAAACCATTCGCCTTTTATGATATGCTTGCTAGGTGTAGGTTCCTATGTTCTTAGGTATAGTGTTACGGGGTTGAATCTCAGTTCATTGAACATACGCTATCTTTGTCGCAAATATGGTTACGTTTAGGGTTAAATTTAACGTTAGCGGTAATATTTATCTTAACTTTAAAGCAAAACCGCTAACAGCATTTTCTGTAAATAAACACGTAATAGAACTCTTTTTTCACTACACTACCACAAATTGGAGGCGAAATTGAGCAGACATAAACAAATAAACAAATAAAGAAGTGAAACCCGAGGCCTGTAAACAGTAAATAAATATTACACACACATAAAGGTATGTTTTCAGGCACTCGTGAATAATAAAGAAGTAGACAACTAGAAAACAGAGAAACAACAGACGTGAGTGGATTACTAGGGAATCGAACGCACGGAATGTCCTGGGTTCGATTCCTCGGTAAGCCACTCACGTCTGTTGTTTCTCTGTTGTCTAGTTTTCTACTTCTTTATTATTCACGAGTGACTGAAAACATACCTTTATGTGTGTGTAATATTTATTATAGACATAAACAAATAACGTTAACTAATGCGTGACCCTATTTGCACCAAAGATGGTGTACGTACATTGAACTGAGATTCAATCATGTTCAGCATTCAACACGAGTAGAATAGAGGGATTAAAATGGTATGACAAGGTTACCAACGTGGAACTGATGACAAGAACTAGACAAGTGCCAGTGGAACAAGAGATGAGAAGAAGACGATGGCGATGGATAGGACACACACTGAGGAAACCTGTTGATAGCATTACAAGGCAGTCCTTGTTCTGGAACCCCCATGGCAAGAGAGCAGAGGTAGACCAAGAAGCACATGGAGAAGAGAGCTGGAAACAGAGATGAAAATAATAAGGAGAACGTGGAAAGAACTTGAGATGATGGCATGTGACAGGAGGACTTGGCATGTGTTTGTTGAAGGCCTATGCTCCTTTGGGAGTGGAGGGTTATGAATGAATGAATTCAACATGAGTGTACATATGGCAGGATGATTCGCGCAACATGCTGCGTTAGGAGAGATGGTCAAACGAATGAAGGACTGTATATCGTCAAAGTTCTCATTACTGCAATAGTATTCATCAGTACGTCCTTGTCTTGAAGATAACCCACACAACATACTACACACCTAAATTGGACAGCCTATACATACCTGTGTATCATCATACAGTGGAGGAACATTAAGAGAAAGTGTTGATTGGACATCAGAGTGGTAACACTCAATTTATCACATCATTACTTCACTCTTCACGTCGTTTCATTCTCATAGTTAACTAACTACATTATTTATATCTCATCTCTCTCTCTCTCTCTCTCTCTCTCTCTGTCTCTCTCTCTCTCTTTCTCTCTCTCTCTTTCTCTCTCTCTCTCTCTCTCTCTCTCTCTCTCTCTCTCTTTCTCGCTCTGTGTATGTGAATTGTCTTTCATCATCATCACTTTTTATTTCTCTATTAACCCTATGTGTGTAAATGTTTAATTAATTAACCCAATAACCGTTTCATCATTATCTAGTTAGTTAATCTTGCTGTCGGTGTTAAATAGTTACATACATGTAAAATTCTACATTTAGATGAGACTGGGGGCTCTATCTTTCTCAAGATCTAGGGGCAGAAACTAAGGTCGTGGGAAAATAGAACACTTTTCATAATTTACTAGAAAACGCTATCTAGTGGAGAGCATTCGCAATCTCTTTGTCACAAAACGTTTTGTGCATGTACTTTTGCGACCTTCTCTCTCTCCTTCATCGTCCTATTATTTGGCATATTTTATGCTCTTACATTTTTTGCTCTGAGCGGCCACCAGACTTGTTTACGTTTCGCCAGGTGAATCGTAATAATACTAAACTAATTAGACAGGTCAGCGGATAATACTGTTATCACGTAAGTCGTCTAGCCACATTTGAAAGCGTCGATCTTTATTGACACAATGTGGTACGATCGATGAAAAGATAGCCATATTGTATGTCTGAAAAATCTGTCTGGGAGATCTACGCAAACACAGGTGATAATACGTTATTGCTTCCGCTCGCCTATCTTTGCATCAACATTACCGATAATCTGTCTGGGGAAACAATATTGTGGGAAAGCATCTAGACAGGAAATAAGTTCACATATTTGTTTGTCAGTTTGCATAAAGATGCAATAGGAAGTGTTACTGCCTTACTAGAAAGAGGTCACACGTTGGAATTTTAAAATTTGATATTTTAAAACACGCGGGAGGATATTAGGATTTAACACCCCGACCCATATAGTTCTAAAGAGAATTACCATTGGCTTGATTTGAGAGCCAGAATAGACTTTAACTTTCATTGGCAAGTTGGTCTAAAATTTCAATTTGGGACTTGACCTGAGAAAGGGCAATATAATCTAGCAAAATCGGAGTCACAAATCAGACTGCATGGTCACGTCAAGCTAGCAATTCACCAGAGCCAGAGAGAAGGATCTAACAAAGGATTCCAAAATTAAAAGTGACAGATCGAAGTATTTGGGCAACTTTGAAACTTAAAAGTAAACCCGCATTTTTAAATACAAAGACTGGAGACCTAAGGAATCAGATCACCCGTCATAAGAGGAATACTAAAATTTCCCAGACCAAGTGATTCGAAAGCATCTAACCTAAGTTGCTGTGTCCATTCTAACTGTGCCACGAGATTCTTCTTCTTCTTTGATCCTTAGCCACCGACCGTCAAAGCAGTCAGTGGCCATCACGCCTAGTGGCGTCTTGTAGGGCAACAACAAACTGATTCCACTTTGCTCGGTCGGCAGCCATCCTTCGTACAGTACCCCAACTCTGGTTCATTCTTTGCATCTCAGCCTCCACAGTCCTCCGCCAGGTTGTTTTTGGTCGGCCTCTCTTTCGTTTTCCTTCAGGGGTCCAAAGCATAGCTGTTCTTGTGATGGCATCGGGGTCTCTTCTGAGGACATGGCCAACCCAGCTCCAGCGTCTGCCAGCTATGATGGTGTGCATGTCCTCTTGCTTGCTCCGAGCAAGCAGATCTTGGTTGGTGATGGTATTCGGCCAAAAGATTCGGTGAATTTTTCTTAGGCATGTTGTGTGAAAAGAGGACAATTTCGACATTTCCTTCTCTGTAACTCTCCAGCATTCCGCACCATAGAGAAGCACAGAAAGCACACAGCTCTGATATAATCCTAATTTTGTGCTTGTGCTGTATTGAGAGGACTTCCAGATGTTGTTTAGGCTAAAAAAGGCTGTTCTTGCCTTATTCATTCTGATGTTGATGTCTTTGCCTGCCCCGCCGTCTGGTGTTACTATGTATCCTAGGTATGTGAAGGTGTCTGTCTGTACCAGTTGCTGATTCCTTACTGATATGGGCTCAGGGTTGCTCACATTGAGCGTCATGACCTCTGACTTCTTTAAATTGATGTTCAAGCCCACCTGCTGGCTAACTTATTAAGTCTATCCGTTTTTTCCTGGATGTGTTGATGTGAATGCGCTAGTAGTGCAATGTCATCTGCATATTCCAGATCTTCCAATGTAGAAAATGTAGTCCATCCTATTCCGCTTGGACTGCCGACTGTTGTCTGGCGCATCACCCAGTCTATGACTGTTAAAAATAGAGTGGTTGATAAGGGACATCCCTGTCGTACTCCCGTCTTCACCTCAAAGGTTAGGTTGCTCTGCCCAACACTACACGTAAAGTTGGCATAGAGGCTTTTTATGATTGACACTATGCAGCTTGGAATTCCATAAGCCCTCAGTATTTTCCATAAACTGTCCCTATGTATGCTGTCAAAAGCCTTTTCAAAATCAACGAAATTAATGTGCAGCTGTCTTTGCTATTCTTAGCACTGCTCTATAATGTTCCTGAGAGTGAATATATGATCTACACATCTTCTGTTCTTTCTAAATCCTGCTTGTTCTTTCCTCAGTTTGTGGTCTACGCCACGAGATTGTAGATCCCATTTGGGGTAAGTTGCGAATATATATTTTAAAATGTGAAATGTAACATGTCTGCACTTGCTAAGTGGTTATACCAGTCTTAGGAGGCTGGCAACCTCAACATTTGAAAATAGTATATTCATAAACCACTACAGCAAGCGTTGGTGATTGTTTCTTGCTAGTCGTACAGAAAACCAACAGCAGAGGTGACCCCAGACTCCGAATGGAGCAGTGATGAGTGATGATTACATCCCATGTGCATCAAGGGAATTCGTATCATTTTGTGAGATATGTAAATTGATAACTGTAGTTCAGGCACACATCATTGCATTCGCGCTGTCCAAGCACATATTTTCCCAGTTTAATACCCAGAAGAATATTGGTGATTTCTAATCATCTTCCCTGAGTTACGCTGTATATACTCAAGAATTTAATTATTCAGAGAGGCTAACATTGGTGGGTGCACAGCGAGACAATGCGCCTGTTAATCTTCCAACCCAGTGTACTTAGCAGAGCCATGTGTTCTTTTTAATGTGTCTAAAGTTCGTGGAACGAAGGTATCAGACTGTTCGTGGAACGAAGCTATCAGACTGTTTGTGGAACGAAGCTATCAGACCGTTCATGGTACGACGCTGAAAGACTAAAGTTTCGACGTCACTAGTTGTGAGTTAAAAGCAGGGAATCAACACTAACCGCCTACATTGGACGAGATGTGTGGACAAGGGCCCTCGTCACAGAAGAATTGCCGAAACCACGGCTGCATGACTCACTTATACCAGTTAAGTTCTTGTAAAAGGAACCAGCAAAAGGACAGTTGTTTTTATCGAACCAAGTCCTAGTGAAGACAATTTTATTTACATCTAAAATTCACCATAATCCCATCGCTATTTTAACCTGTTAAGACTAATTGATTATTAAATTTGTTACATGTTATTTTTAAAAAAAACAATTATAGTTGATTCAGTTATTTTAGGTATGAAAGCAAACGTATGAGGAAGGCTCTTTAATATATATACATCTAGACATATATTTGCATCTATAGAGCAAATACTTATACAAGAATTTCGCTGGATTTACACCAGCTGGGGGCTTGAACGGGCTAAAACCATTGCTTAATTCTTCACAAAAGGCGACGGATCAGATATATAAGTTAATCGTGCTCTGGCCTATGCAGCATTGTTCTTGACTTCTGAAAACATCTTGTGAAAACTACCTTGAGATAGAAGCGTCATTATCCTTCTATCTACGACTCTGCCAAGGGTAATCTTGTGCGAAGGTAAACACATTTGAAGACCCATAGTAGATACTTTTGAATGTTTGCCACTGGTGGACCACTACTGCAGAGCTAAGGGGAGGCAATCCGTGACACTCTTCTTCTTGTCCTTATCTCGAATTGGTCTCTTTCTTTCTTAAAGAGCCAATTTCTGGAGACTTTCTTGATAACATTCCATAGGCCATCCTCAGCGACAACTACCATTGTATTGTACCAATATCAACTTACTACATCGGTTAGACGCCAAACACGTAATGTGTAGACACAGACTTCTGCAGGGCTGAAGACTTAAATGTAGCTTCATATGTTTCACATCTAATATCAATAGTTAACTTTCTTAGTCATCACTATGGCTTCTTCCTCGCTGATCATTTTTTGTTTAATTCTCTTATAATGATACATAACATGAGGCGCACATAACAAGTTTTAAATATATTGAGAATGAAAGTGTGTGCTCATGTAAGTCTGTAATGATGATTTTGAGTTACTTCATTATATTATCATAGAGGAAAAATCTTTGATTTAATTAACCATTAACGAAGTAACAGAAAAATTCTTTCCCACATTTAGCTATGAGGCTAAGTGCAAAAATTAATCTTAGATAATGAAAATGAAAAATTAATAATAATTTTCTAAAATTTGCTAACTTCTTTTTCACTTAGCAAATTACTTCAGAACACTATATAAGATTAAATGCACATGTATGAAATATATATCAACACAGAAATTAAATTATAAAACAGGCTGTGAACAGAATATGCTATGGGAAACTCTATGCTCCGCATGTGTTGGAAATTCCGTACCGATTTCTGGCGAACGTTTAGTTATATTTCCGGTTGCCAGCGTAAGAGAAGCCTTGAACAGTGTTTTATGGATCTGTCCTATAATCCAGTAACTAGGCGCCCATCTTAGCCTGCGACATCGGCATGCTTGCGTGACATTTTAGTGCACAGTAATCGCTAAAAGTGGGTGGGCTCTCGCAACCAATTCTTCACTCTGTGCTGGGCGTTCAGTTGCGAGACAAACCGTGGCTTTAGATTGGCCGCCCGGTACAGAAATTATCTTATTAATTGTGAAGGCACTATAACTACATTTCACAGATATGTTTCTGGAAACAAGAGCACAGAAAGAGTTTCATCCCGAGATTTAATTTAGCTCCCAAGGAAACTAACTTGCCATTTATTTTGAAGAGAAGATAATTTCATGTAATCTTAGATTTTGTTATCCCAGCCAACAAAATCTCAGGGTCAGGCTTCCTTCACAGTTAGCGTTTTCCTAAAGGAACCAGCTTTTGCTCGTGAACAACTTAACGAAGTGGTTTCTGGTCCAGTGATGTAAACGAAATTAAAATATTCATAGCTAATGCAGATTTATTCTCTGGAACAATATCCTAGACCGCATTATCTTTTATATTTGGTCATGCGCTCTAATATAATCGACTGACCTTGTGTCTAGGTTAAACGAGACGCGCTTCGCCAAAACGAGGCAAAGTTCCTTTTTTTTTTTAAAATAATTTCTAAAACAGTTTTGGCGAAATATTCGTGAATATTTCGCCAAAACTGTTTCAGATATAATTTTTTTGTGTAAGTACCTTACAGAAAAAGCGAGGATCCTGCAGTTTTTAGGTCTTTTTCCAGAGGTAATGAGTGATAAACACAGTTCAGAGATAATAATTACCAGACTACTTAAAACTTAATCATGTGTCTATAAAGACGGTTTTATTTAAAAGGCAAACAAACAATCTTCTGAAAACCCTTCACGCTACCGCTAGAAGTTATCTCCGTTTTTCAGCTCGAAATAAATCCCAGTTTTGTTTCACGAAACCGTAGATTCTGTAACAATAGAACTAAAGGCTCTTGATACTGTTTTTTTTTTTTAAATCGGTATTTAACATGGAATAAAACGAAATTCAAGTTTTGCAGTGCAAAAGTTGAGGGAACTCTTCTATTTTATAAACAATAAAAAAAATTTCAGATTCCTCGGCACGAAACTAAATAAAACTTTCTTCTTGCATAAAACTAAAGGCATTTGTGGATGAATGAACGGGACGGAAATGAAAATTTCTAGGCAATAACTTACTTACAGAGTCGCTTCTCTTCTATCTTGGGGTGTAGAGGTTCACAGAGAGAGTGTCATGCTATTTACTAGCTGCTTTCCTTTTGGCCTGGCTCCAGTCCAGTCCTCGGTCCTTCAAAGGTTATCTGATGTTCTCCTCCCAGCGAACTCTGGGTCGTCCTGGAGGTCTGGATCACTGGCTCTTGGTTTCCCATATTTGCCGTGATAGCTGGTCCTCTCCCATTCTGCAGGCATAGCCAAACTATCGTAACTGAGACTGTCAAGTCCAGGTCTGTGGGGGCTGCATTTTGAGGCTATGGCCTATCGTCTGGTTGCGGACCATGTTCGTTCTTGCTACTTTGACCACCTTCCTCAAATACCTCATTTCTGATGCTACTAAATAGTGAATAGTTAAAATGCACTGTTTAAAAGATTTAATGACAATGTATGCTGGTGTTAGGTCAATCGGATTTTTACAAATCTCCTTCATATTTTTTCAGGAACATAATACGAAGTTGAAAGCGACATTGCTCATTGGTGGAAAAAGTCCAATCTTTACTCGGCATCAAGATGGTATCAGTCTCATCGGGGTAGGCTTTAGAAAGTGCCATGTCCAGTGGAATAGTTTCGACGGAGCCGAGGGCAGAGATTACTTATTTTTATAAAGTGATTAAAAAACTTGTATTTCTTCCATGTAATATTTACTTTCCAAATAACAACAAAATCCTAGATTACGTGCACTGTGTATATTATTATAAATTTCCAATATGGCTAAAAGGAACTTCATTGTATATTTCATCTATTTCTTTTTTAAACAAATCTACCTTGCTTTTTGTTCGGCGAAATCGTTCAGTATATTGCTAACTCTATGCTCCTTGTGATTCCACGTTCTTTTGATACGATTGCCAACTATTTAATCAGTCCTTCTGCATTGTTCATTACATATATGTTTTAATTTGATTTATATCCGAGATCTCTTCTCTCCTACAGTTAATTAACAAGAACTCATTGGACAGAAAGAAGAACACCAGACAATAGAAAAGAAATATAAGAGAGAGGCTCACCGATAATCGAACCAAGGGCATCCAAACAGCGCCGTTGCCTTGCTGTGAAAGTAAATCGTGAAAGGATGCACAGCCAATTTTAGCACCCCAAAAAGTGCTTTATTGACTGAGACCATTCTCACGACACCTACACAGCTACGGTATATGGGACTCGTGAACGACCCAGACATTTAAAGACCCAATCACTAATATAACTTTCTAACCAGCAAGTTTAAACCAAATAAATACCGAAATACTTGCCTAGTAATGTGTAGAGGACGACAAACAATGTTGGATAGTCTGGTAGGTTAAAGTCACAAATGGCTGAACACGTAAATAAATAATGAAGGAAACATGAGCCCTGTGAGCAGTAAATAAATAAATAAATATAGGTAATTAACAGGCACTCGTGGGACAGAAAGGAGTACACCAGACAACAGAATGGAAATAAAAGTGATACTGGGAATCGAACCAAGGACTATCCAAACGGTGCCATCACCTTGCTGTGAAAGTAAATCGTGAGAGGACGCACGCTCAATTTAGCACCCTTTCTGTCCAAAGAGTGCCTGTTAATTACTTACTTACTTAGTCGTTCCTCTTCTACCGTGAGGTGTACAGGTTTATAAGAGAGAGAGCCATACTATTCTATCGGCTGTCTTCCTCCTGGCTTGGTTCCATTCTAGTCCTCGGCCCTTCAAAGATTGTCCTCCCAGCGGACTTTGGGTCGTCCTGGAGGTCTGGATCCCTGGCTCTTAGTTTCCCATGCTTTCCGTGGTAGCCGATCTTCTCCCATTCTGCAGACATGGCCAAACCATCTCAGTTGGGACTGTTCTACTTGGGTCTGCAGGGGTTGGGTTTTTAGGCCTTGACGTATCGTCTGGTTGCGGACCATGTCTCTTCTTGTTACTTCAACCACCTTCCTCAGATACCTCATTTCTGAGGTTTGGATCTGGCCTGTTAATTACCTATATTTATTTATCTCCTTCAGTTACCGGTAGTAGGAATCGAACTGCCATAAATAAATATAGGAATACTGTTGATCGGTCTACATTCAAGAAATTGAAGCATTTTCCGGGGTTTCTATAGTCAAATGGAAGAGTTGACTTTGAGGTAAACATTTCTTTACAATGCAGCTAGCCCTTTGTCACCTGATTTTAAAGCTAAAACCTTTTCGTTTTCATGTCTGTTAATCCCAGCGTGGGATCCTTCCAGGCGAGGGGTCCTATTGTGGATGAATCGATGGAATCGGCTTAAAGCCGGCCTTTATTCTCATCTGAGGTGTATCGGACTGGGAATCTTGCAAGTCTGTGTTTGAGCGACCAGTCACAGACGGTGATGAAAAACAGAAATAATTTGTCTTACTGCAGAACTTAAACACCTTCCTGCGTATTCTCGATAGTTTTTTCTTTTCTTTTAAAACATGTTTCAGGACATACGCGGAAGATAATCTACTTCCGGTGTTGAAAGATCACTCGGTAGTTATTATCTCTGTTGTCGGCAACGTAATTAAAAAAATATCTAAAAGCATCTTTACTCACACAAGCTATCTAAGCTTCGAGAACATACGGCAGGCGTCTGTTGCTGATTGCATAATAATTAGATTAGGCTGATTATTGTACTGTACTTATTCGGTCTACGGTAGCCTTGTAGTGTAGTGGGGAGCTGAAGTTTGCGTTCTTGAGTCAAGTATTTCGCAATGGCTGCTGTGAGCCCGAAATATTGTAGAATTTCCTTGATGTTGTCTATCTATCTTGGTCCTCCTACTGACCTGAAACCAGATCTTCAACTGTTGTAAGTGCGTAATGGTCATTTGTGGGGCTCCATTCTTATGAGACGACCAAACCACCCTTTTTTTAAAAGAAAATGTTGCCTCGTTTTGGCGAGGCGCGTCCCGTTCAACCTAGTCGGTTATATTAGGGCGCATATCCAAATATATAAGACCTATAGGTCTGAAGAATATGATAGCAATAACACCTGATTCTTTGTCTCTCTATAGACTTGATACAGGAAGTAGATCCTACACTTTTTCTGATGTCATCGTGTTTCATTCTGTCTCTGCTGGTAACATTAATGGCTTTTCTTAAGCGTCTCGTCTCACAGGATGTGATTGTCCTCTGTTGTGCTTTGTTCAGCGACCATTTCTGACACTAATAGCAAAGACGTAGTAAGAGTATATTATGTCTCTGCTTTCTTATCGTTTCCATTCTGATATTCTGATGTTTGAGTAGCGTGGTTGCTAAATTACTGCATTGACTATTTGACATCTTGTTGCAATCTCTCTGTGAAAAGTCTTCCATTTTCTGTTAAAAAAAAAAGCTTACTATGTATATGAACTTTGGAACCCGTTTGAGCCTGATGTTGACATGTATGTTAATTGGGCCTGGGGATCTGCTGATCTTCATAGTTTCTGTCCTTGATGTGCTGATCTTCATGATGTGTCTTCCACAGATTGATTTCAGTGCATTTTTTCATGTTACCATTTGTTTTCATCTTCATACATTAGACTTTGGTCACCCGCTAAAAGTAACCAATTCAGTGAGTTGTATTCTTCACTTTCTGAGCCTACTTCTAGTTTGCTTCTGGTGTTATTTTGTCCATATAAATGTTGAACGGTGGTGATGATATCACACAGTCTTGTCGAACTCCTATGGTTTCATCAGATGCATCAGCTGTCCTTATGCTGTCCATCATTTTTGCTGGTGACTTTTAGCCTCCTAAAGCTCAACCCAACGCCAATGCCGTACTGGACTCGGGCGAAGTATTATGTAGGTTATCCCACGGGACCGTTACGGTAGCTATAAAGACAGGTCTGGGTCACACTGAAAAGTCTCTGGCAAACAGGGCAACGTCACTGTTATTATTAGTAACATACATTTTTTGTGATTGCTTGAAGACCTTACAAGTGGGCTGCGGGTGAAAGTAGTTACTTTCAGAAAGCCCTCAAGAAGTTATTCATCCACAACATTATCGTTTCTCTTTTCACTTCTTATGTGCCCTGGAGCGAGCACAACAGTTCGTTCCCTTCAGGGAAGTCTGCACCAAAGCATTTAAGTGCTGGAGGAGAGGTAGAGTCAAGAAGTCCTGACAGGGACTTGGTGTATATCATCCTTATGAGATTAACATCAACGGATAAACTTAATAAACTGTAGGTAAACTTTTGCTCGTGGCCTGATTTATGTGGTTCACTTATTAAACGAAAACTAGTGACCTGTCTCGGCAGGTTGATTTTTATATGAAGGCTTCATTTTGCGAGTTTTCATGACAGCGCAACCAGGCATGTTATCAATTTCCAGTCGCACGAAGGAAATGTTTTATCTTTTTTTATTCGCATGTGTTATAATCTTTTTTTCTATCTCCCAGTGTAGTTCCCTGTGACCTATAAGCAGCTAAGTAAAGGGTGCGACAACAGCTCCCTCATGAAGGTCGTAAGTAAAGGGTACGACAACAGCTCCCTCATGAAGGTCGTAAGTAAAGGATACGACAACAGCTCCCTCATGAAGGTCGTAAGTAAAGGGTACGACAACAGCTCCCTCGTGAAGGTCGTAAGTAAAGGGAACAACAACAGCTCCCTCATGAAGGTCGTAAGTAAAGGGTGCGACAACAGCTCCCTCATGAAGGTCGAAATATGCCACTAACATATTGCTGTGCATGGGCTGGCAAACTCATCGTGTATAACAAATTGCTAGTGGTATGCATTGAACCAACAGCTCATGAATGGCTTCCTGCCAGGGAACCAGCTGCAGTAGTATGGTCAGGCCCCTGTCAAAGGTCGGACGAATAGCCTGGGCCTCAAATCAAATGGAGGCCTCATCTCAGCCAAGGATGCAATACCCCTTCATGCCTTTCTTTGCGTTAAAATAATGTTTACCCCTTTTTCCAAATAATGAGGGGCTTTACAATATGAAATGACCTGGGGCCTCATCTCAGTTCTCTTAGAGCCTGGGTTGCGGATTGTATAATAATTTGATTACTGATTTGAGTACTGAAGACAGACAGTGGATAATTCGCAGTTCAATGGTGATTCTATGCTCCATAGGAAAGCAAAAGAAAATACTGATGGTGATGATGATGATGATGACGATGATAATGATGACAAGTATATTAGCTGATTTGCCGGCGTGGTCGCCTTTGCTCTAAAAAGACATTCAAGGAATTTAGCATCTACAATAGTTTAGATCTAGTTCATAGAACTTAAGGTGCAAAGTGATGTCTCTGGGCTACTCTCTATTAATCTTAGACTTCACGTCCAGTCCTATGGCCTGTTCTATATTTGGGTCCTAATATTCCATGTTCCTAGCTGTCTATGATTTCTTCTTGAAGTAATTGGAAGTCAGTGAAGTAGTCTTACAACGCTGTAGAATATATGCGAAGTTTTCCGCTTACGCACCCAGGCTGCTACTTTGAGGAGAAGTCAAACCAGGAGCAGTCTATCTTAGCATCTCAAATGCCAAAAGAACTGTAAATAAATGTCTGATTTTGGTAGGGGTCTATTCCCTCCACTACCCTCTCATGTAGAACATTACCACATGACAATCTAACCATATAAGGTTTTGCTTCTTTCGTTTCGCCTCTCATGTTTACAAACTCACTACTTCACAGATCTAACAGGATGCTCCAAGATGTTATTTTCTTGCAATTGTTTATCACAACAACGTTTATATGCTGGAAGTATTACATCACTGACAGTTCTTAATCTTTACCAAGATTGTCATTCGACCGTGTATTTGGGCACGTCATGTTTGCAAACTAGCGCCTTATCATGCGACAGCGTAGTTTCGTATTTCTTCCCGAGACAAAAGGTCTGGGTTAACAATAGGAAAGCCGCTCAGTGTAAACTCTTACTCCGCCTGGAGCAGGCGATAAGCGAAAAGTCAATGTGGTAAGTTCGTTCCTTCGCTACACGTCGCCGATAACAAAGGAGAAAATAACAAGGATAGAGGGGTGGGTGAGAGGTGTGACAAGATGTGAAAAACTTGAACGATGAAAGCGAAACCAACAAATACTGGAAGAATTAGCACCTAAAAGGGAAGACAAAGTAATAATTCTGGAGATGAGTGAAGACGAAAAAAAAAAGAACGAATATTTTTCGTGAAATAGGGACGGCAAGAGGCAGCGAGTAAAGGAAAAGGGCACACCTCATGAAAAAGCTGGACCTAATGTGAAATCTGTAATACTTCACTCCTCTGCTGCAGTATTTTTAGCCACAGGATAATAGGGTTATTTAAGTATCACAGCTTCACGTGTATGGGAGTATCTCCCTAGGAGCATGTCTGCTGGAAAAGCAAATGATTTGCCTCGATCAGACATAGATATTTTTGCTGAGCAATTTCGTACAAATTCTGTGACGTAGAGAGCAGCTCGTTAACTGCAGTTAACATTCTATCTAAATCAGTGTAGAAAACTGTTGTGGTCAGTTTGCTGAGTCTATAGTATGTAAAATGTACCTGGTTAATTTTGGAGACTTTAATTTAATAGTTTCTTGATCAAAGGGGAGGTACTCATGTTTTACTGGGATTGTAGTTAACAGTGGTGGTTGTCCCACTTGTCTGTTAACCCAGCGTCTAATTTTAGAACCGATGTCAGCTTTTCCTGACATGTTCACCCATCTGAGTTTAGCTCAAGGGTCTAGGATCACGACGCATGCGCGAAGAATCTGGCGCGATTTAAGACATCCTGTGTTAGGAGAGTCGAGCTGTAGTTTTGAGAGGGTCAAGACGGTTTTGGGGAAAGTCCTCTGTGTGTGTTCGACCAAGATGGTTAAAGATTGTTCCCCAATGTTATATTCTGATGCGCCTAGGAGGCGAGTGAGTTTTTGTGATATTTATTGTGAGGGACATTAAGGTAATTTACCCTTAAAACAGTTTCTTTATTGCCAGAATGATATATGACTTTTTGTAGCCAGCTAGTGACTTTTCCCTGGGCGGGAAAGAGTCCATCTAAGAATACCAGTAATGGAGCTCACGAAGTATTCTAATATTATATGCACTGGGCTGGTGTATGCCCAAAGAACTTTACAGGTGCTGTGTCCCGCTATCTGCGGTGATGCCATTTAACAAGGTTGGACTCACCCTGTTTGTTATAGAAATATCACGGAGCCATCATATCTATAAGCCTGCCATATTGCGCGGCCTGCTGTAGAAACATATATATATATATCTGACTTACTGATGTCAGAAAGGAGTTGTGTAAACTCACACATTTGCTGTATTTTGCTGTAGCTGACGAAGGTGGAATTGTACGAGATCAGCTTTATTTTATACATGCACCGCTGGCTGATGAACTGTATTCATACATGCTATTTCCTGAATTGTCAATGACTAATTTATGTTGATGTCGGCATACCTGTCGTTGTGATGTATTAAAGTCAATCAAACGTCAGAGGTGTTCCAAGAACTATGTGAATTACTGCATGTAATTACTACAACAAGTGTGATGTCATTTAGATGCATTGTCTTCCACGAACTTTCATACACGCATTTGCATTCATTGAGGTCTACTCACACTCTATATTAATACAACACCTCAACACTTTCAAGTCATCCAAACGAATGCCAGCATTGTTGCGGCCAACCAGAGCCTGTATACAATTATGTCCGCCTGTGGGGCTTAGAATCGTTTCCAACATTGATACTGGACATTCTTCAACATTCAACTCAACATTTACAGTGGCCAAACTGAGCCTGTCCTATTTGTGTCACGGACACCTGTTACGCTTGGACGAACACAGACCATTCCTGACTGTTTACATGTATAGTGGTTGTGGTAAGTTGGGATTATATAATATAGTTATAGGGGACTTAGTGTACTGACTGAGATCAGCTGTGAAGGTATCTGAATCTAATAAGTGTGGTGTGTTACAGATGACCTTACTTGCTACCACATTTAGACCTCAATCAGACTTATTCTTGAATTTTGTGATGACTACGTTCAATGTCTAGGGTTATGATAGTGATGTAGTGTAATTCACAACAACCAACAGACAGATAAACATCTAAGTTAAGATCCTCAACAAATTAACAACAATCTGACAGTCACAAACAACTAGCACTCTAAAGATTATCTTATTAAGTCAAGGGTTAAATTTTAACAAATGTATTGAATTTTTTTCAATAAATAGATATCCTGATCCTACTACACAGTGAATCAGGAATCACAATCAAATGTAAACACAATGTTTATGTACAAAATTTTATACAAAGGATCTTTGTCCCGCCATATAATATTATTATAATATGAGTGTAATGTTGTGAGGTAGTATTATGAGGCAATACTGGCTGTTTGAGCTAGGTTGTTGGTTGTCATCACGACTTCATGTGTTTGTTACTGGTGGAAATAATATTAAAGGATTCACAGATTCTTTTACTTTTTAAAACAATTACTGTCCCTCTTGGACTATTTATGTAAGTTCAACTGAGGTGGGTTATACCAAGGTGAGCTGCTCGTGCTGACACATTCTTAGCTCATATAGCGGCTGCAGGAAAACTGTATCCTCTGCTCGCTTGCTTCTTAGTTTGCTAGAAAAACCCACAATGGCCGATATCTTGGGCAAGGAGTCTGCTGCCAGAGTTCTGGATCAAGCAAGGCTCAGACCATGTGCTGCTATATTAACATCAATACCACGGTCCCTGAAATAAGAAGGTTGTGCCTCCTTCTTCATAACTAATATATAATATATTTCCACACTGACGTACAAGACAGTACAAACATAAAGTTCAGCGCTGTAGGCCAACTGCTAGCTTTTCATGTGACAATATACACCAGTATTCCTCTCCCTAATGGTTACAACGCCTCTGCAATTCCAGCGTTAATCCCTGCTATACAATAGGATAGGTGTCATGTTACATATGGCAATCCAATATATCTATCTGTATAGGCAGTTATACTCATCTCTGACAATCTTTACAAGGTGGAGCAATATCTAGGCTTTGCCTCATGTTTGCTACTGAACCACACACATACAGACATAATTTATCATTTCACATTCAATTTTCATATAAAATATATTAAATATGTCTAGCTTACCACAATTCAAGGAAATATTAAACAAGTAACGTTGACTGGCGATGAATTCTGGCACAATTTTGATCTGCCGCTTTCCAGGCTTTTCCTTTATTAGAAATTCTTAGCCTGTTCTCAACGCACTTGATTTTCACATAATTTATTTTCAAAATGGCAGTGAACTGACGCTTCTATTTGACCATATCTAACGTTCTAACCAATCAGGCCATGTTTACATGAGCCTTTGAAAAAAACTATCCATCCTATAAGTTGCCATTAACAACAATATTTGTATTTGCAGTTAGACCAATAAGGTTTCGCCTTACATTTTACTACAGCCAATCAAATCGTATCTAACTTGTCGGCCTCATTTCCCCCAAAGCAGTGTTTTCCAAACATGCCATAAAAAAATAAGCAGATATGATCTTGTGCTGTCAGTCAACCCCACTATAGTATTTTGGCTATAATTTGTTAATTAATAGACTATTTGCGTAACACATAACATATTCTTTGTCAGCAAGTCCTAAGGTACAAGAATATATAAGTTTAATGGGGCTAAGTGGCTTCGTTCAAAATATGTATTTTTCTACGATAGTCATGTATTTGCTGTTACCACCTGTTCACTTCCATACTATGGGATGTCTTCTGTACTGTCAGACTAATGTCAGGAGCTTAGACATAAAACAGTAGAATGTCAGGTTTCCCAATAAGACTTTAAACCTGTTTTAAAAACCTAACCTCGTATCGTTAGTGTTTTTTATTCCTGTTTATTTGAAAAAATCAGGCCTTCATGCGTTTCGCGTGTGATTGGCGTTCACTTTTTAATCGCGAGACGACGTAGTATTATTGCTTCGCTCCGTCTATCCTTTCTCGTCTCTGCTTAGCCCGTCTGTCTTTTTAGGTCAACTTTGTGTGTATAATTTCATTAATGTAGTATTTGTATCTAGGTCATTATGCAGTGTGCCTATCAAGGTCGTCTAATAAATACAGTACCAGTTTTATTTTTAGAAACGCGTGTAGTTTATGCAGACAAAGTAGAAAAAGGGGATCTCTTGTTCAGCCATTATGGCGTTCCACAACGCAGGCGTACGCTATTGGGAAAGCACTGGTCTTTCACCATTCTTCTTTCTTTCTATTGTATTATCTCGTTCGGCTTTACATTTATGTTCTAATTTTCCAGTTTTATTCCAATTTATATATGGGTATTAGAATTTTCTCACTACAATTCTCCCCACTTAAAACAGACATCATATGTCAGTCTCTAATTCTATATACACATAGATAAATTTATTACTATTCCTGGTGATTACTCTGATTCTCATCGCACGGATGGCGGCTTAGAAAATCAGCATCAACGTTTCGCTGATTTTATTTTTATCATGGATTAATGCAGGTGGGTCAATTCAAAGTAAGCACTACTGACGAAGGTTGCTTCAGACCTCTGCAATCCAAGAATCCATTTCAGTTACGTTACTGAACAGCGGCAAGTGTTACTGCTGGTCTTAAGGCTGCTTAGCAATCAATATTCACCATTTATCTTCTCTGAGTCTGCTCAACGACATGTCCCGAGAATATTATATTTTCCTCAAATTGTACGTTATGAGGAGTTGATCTATATGGTGATATCTGAGTTGTGTAGGGGATCCAATAATTTCCTGATCAGCGTTAATAAACACTCGGACTATCCTCAATTCAAAAAGGCAACAATGGAGACACTCTGCTCCTCCGAAATATTCACAGCCAACAATTGGTCTGATCTCAGGCTTGATTGAATGTGGAAACACCCTTCTAATAATATTCTTAAAATATGCTATAATGTGCCACTCAAATGGAGGCCATATTCATCAACTATATTTCCGCCTACCGACAATTTGGTGAATTAAGATAATATGTGGGAAAATGAGTTTCTGCATCAGAAATCAATTCGCCCTTAGCTTTGCTATAATATGAGTGGGTGATCTCCATCCAGGGTCCGATCAATACTTCCCCTTGGACGGTGTAGGGTCGGGTGACTACCAATGTCACCAGTGCCCTTTTCATGCTAAATTAATAACCATATTGTGAACCGCTGTGAGCATTTTCCGAATTGCTCACTCGTCCACTCCCCACTTTTCTTCTAACATTTGGTTTCGGGTTCAAATCTGGCGGATTATCTTCAATATTAATTTCAGCCAGTTCCCTAACTGCGGCATCAAACTGTGCCTGGGTTGACTGGTCTGAGTTTCTATTTTCTCTGGATGCCCTTCTCAGAGTTGCGAATCTAAATATTTTTGGTGAAAACTGTTGGTGGGAAGGTGGATACCTATCCTCTATGTCAACCTTATTATTTTTATTTTCCTTGTTATTTTTAGGCCCATATGTTTCAGAATGCTTGGCTGGCATCTGATTATGATTTTCCCAACTTGGGGACTGTACCTTGCTACATTTTTCACAGGCCCCCACAAATTGTGCAATATCAGCAGCTACTTGGGGCCAGTAATATTTTTCAGATGTCCTTTTACGTGTGGTTCCATTCCTCTGGTGTCCACCGTCAGGTACAACATGAGCTTGTGCCATCACTTTTTCCCTGTAGGGAGCTGGCAATACCTACTGTCCCTGTTCTTTGGATCCTGCTCTAGCTTTCCTGAAGAGCAGTCCCTCCTTTAAATAGAATTGCCCTTTCTTAGGGTGTGCATGGCTTGTTGGCAATTTACCAAAGCAAGGTTTTAGTGATTTATCCTTTGCCTGGGCCTTTCTCATCTGCTTATGGGAATAAATTAGTGGTGGTTCTTCCTCCGTTCTACTAGGGGTCGACCTAACCTGAAGCGTGGCCATTACCACAGGTTTTACCGGGCTTCCTAGAAAAACATATTTACTTCCTAACACCAGCGGGTAATTAGGGTCGTCACACACGGCTGCTCTAATCACTCCTTCCACGTACCTAGTCTTAACATTTATCTCGGCTACGGGAAGTGTCATGGTGGATATTCCCTTTACGGCCCCTTGTATCTCCACTTTCCCTGTGGTATACTGTTCAGGGTGCACTAGGGTTGCACTCACAACTGAGTCATATTCTAAACCTGAATCGTAAAGGCACCTAACCTTGGCACCATTACATGTCACTTCTTCACAGATGGGGGGATGTTGAAGATTTATATGATTCTCTGTCAGTTTCTTCTTCCCCTTGTCCACTGTTATCATGCATGCCGCGTGATATGGAGGAACTTTCCTACCACATTCACTAGTATTATGATTATGCATCCTGCATATTTGACAATATTTTCCTTCCTGTCTGAAGGGTTTCCTGTCATCATATTTCCTTTCATTGAATTATGGGGTTTTATTTTTATTATCATATCGTGGCCTATCAAACTGATGCTTACCTTTGTTCTGATCTCTATGATCAAACTCATTAAAGTTTTGTGGTGCCTTAAAATTATCTACCTGTTTCTTTTTATTACCAGTTACTTCTGCTTGAGCTGCCTGATATCTTTCAGCAACATTTAGTAACTCACCCAGCCACTCTGCACCTTGTTCCATGAGAAACTTTCTCAGGTCTGGAGCCATGGACTCTCTTAGCTGCTCTATAAGGATCATTTCCTTAAGATCTTGGGTTTTCCCCAGAGCCGTCCATTTCTCCAAGTATGTCTCTAACCGTGAAGAGAACTGGTGATATGTCTCACCTGACAGTAGTTTAGCATTCCTGAACTTTTTTCTATAAAATTCTCCATTCTTTTCATATCTTAGCAACAGAGCCTGCTTTAACATGTCATAATTGTCTTGGTCATCTCTGCTCATCTTGGCAAAAACGTCATAAGCTGTACCCCGAAGCCCTTGTGATAACTTTAAGCTCCACCTTTCTCTCTCTAACCCATACGTGGTAGCTAACAGTTCATATCTATTTAGGTAACTCTCGATGTCATCGTCTTTCTCAACAAAATGATCTAAATGAAAACTCATAGCTGAGGTTGAGGCTCCCTGACTAGCAGTAGCATCAGAGGTAAAGGGACTGGCACCATTTTCAGGAGCATGGCCTTGAAATTCCAACTCCCTTAGTCGTAACTCGTGCTCCCTTTGTAATCTCTTATCTTCTGCTTCCCTCTCTGCAGCCAATCGCTTGTCTTCCCTTTCAGCAGCCTGCCTTCTTTCCTCTGCTTCCCTTTCTGCAGTCAATCTTTTTTTCTTCTGCCTCCAATGCCTTTGCCTCTTTGTCAGCCTCAATCTGCAACCTCTTAATTTCTTTTTCAGCCTCTAACTTTCTTTCAGCCTCAAATTTTCTTTCTTCACGCTCAATAAATTTGTCACATTCAGTTGTGACATAAGCAATCATAATTTGCCCCTCCATTCCCAATTCTTTAGCAGCCTGCACAGCAGCAGATCGAAACTTTGCCAGGTCTGCCATTTTCTAACAGGCAAATTTATACAATGTTTAACTAAACAATTCAATCTATGACTAATTATACTAAGGACAACCACAAGCACTGAGAGCTCAACCTTATTTATTTTCCACCCAAGAATACCTTTTTAATTTTTATTATTCCCTGAAGTGAACTCCCCCCAATATATGTGCTAGGAGAAGGTTCAAAATCCCGGACAGGACCCCAATATATGTGGTAAGTTGGGATTATATAATATAGTTATAGGGGACTTAGTGTACTGACTGAGATCAGCTGTGAAGGTATCTGTATCTAATAAGTGTGGTGTGTTACAGATGACCTTACTTGCTACCACATTTAGACCTCAATCAGACTTATTCTTGAATTTTGTGATGACTACGTTCAATGTCTAGGGTTATGATAGTGATGTATTGTAATTCACAACAACCAACAGACAGATAAACATCTAAGTTAAGATCCTCAACATATTGACAACAATCTGACAGTCACAAACAACTAACACTCTAAAGATTATCTTATTAAGTCAAGGGTTAAATTTTAACAAATGTATTTGTGGTGAAGTGGGATGTTATAAATATTTATAGGGGACTTAGTGTACTGACTGAGATCAGCTGTGAAGGTATATATATATCTAATAAGAGTAGTGTATTATATATCACCTTACTTGCTACCACATATCTATATATCTCAGTCAGAATTATTCTGGAATAGTGTGATGACTACGTTATGTGTCTAGGGTATGTGTATGATGAAGTGTAAGTCACAACAACAGACAGATAAACAATTTAATTTAATCCACTACTCTTAACAACACTGTGACACTCACATACATATAACACTCTATGAGAATATCTTAAAGAAGTCACTCGTAACTTTTCAAATAACAATATGTATTCATTACTGGCATGAATGAATATGTGTCCTGATTCAACTACAAGGGAACCAGGAATCACAATCAATTTAAATTACAAGTTATGTACAGAATGTATTTAATATGAATATTGTAGTGACATATATTATTACAAATGTTCTATGTGTGTCAGTTGTGTAGTAGTAAAATGAGGTAATACTGGTTTTGTTTTGTTCAAGCTCTGTTGGTATTTGTCATCATGACTTCAATAGTTTGTCTTTAGGGACTAGTATTGGAGATGTTCACAGTTCCTGATTTTAAGACAAGTAAATTCCCCTCTTAATGTTAATTTTACAAAGTCAGTTCAAGATGAGGGGACATAATGTTGAGCTCAGCTGGCCAAGTTAGCTTATCTGGCGTGATGGCGGCAGGAAAGGACTCCTCTGCTCGAATTCTCCTCTGGGCTCTGGAGACACCTCACTGATAGCTAAAAGGACCAAGGAGTATGCTGTCCGACTCTGGATTCAGCAAAGCTCTGACCAGGTGCTGCTCACTACCATCAAGACCACTGTCCCTGAAATCAAGAAGGATGTACCTTCTACTTCATAACTAACTTAAACTCTCTTGTTACACTGATCACAACACAGCACAAACATTGAGTTCAGAGCATTAGGCCAACTGTCAGCTTCATTTGAAATACTTTATTCCAGTATTACCCTTCTTAATGGTTACTACGCCTCTGCAATTCCAGCATTATTTCTTTCTATTCAATCATCCAGGTGTCAGTGTACTGTTTGGCCATTCCATGCCGTTTTACTTCTCTCCGACACCCTCTGTTCAGGCTGGAGCATTACAGGCTTTACCTCACGTTGGCCACTGAACTACACATATATATACAGGCATAAATCAACAATTCACATTCAATTTTCATTAAAAGATATTGAATGGTTCAAGCTTACCACAATTCATACGAATAAACACAGATACGTTGATTAGCAATGAATTCTGGCACAAACTGGCACAAATTCCCATCTGCTTATCTTCCAGGCTTTTATTTAGCCAAATATAAGCTGGCTTCAACGCACTGATGCTTTATCAATCTTATTTAGACAAGTGGTTTCGAACTAACGCTCCCAAGTGTGTATATCAGCGAGTCTGACCAATGAGCCCCGTTTCGACAAGTGTTTGAAAAAATGTTACCTTTCCCCGTTTCCCCTAACAACCAAGATAGTATTTATAGCCCGACCAATCGTGGTTAGGCTTTCATTTGTTGCGCTCCAATCAATTTGGAGTTTACATGGTAGGCTATTTCTGTAACGTAAATTTTTTTCAAACACGTTAAAAAAAAATCTTATGAGCAGAAATGATTTTATGTTGTCAGGCACCCCCAATATTTTATTTTGGGTATAATTTATTAATTCCTGGACTATTTGCGTAACGTTTTACATATTATTTGTCAGCAAGCCCTAAGGAACCCAAAAATCCAAATTTAAAAGAGCTACGTGGCTGCGTTCAAAATATGTATTTTCTACCTCCTGTTTCGAAGATGTGCTGTCTGGGTACTGTTATGTTTTCAACCGTAAACCCATCTAATGTTATCTTTTCTAATAAGAGTTTTTTATGATTTATAAACCTAACTCTGGGAAAGGGTAGTGTATTTTATCACTGTCCGTCTGAAAAAAAATTAGTGCATGTAGACTTACACGCGTGATGGCAGCATTTGTGAACCGCGCGACGCGTGTTGCATGCGTTCCTGATTTTCAGCCCTCCCCTCTCTCTCTATCCTTTTGTCCATCTGTTCGTTCGTTTTGGTAACGCAGTATAATTAATGTTAGGATTAATTTAGGTCATTACGCAGGGCCTCTCAATGCTTTTCCAAGAAATACAGCACACGTTTCATTGAAGAAAGCGGGTAATAATACAGTAAGCTTTTATATCAACGTGAAAGCATTACAATTTGCAGACGTAGCAGAAAACAAGGGGGATTTCGAGTACATTCTTTGTGACAGCACTGTCATTTTACCATTGCTCTTTTCTTTATTTATTTTATTTGTTAGGCTTCATATTTACCTAATAATTTATATATGTGGATTAGAATATTTCATGACACCTCCCCTCTTAAAACAGACATTATATGTCAGTCCTTTATTCTATATACACATAGAGAAATTTATTATTATTGCTGGTGTTTACGGTGATTCTCATCACACGGATGGCGGCTTAAAAAATCCGCTCCCAAATTGGTTTTTCCAGATATATACTCAATGCTAAAATTATATGGAGCCAGAAGCAAAGACCATCGGAGTAACCTAGAGTTCTCATGCTTAGCCTGTGCTAAAAACGATAAAGGTTTGTGATCTGTTTGCAACTTAAATGCCTTCCCATATAGATAAATATTGAATTTCTTTATCGCCCATATTACTGCAAGACATTCTTTTTCGCTAGTTGAGTAGTTGATTTCAGCTTTATTCAACTTTCTGCTAGCATATGCCACTGGGCTTAATTCCCCATCCAAGGCATCTGATTTCTGTAGTAGAGTTGCACCTAACCCAATATTACTTGCATCCGTCCTTACTATGAATTCTTGACTTAAGTCAGGTAATTTCAAAATGGGTTTACTTGTGAGCTTTTCCTTCAATTCTTGGTAAGTCATTTCACATTGTGGTGTCCATGTAATGCGATCTGGATGTCCTTTACGTGTCAATTCCGTTAAAGGTGCACATATGGAATTAAAGTTTTTTGATATACTTCTGGTAGAAACCACATAATGAGACAAAGGATCTCACGTCCTTCTTGGTTTGTGGTCTCGGGGCTTTCTGTAGTTTCTCTAAATTCTTTGGGTCAGGGGTCATGTTTCCCTGATAAACTGTGTGTCCCAAAAATTCCAATTCTTTACATCCAACGCAACATTTGGTTGGACGGGCTGTTAAATTTGCCTCCCTAAGTCGATCAAACAGCATGTTCAGAGAGTCAATGTGTTCCTCAAATGTTTCTGTTGCTATAAGGATATCATCCATAAAATTTGTTATACAGGGATTATTCAGAGGATCCAATAATTTTCTCATCATTCTAGAGAAGACACTAGGCGCATTCTTCAATCCAAATGGCAATCTATTAAACTCATAGTGTCCTTCTGAGGTACTAAAAGCTAGGTATGGTCTAACCTCAGGCTTTACTGGAATCTGATAGTATCCTTTACTCAGATCCACTTTTGAGAAATATTTAGCTTTATTTAGTCTGGCAAACAGCTGATTTGTATCCGGCAATGGATCCACCTGTCCTTCTGTAATAGCATTCAGTCTCCTGTAATCTATACAGAGTCTATGTTCTCCAGAGGGCTTCCTTAAGAGTACAACACCGGAACTATACGAAGACTCACTGTGCGAAATAATTCCTTCCTTCAACAGATAGTCTATCTCTTCCTTCAAAGCTTTCTCCTTAGCAAACGGAATCGAATATGGTTTCATACAGACAGGTGTGGGGTCTATCAGTTTCATATCATATTCCAATAGGTTTGTATGCCCTGGTCGGTCTGTTAACACCTCTGCATGATTATTTAGAACCTGTTGCACTCTCTCTTTCTGAGTTTTCGTTAAATGTGTACTGATTTTCACCTGTGCTGCTGTCTCACAGGGGTGTAATGGATATTCAAATGATGAAAGTGGTTCCTTTTTCATCTCCATGGCGATGGACAAGGTCAACAAGTGTGTCTCTTCCTGATGTTCTCTTTCCAAATATTTCTTCAGGAGATTCACATGATAGATTTTTTCTTTCCCCTTCTTATCTATCTTATAATTTGTTCTAGACACCTTCTCTAAAACTGTATATGGACCCTGCCATCCAATTTGTAACTTATTCTGACTCCCAGGCAAAAGAAGCAGTACTTTCTCTCCCACAGCCAAATTTCTGTCTTTCGCCTTCCTGTTATAATAGGCAGCATGTTTCTTCCTGGCTTGTTTCAAATTTTCATTGGCAAGTTTCCAGCCAGTTTTCAACCGAGTGGTCAGCTCATTCACATATTGGTATGAAGATGTAATGTTTTCCTCTGCCTTTTCATCAGTCCACGTTCTTAACAAAGCTACATATGGACCTTTAATTGTGTGGACTTATTTGTCCATGCACCGGTATGGTCTCTTCCACTCGAAGCTTTATAGTGATGATTTTTCCTCCCAGAATTATCATTCACAAAACGACCGCTACCAATTTTTCTTGTCTTGGGGCTTTCTCCCCTCTTAAAATTCTTGATGAGAGATTTCCTCTCTACATCCTCTTCCTCCAGTTTGCTTAAGTCCGATTGAGGGATTGTCGGCTTATCCTGGGGTAAGACATCCTTTTGCACTCTCCGCATAGTGGCCATTGTAAAACAGTTAAGTGAAGCTTGTCCGTGAAAAGGGGCTTCCCATTCCATTTGGTCCACTTTATCAAATCTATTTTTCTTTTTATTATCAGGCCTAATTTTGCCCCGTGGCGTGTCCAGGTCCTGATCCATGTTCCCACTTGTGGGTGTTCCCTCGTGTGCTATGCTACACCTTTCTACAAAATTCTCAATGTCCCATCTTGCTTTGGGCCAATAATAATTGTGAGCCACCTTTTGAATGATGGTACCTATCTTCTCATGGTCCCCATCTGGTTTCACATGTAGGCTCCTTATTAAGTCTGCCCTATATCTTTTTGGAAGAACCAGCTGTCCGTGACCATTGGATCTAGTTCCAGTCTTCCTATACATCAACTTGTTTTTCATGTAAAAATCTCCCTTGCCTGGAGTTGTATGACAAGTTGACAATTTTCTGAAACAAGGCTTGAGTGTTTTATCCCCAGCCTGTGCCTTCCTCATCTCTTCTGGAGTGGTATCTAACATAATATCCTCCTCCTGTCTTGAGGTCGACCTGACCTGAAGGGTTGCCATATACACAGGTTTCCTTCTGCAACGGTCAGTGTCATGATTGTCCATCTGACAATTCTTACACCCCTTTTTCCTTGGTTGAAAGATTTTCTTTCATTATATTTTCTTTCATCGAATTGTGGGAATTTATTTTTATTGTCATACCGTGGCCTATCAAATTGGTGCTTACCTTTATTTGGATCCTTAGGATCAAATTTATTAAAGTTCTGTGGTGCCCTAAAGTTGTCCACCTGTTTCTTTTTATTACCTGTTACCTCTGCTTGAGCTGCTTGATACCTTTCAGCAACATTTAGCAACTCATCCAGCCTCTCTGCACCTTGTTCCATGAGAAACTTTCTCAGGTCTGGAGCCATGGACTCTCTTAGTTGCTCTATAAGGACCATTTCCTTAAGATCTTGGGTTTTCCCCAGAGAAGTCCATTTCTCCAAGTATGTCTCTATTCGTGCAGAGAACTGGTGATAGGTTTCACCTGACAGTAGTTTAGCATTCCTAAATTTTTTCCTGTAAAACTCTGCATTCTTTTCATACCTTAACAAAAGAGCCTGCTTTAGCATGTCATAATTTTCCTGATCACCTCTGCTCATTTTTGCAAAAACTTCATAAGCTGCCCCACGAAGTCCCTGAGATAACTTTAAGCTCCACCTTTCTCTCTCTAACCCATATGTGGTAGCTAATAGTTCATACCTATTCAGGTAGCTCTCTATATCATCGTCTTTCTCAACAAAATGATCTAAATGAAAATTCATAGCTGAGGTTGAGGCTCCTTGAGTAACCGTAGCATCAGAGGCAAAGGGACTGGCACCATTTTCAGGAGCATGGCCTTGAAACTCAAACTCCCTTAGTCGTAACTCATGTTCCCTTTGTAATCTTTTATCTTCTGCTTCCCTTTCTGCAGCTAATCTCCTCTCTTCCCTTTCTGCAGCTAATTTCTTCTCTTCTCTTTCTGCAGCCTGTCTTCTTTCCTCGGCTTCCAATTTCTTAGCCTCAGCCTCAATCTGCAACCTCTTAATTTCCTTGTCAGCCTCTAACTTTCTTTCGGCTTCAAACCTTCTTTCTTCGCGTTCAATAAATTTGTCACATTCCGTAGTAACATAGGCAACCATAACTTGCCCATCTAATCCTAACTCTTTTGCAGTCTGAACAGCAGCAGATCGAAACTTGGCCAGGTCCGCCATTGTCTATCATGTAAATTTCTACAATGTCTAACCAACAATTCAAATTCTAAATATATATAATGGACAACACAGGCACCGTGAGCTCAACCTTATTTTATTCCACCCAAGGATACCTTTTAATTCTTATATTCCCTGAAGTGAATTACCCCCAATATTTTTAATAGGGAAAGATTCAAAATCCCAAGAGCGAGACCCCAATATATGTGGTGAAGTGGGATGTTATAAATATTTATAGGGGACTTAGTGTACTGACTGAGATCAGCTGTGAAGGTATATATATATCTAATAAGAGTAGTGTATTATATATCACCTTACTTGCTACCACATATCTATATATCTCAGTCAGAATTATTCTGGAATAGTGTGATGACTACGTTATGTGTCTAGGGTATGTGTATGATGAAGTGTAAGTCACAACAACAGACAGATAAACAATTTAATTTAATCCACTACTCTTAACAACACTGTGACACTCACATACATATAACACTCTATGAGAATATCTTAAAGAAGTCACTCGTAACTTTTCAAATAACAATATGTATTCATTACTGGCATGAATGAATATGTGTCCTGATTCAACTACAAGGGAACCAGGAATCACAATCAATTTAAATTACAAGTTATGTACAGAATGTATTTAATATGAATATTGTAGTGACATATATTATTACAAATGTTCTATGTGTGTCAGTTGTGTAGTAGTAAAATGGGGTAATACTGGTTTTGTTTTGTTCAAGCTCTGTTGGTATTTGTCATCATGACTTCAATAGTTTGTCTTTAGGGACTAGTATTGGAGATGTTCACAGTTCCTGATTTTAAGACAAGTAAATTCCCCTCTTAATGTTAATTTTACAAAGTCAGTTCAAGATGAGGGGACATAATGTTGAGCTCAGCTGGCCAAGTTAGCTTATCTGGCGTGATGGCGGCAGGAAAGGACTCCTCTGCTCGAATTCTCCTCTGGGCTCTGGAGACACCTCACTGATAGCTAAAAGGACCAAGGAGTATGCTGTCCGACTCTGGATTCAGCAAAGCTCTGACCAGGTGCTGCTCACTACCATCAAGACCACTGTCCCTGAAATCAAGAAGGATGTACCTTCTACTTCATAACTAACTTAAACTCTCTTGTTACACTGATCACAACACAGCACAAACATTGAGTTCAGAGCATTAGGCCAACTGTCAGCTTCATTTGAAATACTTTATTCCAGTATTACCCTTCTTAATGGTTACTACGCCTCTGCAATTCCAGCATTATTTCTTTCTATTCAATCATCCAGGTGTCAGTGTACTGTTTGGCCATTCCATGCCGTTTTACTTCTCTCCGACACCCTCTGTTCAGGCTGGAGCATTACAGGCTTTACCTCACGTTGGCCACTGAACTACACATATATATACAGGCATAAATCAACAATTCACATTCAATTTTCATTAAAAGATATTGAATGGTTCAAGCTTACCACAATTCATACGAATAAACACAGATACGTTGATTAGCAATGAATTCTGGCACAAACTGGCACAAATTCCCATCTGCTTATCTTCCAGGCTTTTATTTAGCCAAATATAAGCTGGCTTCAACGCACTGATGCTTTATCAATCTTATTTAGACAAGTGGTTTCGAACTAACGCTCCCAAGTGTGTATATCAGCGAGTCTGACCAATGAGCCCCGTTTCGACAAGTGTTTGAAAAAATGTTACCTTTCCCCGTTTCCCCTAACAACGAAGATAGTATTTATAGTCCGACCAATCGTGGTTAGGCTTTCATTTGTTGTGCTCCAATCAATGGGGAGTTTACATGGTAGGCTATTTATGTAACGTAAGGTTTTTTCAAACACGTTATAAAAAAAATTTTATGAGCAGAAATGATTCCATGCTGTCAGGCATCCTCACTATTTTATTTTGGGTATAATTTATTAATTCCTGGACTATTTGCGTAACGTTTTACATATTATTTGTCAGCAAGCCCTAAGGAACCCAATTATCCAAATTTAAAAGAGCTACGTGGCTGCGTTCAAAATATGTATTTTCTACCTCCTGTTTCGAAGATGTGCTGTCTGGGTACTGTTATGTTTTCAACCGTAAACCCATCTAATGTTATCTTTTCTAATAAGAGTTTTTTATGATTTATAAACCTAACTCTGGGAAAGGGTAGTGTATTTTATCACTGTCCGTCTGAAAAAAAATTAGTGCATGTAGACTTACACGCGTGATGGCAGCATTTGTGAACCGCGCGACGCGTGTTGCATGCGTTCCTGATTTTCAGCCCTCCCCTCTCTCTCTATCCTTTTGTCCATCTGTTCGTTCGTTTTGGTAACGCAGTATAATTAATGTTAGGATTAATTTAGGTCATTACGCAGGGCCTCTCAATGCTTTTCCAAGAAATACAGCACACGTTTCATTGAAGAAAGCGGGTAATAATACAGTAAGCTTTTATATCAACGTGAAAGCATTACAATTTGCAGACGTAGCAGAAAACAAGGGGGATTTCGAGTACATTCTTTGTGACAGCACTGTTATTTTTCCATTGCTCTTTTCTTTATTAATTTTATTTGTTAGGCTTCATATTTACCTAATAATTTATATATGTGGATTAGAATATTTCATGACAGTATTGAATTTTTTTCAATAAATAGATATCCTGATCCTACTACACAGTGAATCAGGAATCACAATCAAATGTAAACACAATGTTTATGTACAAAATTTTATACAAAGGATCTTTGTCCCAACATATAATATTATTATAATATGAGTGTAATGTTGTGAGGTAGTATTATGAGGCAATACTGGCTGTTTGAGCTAGGTTGTTGGTTGTCATCACGACTTCATGTGTTTGTTACTGGTGGAAATAATATTAAAGGATTCACAGATTCTTTTACTTTTTAAAACAATTACTGTCCCTCTTGGACTATTTATGTAAGTTCAATTGAGGTGGGTTATACCAGGGTGAGCTGCTCGTGCTGACACATTCTTAGCTCATATAGCGGCTGCAGGAAAACTGTATCCTCTGCTCGCTTGCTTCTTAGTTTGCTAGAAAAACCCACAATGGCCGATATCTTGGGCAAGGAGTCTGCTGCCAGAGTTCTGGATCAAGCAAAGCTCAGACCATGTGCTGCTATATTAACATCAATACCACGGTCCCTGAAATAAGAAGGTTGTGCCTCCTTCTTCATAACTAATATATAATATATTTCCACACTGACGTACAAGACAGTACAAACATAAAGTTCAGCGCTGTAGGCCAACTGCTAGCTTTTCATGTGATAATATACACCAGTATTCCTCTCCCTAATGGTTACAACGCCTCTGCAATTCCAGCGTTAATCCCTGCTATACAATAGGATAGGTGTCATGTTACATATGGCAATCCAATATATCTATCTGTATAGGCAGTTATACTCATCTCTGACAATCTTTACAAGGTGGAGCAATATCTAGGCTTTGCCTCATGTTTGCTACTGAACCACACACATACAGACATAATTTATCATTTCACATTCAATTTTCATATAAAATATATTAAATATGTCTAGCTTACCACAATTCAAGGAAATATTAAACAAGTAACGTTGACTGGCGATGAATTCTGGCACAATTTTGATCTGCCGCTTTCCAGGCTTTTCCTTTATTAGAAATTCTTAGCCTGTTCTCAACGCACTTGATTTTCACATAATTTATTTTCAAAATGGCAGTGAACTGACGCTTCTATTTGACCATATCTAACGTTCTAACCAATCAGGCCATGTTTACATGAGCCTTTGAAAAAAAACTATCCATCCTATAAGTTGCCATTAACAACAATATTTGTATTTGCAGTTAGACCAATAAGGTTTCGCCTTACATTTTACTACAGCCAATCAAATCGTATCTAACTTGTCGGCCTCATTTCCCCCAAAGCAGTGTTTTCCAAACATGCCATAAAAAAATAAGCAGATATGATCTTGTGCTGTCAGTCAACCCCACTATAGTATTTTGGCTATAATTTGTTAATTAATAGACTATTTGCGTAACACATAACATATTCTTTGTCAGCAAGTCCTAAGGTACAAGAATATATAAGTTTAATGGGGCTAAGTGGCTTCGTTCAAAATATGTATTTTTCTACGATAGTCATGTATTTGCTGTTACCACCTGTTCACTTCCATACTATGGGATGTCTTCTGTACTGTCAGACTAATGTCAGGAGCTTAGACATAAAACAGTAGAATGTCAGGTTTCCCAATAAGACTTTAAACCTGTTTTTAAAACCTAACCTCGTATCGTTAGTGTTTTTTATCCCTGTTTATTTGAAAAAATCAGGCCTTCATGCGTTTCGCGTGTGATTGGCGTTCACTTTTTAATCGCGAGACGACGTAGTATTATTGCTTCGCTCCGTCTATCCTTTCTCGTCTCTGCTTAGCCCGTCTGTCTTTTTAGGTCAACTTTGTGTGTACAATTTCATTAATGTAGTATTTGTATCTAGGTCATTATGCAGTGTGCCTATCAAGGTCGTCTAAGAAATACAGTACCAGTTTTATTTTTAGAAACGCGTGTAGTTTATGCAGTAAATTAATATGAAATTAATATGAAACAAATATAAAGGTATGTTATCAGGCACTCGCAGGAAATAAAGAAGTAGAACACCAGACAACAGAAAAACAACAGACATGAGTGGCTTACCCAGGATTTGAACACTGGACCTTCCGTGCGACAACCCCGCCTAGCCATGCAAGCGAATCACACTATCCGCTCTGCCATCTACGCATCATCAAAAAATGATGTTTCAATGGCAGGTCAATAGTGCGAACCACAATACACGACACCAGAAGTCCTCCATGGGCAGTTCAGCCTATTAATGACGCAATCACTTCTGTTGTATTTCTATCAAGCAGTATAGGCCGAATCCAACAAGACCCTTAGGACCTTAATACTATGTCCAGTAAATGATAGTAGACTAGAACAGTGAGAACAGGATAGTGGGTAGGTTTGGTATTGTACAAACATTTATTACAAATAAGGGAGGGAAACCTGAGGCCTGTAAACAGTAAATTAATATGAAATTAATATGAAACAAATATAAAGGTATGTTATCAGGCACTCGCAGGAAATAAAGAAGTAGAACACCAGACAACAGAAAAACAACAGACATGAGTGGCTTACCCAGGATTTGAACACTGGACCTTCCGTGCGACAACCCCGCCTAGCTATGCAAGCGAATCACACTATCCGCTCTGCCATCTACGCATCATCAAAAAATGATGTTTCAATGGCAGGTCAATAGTGCGAACCACAATACACGACACCAGAAGTCCCCCATGGGCAGTTCAGCCTATTAATGACGCAATCACTTCTGTTGTATTTCTATCAAGCAGTATAGGCCGAATCCAACAAGACCCTTAGGACCTTAATACTGTGTCCAGTAAATGATAGTAGACTAGAACAGTGAGAACAGGATAGTGGGTAGGTTTGGTATTGTACAAACATTTATTACAAATAAGGGAGGGAAACCTGAGGCCTGTAAACAGTAAATTAATATGAAATTAATATGAAACAAATATAAAGGTATGTTATCAGGCACTCGCAGGAAATAAAGAAGTAGAACACCAGACAACAGAAAAACAACAGACATGAGTGGCTTACCCAGGATTTGAACACTGGACCTTCCGTGCGACAACCCCGCCTAGCCATGCAAGCGAATCACACTATCCGCTCTGCCATCTACGCATCATCAAAAAATGATGTTTCAATGGCAGGTCAATAGTGCGAACCACTTATTTGACAACCCCGCCTAGCCATGCAAGCGAATCACACTATCCGCTCTGCCATCTACGCATCATCAAAAAATGATGTTTCAATGGCAGGTCAATAGTGCGAACCCCTTATTTGTAATAAATGTTTGTACAATACCAAACCTACCCACTATCCTGTTCTCACTGTTCTAGTCTACTATCATTTACTGGACACAGTATTAAGGTCCTAAGGGTCTTGTTGGATTCGGCCTATACTGCTTGATAGAAATACCACAGAAGTGATTGCGTCATTAATAGGCTGAACTGCCCATGGAGGACTTCTGGTGTCGTGTATTGTGGTTCGCACTATTGACCTGCCATTGAAACATCATTTTTTGATGATGCGTAGATGGCAGAGCGGATAGTATGATTCGCTTGCATGGCTAGGCGGGGTTGTCGCACGGAAGGTCCAGTGTTCAAATCCTGGGTAAGCCACTCATGTCTGTTGTTTTTCTGTTGTCTGGTGTTCTACTTCTTTATTTCCTGCGAGTGCCTGATAACATACCTTTATATTTGTTTCATATTAATTTCATATTAATTTACTGTTTACAGGCCTCAGGTTTCCCTCCCTTATTTGTAATAGTAGTTTATGCAGACAAAGTAGAAAAAGGGGATCTCTTGTTCAGCCATTATGGCGTTCCACAACGCAGGCGTACGCTATTGGGAAAGCACTGGTCTTTCACCATTCTTCTTTCTTTCTATTGTATTATCTCGTTCGGCTTTACATTTATGTTCTAATTTTCCAGTTTTATTCCAATTTATATATGGGTATTAGAATTTTTTCACTACAGTGGTCAGTACGGGCTTCTACATTACGGTATCCAGTGTGAGCCTTCTACGTCAAGAAAAAAATAGCTAGTTACAAATTCACAAATCCTGCTGCTGTCAAAGACATTTTGGAACGATTACACGAGCACTTACATAGATAAATCTTGGCTAGGTTGTGTCAGTGTTAACAGTGATGTTAACAATATTAACAGTGATGAGGAGCAAGGCAAGAAATAGAAGAAGATAAAGAAAAAGAATAGAAGGTGGAAGGACAAAACAAGAAGACCAAGAGGAGGGAGGGGGAAGAGGAGAACGAGAGAACAAAAATAGCTGTTTTCTATCCTCATATACGGCATGTGAGCAGATCTCGCATTAGTAATGCTACACACCAGATATATATATATATATATATATATATATATATATATATATATATATATATATATATATATATATATATATATATATATATATATATAGAGAGAGAGAGAGAGAGAGAGAGAGAGCCAGAGACAGACAGATGGACGGACCGACCGATCAGTCAGCCGACAGACAGACAGACAGGCGGGCAGGCAAGCAGGCAGACGGACGGACAGACGGACGGACAGACGGACGGACAGACAGACAGACATAGAGACAGACAGATAGATCGACAGGCAGAAAGACAGACAGACAGACAGACAGACAGACAGACAGACAGACAGACAGACAGACAGACAGACAGACAGACAGACAGATAGATAGATAGATAGATAGATAGATAGATAGATAGATAGATAGATAGATAGATAGATAGATAGATAGATAGATAGATAGATAGATAGATAGATAGATAGATAGATAGATAGATAGAAGAGAATCTGAGAATGGTTACTTTACTTGGTGGATTTTCAGCAACTGTTTCTAAAGCTTAAGATTGCCACTAATTCTGCTGTAAAAATGGACGTATTACCCGTTACTTTGTATCTTTTGTAAATTTTCAAATTTGGCATTGCTATTCCTACTCCTAATTGTCAATCTTCATCTATTGACCCATCTGTGTATACAGTTAAGCTATTGTGTATATACTGTTCTATGTATCGTAGTGCTTTAATTTTTGTTAAGATTATGTCTTTAGATTTGCTTACGACCTTTGTTAAGTGGAAGTCAGTTTCTGACACTTTAAGTTCCCATGGCGAGATCTTTGCTTTATACTGAGAACTACTGTTTATTATGTTAAAAATTAGGTTTGGATGATCTATTTCTTCCATTGTTTTCCCACCTGACAGGTATCTATTATAGCCTAGTGGAGAGTGACTTATGTGTTGGTTACCTATATCAAAAATTTTGTCCGCTGGGTGTGTTGGATTTTTTGCCACTTTTGCCCAATAGCTGAATCTCAGCTCTTTTTTTCGTAACTCCAGGGGTAAACTGCCTAGCGCTACATCTAATGCCTCTACTGGTGTTCCCTTTAAAGTACCTGCTATTACTTTGCCTGGTTTTGAACTAATTTTTTTTTCTTATTGCTAGGAGCGGCTGATGCATAGACAACACTGGCATAGTCAAGTTTTCCTCTAATAAATGATTTATAGAATGTAATCATTGTCTTAATGCAGGCTCCCCAACCACTTCCTTTTATATAGTTTTAGCACGTTAATAAGCCCCCTACTGTTTTCTACTAATATTTCTTTGTCTTTGTTCCAGTTTAATTGATGGTCAAGTATCATATCCATAAATCTAGTGGTTTTTGCCATGTATACTTTTTGCTCATTAATGTTAATATCAATAATATAATATTTTGTGTATTACACCCTCTACTGAAGATCATTCTTACTTTTTTGTTACTTATTTACTTACTTACTTAGTCGTTCCCCTTCTACCGTGAGGTGTAGAGGTTTGGAAGAGAGAGCGCCAGACCATTCTATCAGCTGTCTTCTTCCTGGCCTGGTTCCATTCTAGTCCTCGGTCCTTCAAAGATTGTCTAATGTTGTCCTCCCAGCGGACTCTGGGTCGTCCTGGAGGTCTGGATCCCTGGCTCTTTGTTTCCCATGCTTGTCGTGGTAGCCCATCTTCTCCCATTCTGCAGACATGGCCAAACCATCTTAGTTGGGACTGTTCTATTTGGGTCTGCAGCGGATGGGATTCCAGGCCCTGACGGATCGTCTGGCCGCGGACCATGTCTCCTCCCGCCACCCCAACCACCCTCCTCAGACACCTCACCTCCGAGGTCCGGATCTGGCCCCTGTGGGCTGCAGTCATCGCCTACGACTCGCATCCACACGTCAAGACTGGGACACAGGCGGAGCGGCACACAGCCACCCTCGCTCTCCCACCAACCTCTCTCCCGCTGAGGAATCCACGATTTATGGCCCGAAAAAGTCTCCCAGCCGCTGCCTTTCGAGTGGCCAACTCTTCCCCGATGCCTCCCCCTCGGTCTACAACAGCTCCGAGATATCTAAAGTGGCCGACACGCTCCAGGACCCGCTCTCCCAACTCAATCCGACGCCCCCTCTCCTCCCGCGACACCACCATGGACCCTGTTCCAGAGCTTCCCATGACCATCCCTCCCCTCCCCAGGCCCCCCCCCCCTCCAGACTCGCAGGCCGGATTGGAGATGTGCCTCTGATTTAGCAATCAGGGCAACATCATCAGCAAATGCCAGCTCCGAAATATAGACCTGTCTCATCTTCCAGTACCCCACTGAATACTTTCTTGTTCTCTCCTTACATGCCTTGATGACATCGTCCATAAGGAGTATGAAGAGGTAAGGTGATAGGATATCACCTTGTCTTACACCAGTGGTGGTCCTGAACTCTTCTGACTTATGGTTTGCTGTCCTCACATAATTTCTGCAAGACTTGTAGAAGCTCTGTATAGCATGAATCAGAGGTGCTGGAATATTCTTCCTTGCCAAACAGTCCCAAAGTTTGCTCCAGGGGACCCTGTCAAACGCCTTTTCCAGATCTATGAAACAAAGATGGATCTCACTCTTATACTCAAGGGCCTTTTCACTCAGCTGTCTGAGTGTGAAGATTAGGTCTTGAGTACTTCGGTTTGCTCGGAATCCGCACTGGACCTCATCCAATTGTGGCTCAGCTAGGCGTCGGAGTCTCTGCTCTAGGATTCTAGAGTAGATTTTACCAGGGACACTGAGAAGGGATATGCCTCTATGGTTTCCACATTGTCGATTGTCACCCTTTTTGAAAATTGGTGTTATGATGGCAATCTCCCAATCCTTTGGTATGGTTTTGTTGCACCATGCTGCCTGTAGGACCTTTAAGAGTAATAGGTCGCCTGATGCTCCCATGTACTTAACCATTTCTGGTGTTATACCATCATGCCCTGCTGCTTTGCCCATCTTGATTTTCTCTAGTGCTGCCCTCAATTCTTCCATCTTTATGTCATCTTCACCATCATTGGTTTTCTCTTCTGTGCTAGTGGTTATCATTTCTGATGCTTCACTATGCTCACCATCCAGGAGTTCTGAGAAATATTCTTTCCATCTTTCCATTACTTCCTTCGGGGCAGTAAGCAATTTGCCTTGCTTGTCCTTTATAAATTTGAGAGGGCATTGTTTTTCCTTCCTCGTGTTCTTTAGGGTCTTATAGAACAATTTCTGGTTTTCTTGTGCATCTTTTTCTAGCTTTTCTCCAAATTCTTCCCAGGACTTCTGTTTTGCTGCTAGCACTTTGTTCTTTGCTTCTGTTCTGAGTGTCACATATTCTCTATATTTTTTTCCATTTGTCCTGTTGTGTTTTTAGCTCCTAAGTATTGTTTCCATGCCATTTTCTTCTCTCTTATTTTCTCTTTGACTTCCTCTGTCCACCAAGGTGTCCTCTTTCTCTGGTTCCCAAGTCGGACTTCACCGCATGCTTCTGCAGCAGCTGTCTTTATGATATCCTTGAATTTATTCCAGAGGGTTTCCAAGTCATCAGGTCGTTCTTCTGTGTTGCTCACTGCTGTAGCAATAAGCCCCTGATATCTGGTCTTAATTTCTGGCTCTCTCAGCTTGTAGGTCCTAATGCTCATTTCTCCTGCTCGTTTACTTGGGTTTCTTGCGTGATGTTGGGCAGTTCCTAGGCTGAGCAACTCTTTCAGTTGTTCGTTTGATTGTTAGCAGGTAGTGATCACTTCCAATCTCTGGCCCCCTCCAGACTCTTGCATCTCGGACATATCTGAATGAGCTTCTCCGAACAATGGCATAGTCGATCACTGACTTCTCATTCTTGGTTGGTTCACATCTAGTGTATGCATGTATGCGCTTATGGGGGAACTTTGTGTTTGTAATGATCAGATTCTGCTCACTGCAGAATCTAAGGAGTCGCTTTCCATTGTCATTGAGAGTATCTTCTCCATATCTTCCGATAACTCCACCCCATCTAGCATGGTCATTTCCAACTCTGGCATTAAAATCTCCGAGCATGATAACTTCATCTAGGCAGTCATCCACTGTCCTTTGAAGCAGCTCGAAGAATTCCTCCTTGACCTCTGCTCTCTCATCCTCATTTGGCCCATACACTATGACCAGGTTGACTATGGTTTCTCCTTCTTTTAGTTTTACAACCATAATGCGCTCCGAGACAAAGTTCCATCCCTTGATACTGTCTTTTTGATTTTGGGCCACAATGCAACCCACGCCCCCTTTAGCTCTTTCAGATATGGGTACACCACTGTAGAGCAACGTGTTGCCATCGAGATCCATGACTCCTTGTCCTTTTTTCTTCGTTTCCGTTATAACCAGGATTTCTAGTTTTGCTTTCCTCATCTCTTCCACCAGCTCCTCTTCCTTCCCATTTATACTTCTTGTGTTCCAAGTTCCATAAGTCGTAGTCCGTAGTCTGTTCCAGTTCGTCGCCTTTAGAATCAATCCGGTTTTCTCTCTTGTATTGCTCGTAATCATAGTTTAAGACAAACAGGTGATTGGCCTGTTGTGCCTTTGCATGGTGGAGGGGCTGCCTCCTTACGGCCTCCATGCAGGTCGCCCTCCTCCTTTTTCATCCGGGCTTGGGACCGGCATAGGCGGCTTTTTTGTTACATTTAGATGAAATCCCCACTCTTCCATCCAGTCGGATACTTTATCTATCGACACAGGAAGGGAACTAGTAGCCCACACCTCTCGAAGCTAGACCTAATATTGTTAAGTCTCTAACACCTCACTCCCCTGCTATGGAACTACGTTTACCTGTACAAGATTGGAAGGCACTGGTATAACGTATAAGTAGCATTATAAAACGTTTCACTAGCTTTGCCCTCAAACAAATGTAATTATCTGATTAACCGTCCAACATATTAATGCCATTTTTTTGCATACGATGTTATATTGGGTTAGACCCAACAAATATATACTTTATATCTGTGCATCTTGTCTAGTTCCCATAAACGAATGAAATCCTTTGATCTTTGTCGGCATACTAATTATTGTGTATCGAGAAAAGAAATGTTACCACTTCAGTCACATAATCTGTGAATTGATTAGGCATAGGCGTGTCTACTATTACAATAATGTGGCCATCACGTTTGCATATGAATACCTGTTGAAGATGATTTCTTAAATGATCTGCATGCGAGATACTCGTGACATTGTTTGTCATTGACATTTAGTGCGCTACCAAACTGGACCTTCATTGATCTAATTACACTGACTAACAAAAAAAAATTTTTTTTTTCTTTCTCTAACATTTCTATGTTTTTCTGATCAATTTTAATGCGCTGTTTTTAAATCTGCAAACCGTTTTTCTCTATCAGGTCGGGATCTCTAGAAATACGCAATTGAAGTTTTTTAACAACGCATACAGTATTACAACATCATTTGTACAAGAAGTATAACAGTTATGTAGGCTTGAATTTCTTTGCAGTCGACTTTCGTCGGTGAATGGCATGTGGTACATCGCGATGAAGCATCCAACAATAATCAGCAAGCATGGTCACACTCCACCGTCCTTGATAACGTGACTCCATTACGGCGATATCTTGATGGAATCGTTCTCCATGTTCATCGCTGACTTCGCCAAGGTTGTCAGGGAAAAAGTCAAGATGCGAATCGAGCAAATGGATTTTGAGGGACATGTTACAGCCCATAATTCTGTATGCATCTATGCACTGCTTAACAATATGCACATAGTCGACAGATTTGTGATTTCCCAGAAAGTTATCGACGATCGATTTGAATGCCATCCATGCGCGAAGTTCACTACCATGTAACAAGTTCTCGAATTGTTTGTCTGCAATAACTTTCCTAATCTGAGGTCCTACAAACATACCTTCCTTTATCTTTGCATCGCTAATCTTTGCATCGCTAATTTGCGGAAACTTTTCTCGAAGATAAGTGAAAGCTTTGCTCGTTTTATCTAACGCTTTTACGAAATTATTCATGAGCCCCAACTTTATATGTAACGGTGGTAAAATGATGCTGTCTTTGTTAGCTAATGGCTCGTGTATTACATTTTTATGCCCGAGCTGTATACGATCCCTGATAGGCCACACCTTTCTTGCATAATGTTCCTGTCTGTTGCGGCTGTCCCATTCACATAGGAAGCAACAAAATTTAGTATACCCAGTCTGCATGCCCGTGAGAATTGCAATGACCCTTAGGTCTCCACAAATCCGCCATTGGTAGTCATTGTACTTTATTTTTGCCAAAAGTATAGCCATATTGTCATAAGTTTCTTTCATATGAACAGAGTAGGCGACTGGAATTGATGAAAATAAATTTCCATTATGCAATAACACGGCTTTTAGACTAGTCTTGGAAGATTCGATGAAAAGTCGCCATTCGTTGACTATGTGCTCATGACCGAGGTGCACCATTAGACCTTTTACATCTTTGCAATAGCAAATGTCATCATCCATCTCAAAGTATTGAACAAGTTCTCTGTGTCTATGACGAAATTTAGATATCGGAGTATTGGGCGCTAAAAGATTCCATTCTCTGAGTCGCGAACCGAGTAATTCCGCTTGTCCTTTGGTGAGAGCGAGATCACGTATTAGATCTGAAAGTTCTGAATGGTTAATTAAGTGAACACCATCATTCACCGGTACATAATCCGAGTCAGAATTAGTTTCTAAAGCAGGTAAACTATCACTTTCTGATGGTTCATTCACGTCCAACGGATATTGTTCTGGTGGAACTGGGATCGGACACGTGATTGGATCATGAGGCACTGGTTTCGAAACCGATTCAATATTTGGATAAACCACAGACTTTCTAGTTTTAAAAGTGAAACCATAGATATTTTTCAAGCAGAAGTAACAATCAGTAGCGGGATTTGTCGGTTCACGCCATATTACTGGCACTCCAAAAGGCATCGACTTATGCTTCGGCGATTTTCGTAACCAACCTGCCAATGTATTTGCACAAGTCGAACAAACTGCATTTGGCTTCCAAGATTTATTTGCATCATCAACTTTCGAATCGAAATAAAGTTCATATGCTTTCTTTAGCAATGGTGTAAAGTTTTTCTGGTGAACACGATCGGTAAAATATCCGCACACGTAACAGAACAGATCAGCCGAATTTCTACAACTTCTAGACGCCATATTTCACTCAAAATTATTTCAAAATACAGTAACTATTTGAAATATAACGTAACATATGTCATGCATCTTTTAGCAGTATAAAAAGTAGAATTATTTTGCATTTTATTAATTTTTAAAAAGTTATATAGTAAAAATGAAACGGAGCAAATAACGGTTTCCCAAAAATATATTTATTCACAAATATCTTAAGAACCCGACGTGATAGAGATAAACGGATTTCAAATTTGAAATCAGCGCAAGAAACTGACCTAAGAACACTTATTCTTATATAAGAAAGAAAAATGTTGTTTGTCAGTGTTATTTCAATAGGTATCACCACTTTGCGGTTCATAAATATCATAATGGAACGTTGCTCCTCTACTGTGCTTGTAAATAACGGTAAGGTCATCTTTAAAGAAATTAAACATCATCCGAATCATAATCAGATGTGGGACCTCAAGATGCAGCAATAGTGAATGCAGTCAGCGACTCATAGCTTGACTGCCTGCGTCAGGACCAGCGAACCAGAGCTGGTCAAGACCGCGCTCCACCTCCACGTGGTGGTCCTGGAAACAGTCTGCAGCAGTGCAGGCTGGCTGAGCGAGCGCGGATCTAAATGGGAAGGCAAACCCGGTCCTTAAAAAATGCCGTGCAGAAGTCGGATGTGTCGACCGAAAGGTGCAGATATCACAGCTTAGGCGCAAACAGACACAACGCAACCACCGTCCTTTTCAGGACGAACGAGGAAGAAGAAGAAGAATAATCAGATGTCTCTGAGAAATTGATAATCAATCTCGGCTGAATGAAGGACAAACCATCATTCGTCCAATATTCCTCTTCCTCTTGTAACACATGGTTCTCACATTTCTTCCAATAATCCCCTGGCTATATTGGAGATGGTGGCTTTTGTAAGTATTTCAACATCTTTTAATTTGAACGTTCTATTTTTTGTTGCTACCTGTTCCTTAATTTTAGCCCAGACTAATTCTATTGGGTTTAAGTGAGAATGGTGTCGTGAAATATTCTAATCCACATATATAAATTATCAAGTAAATATAAAGCCTAATAAATACATATAATAAAGAAAGGAAGAAGAATGGTAAAGAACAGTGCTGTCACAATGACAGTACTCGAAATCCCCTTTGTTTTATGCTTCGTCTGCAAATTGTAACGTTTCCACGTTAAATATAAGCCACTGCATAAATACAAGCGTTTCCACAACACATTAAAACGGGTATTGCATTTCTGAGAAAAACATTGAGAGGCACAATGCGTAATGACCTAAATTAATCCTAACATTAATTATACTACGTTACCCAAAACGAACGAACAGATGGACTCAAATAGAAAGAGAGAGGGAGGGCTGAAAATCAGGAACGCATGCAACACGCGTCGCGCGATACACAATTACTACTATCACGCGTGTAAGGCCACATGCACTAACTTTTTTTTCAGACGGACAGTGATAAAATTCACTACCCTTCCCAGAGTTAGGTTTTTAAATCCTGAAAAACTCTTATTAGGAAAGATGACAATAGATGGGTTTACGTTTGAAAACATTACAGTACCCAGACAGCACATCTTCGAAACAGGAGGTAGAAGAAATTGCATATTTTGAACGCAGCCACACAGCTCTTTTAAATTTGTATATTTGGGTTCCTTAGGGCTTGCTGACAAAGAATATGTAAAACGTTACGCAAATAGTCTAGGAATGAACAAGTTATAGCCAAAATAAAATGATGGTGCTGTCAGACAACACCCAAAATCAGAATCGCTCAGTGGTAGATTTTTTAAACCACCATTGTACGGGAAATGGGCCACAAGTTACATTTGAACTGATTGGCTGGAATGATATGTAAGGCTAAACACGATTAGTCGGACTATAAATGCTATCCTTGGTTGTTAGGGGAGACGTAGGAAGGTAAAATTTTTTCAAACACTTGTCGAAACGTGGCTCCATTGGCCAGACTCGCTGATATAATAATCACTTAGGAGCGTTAGTTCGAGACCACTAGTTCAAATAAGCTTGATAAAGCAACAGTGCGTTGAAGCCAGCTCATATTTTTGCTAAATAAAAGCCTGGAACATAAGCAGATGGGAATTTGTGCCAGTATTTGTGCCAGAATTCATTGCTAGTCAACGTATCTGTGTTTATTTCCATGAATTGTGGGACCGTGGTCTTGACGTTATTGAGCAGCACCTGGTCAGAGCTTTGCTGAATCCAGAGTCGGACAGCATACTCCTTGGTCCATTTAGCTATCAGTGAGGTGTCTCCAGAGCCCAGGGGAGAAATCGAGCAGAGGAGTCTCTTCCTGCCGCCATCACGCAAGATAAGCTGATGTGGACAGCTGAGCTCAACATTATGTACCCCCATCTTAAAATGACATTGTAAAAATAACATTAAGAGGGGAATTAAATTGTTTTAATATCAGGAACTGAGAACATCTCCAATACTAGTTCCAATAAAGACAAACTATTGAAGTCATGATGACAAATACCAACAGAGCTTGAACAAAACAAAACCAGTATTACCTCATATTTCTACTACACAACTGACACACATAGGATACTTTTAATAATATATGTCACTACAATATTCATATTGATAAATTCTGTACTTATAACTTGTAATTAAAATTGATTGTGATTCCTGGTTCCCTTTGTATTTGAATCAGGACACATATACATTCATGACAGCAATGAATACATATTGTTTTTTGAAAAGTTATCAGTGACTCCTTTAAGATATCCTTGTAGAGTGTTTTATGTATGTGAGTGTCACAGTGTTGTCAAGTGTAGTGGAATAAATTAAATTGTTTATCTGTCTGTTGTTGTTATGACTTACACTTCATCATACACATACCCTAGACATATAACGTAGTCATCACACTATTCCAGAATAATTCTGACTGAGGTATACATATGTGGCAGCAAGTAAGGTTATATATAATACACTACTCTTATTAGATATATATACCTTCACAGCTGATCTCAGTCAGTACACTAAGTCCCCTATAAATATTTATAACATCTCACTTCACCACAAATGGTAAGGAGGCAATCTTAAACATCTGTGACCATGTTTATGGATTGCCTTGTCTATGTGAAATACCTTTGTATGCTGTGTCTTTTTTACAATTCCAAGTAATTCAGGCTTCAGGGACATTTCGTTGAATGGAATGTTGTTTTTGGTCAGTCAAATCTTTATTACATCTTTAGTACTTGATGAATTAGGAACTTTATCTTCTGGTGCCACAACGTTGTGGTATGAAGCATTGTCCATTATCAAACACGACGGTCTATCCAATGAAGGAAGTACATGATTCACAATCCAATCTTGAAATATCTTGCCATTCATCTCTGGATGATAATCCCTATTATCTGTGGATTTTGAAACAAATATGAGTTCAGTATTATTTAGAAGCTCATGATGGCTGCTTCCTGCATGTGCAATTATTAGGCGCTGTCCTTTGCTGCTTGGTACTAGTGCCCTAGATGAATGGAGAGTTACGCCAACTAAGGTTTGGCCGCCATTTTCGGCTGAACTCGTATCGCTGGAAAAAGGACCCAATCGCGACTTTCAGACAAAATTTGCATTTTCGTTTAGGTTAAGTACTAATTTGAAATAAAATTAGCTACAAATACTTACTTACTTAGTCGTTCCCCTTCTACCGTGAGGTGTAGAGGTTTGGAAGAGAGAGCGCCAGACTATTCTATCAGCTGTCTTCTTCCTGGCCTGGTTCCATTCTAGTCCTCGGTCCTTCAAAGATTGTCTAATGTTGTCCTCCCAGCGGACTCTGGGTCGTCCTGGAGGTCTGGATCCCTGGCTCTTTGTTTCCCATGCTTGTCGTGGTATCCGATCTTCTCCCATTCTGCAGACATGGCCAAATACAGTAGCACATATTAGTATCTATTCCATTTTACAGTGATACGGGTTCAGCCGAAAATGGCGGCCAAACCTTAGTTGGCGTAACTCTCCATTCATCTAGAGCACTACTTGGTACTAGTCTCTTAGTTGTCCCATCAGATGATTGCCATTCTCGTTCATTACTGTGGTGCGCATTGATCCAAGTTTAATCTAAATACACAAAATCATAACAATCTCTTCTCATTTCTCTTACCTCGCGTAAATATTTGCTTCTCATTGCAACTATATGAGGCTTCTCACATATAAGGTTTCTACCACCAACATATTTTCTAAAAGTGAATCCCAAACTCCTAATAGTCCTCCATAGCGTAGATTTGGAAATATTAATGTCATTATTCTTTCTTAACCAAATTTTCAATTTCCTTAAAGTCACTGCCTCATTATTGTGAAACATATTGCACATTTCTCTGCTGATCAATTCTCTGTCAAACTTATCCACCACTTTTGGCATAATTTTCGTTTGTAAAACACTGGAATTAGAAATTTCAGATGTCGCTATCCAGCGGTGCAATGATCGTTTGCTTATCCCCAAGGCATGAATAGTCCTCGTTTGTGGGTTTGAAATAGAATGATATAGTTTTCCTCGAGTAGCTTCATTGCAGAAATACTTAAAAATCCTATTTGTGATTTGCTGTAATGTCATAAAATGTACTCGCAGACTCATTTTTCCTACTTAACCGCACAATACTTTTTGAAGTTGGGCAAAGCTAGTGAAACGTGCTATAGCTTTCATCACTTTCGCAGATGTAATAAAAAAGGAAAGCACCAAATATTCTATTCGATTCGATTCGATTCGGTGCCGAATGGTGCATTCAATGAACTATTCGTTTTCGGCCAAATAGTACGCTGCAATCGAACACGTCACACGTTTGTTGTTGATTACTTTATAATTAATAAAAATGTCAGTAGATCTATTGAACACAACTTTTTACGCCACACGTCCACTCACTAGTCGTATTCGTATTCGGCCGAATAGTTCAAGGCCTCTATTCGTATTTTGCCGAATAGTAAAAACCACTATTCGGTAACATACCTAGCAATAGATCCCTGGAGAAGATCACAAAGATGTGGTTTATAGAACATTGTTCAAGAGTACAATGAGCACCTAAAATACAAAAGAGAATGAGGACGCCCTTCAAGCCAGCGCACAAAGGAAGCGAATTACTCATGTTAGAATGAAGAAATTCACCTTCTTTAGACACGTTCCGGGGAGAAGACAGCTGGGATAGATTGTGACAATAGGAAAAAGAGAAACAGGATGAAAACGAGAGATGGTACTAGATAGTTTAACATCGTGGCATGAAAAGACGTCAACAAGAGAACTGATAAACAGTAATGAGGACATGAAATAGTGAGAAAAAAAATATGATCAGCTAAACTAGGTGGCCCGATGCTTGAAGAAGTTTCTTCGAAAATTCCGACTGGTTTTGTTTTTCGACTAAAGAAATATGTTTGCTTTTTCCAAGTTTCAAAGTTTTTCCAAATCGTAATCCTGAAGCTAATGTACTAAAACAGGAAAAGTTTTCACATTCTAGTGATTTGAAGTGTGGCAAGAAATCCTAAGAGTTCAAAAAACAAACAAATAAAATAAAAGAATTTTTGGGTTCTTTAGAAACCCAAGGAGTATATTTTTAACATTATTTACGACCGGTTGGCACTTCGTTCTTCTATAGAAAAATGTTCCATCAGCAAATTTCTTTCTTTCTGAGCATTCCAATACTGCGGAAACTATACTTCTGATATATGATATATACAAAGATGCATTCAAAAAAGCAGCAAGCATGTCTGCCTATTCCGTTTGTGAAGTATACTAAAATAGCTTGCGATACATTCCGCTCTAGACACAAGAAGTAAGGCATTCTGTTTTTTGTTGTTGTTTTTTTTTTCTTTGATGAGATTTTCGCCGGTAAATTTATTCTCTGAAGATTTATCTTTATAAAATATAAGCTATATAAATGGAAATTTAACTTTAAATTAGCTACTGTATAATAACTCTAACATTTCTTGAAGGTAGGGGAGGGGGGAACTTGTTTGTATTTACTGTAAAAACTAAACAGCAAGCATAGCATACTGTTTACGCTGCGCAATCATCATTATCAACTACTATCTCCGCAATGAAGGTCGGCTGCAATGGAACTCCAACGTCTTCTATCTCTTGTCTCAGAGTTGCGCTCTGATAGGCTCTTTTCCTATCCATATCTTGAATTTATCTTCCCACTTATAGCGCTGTCTTCTTCTTGAACGTTTGCCTTCAATTCTGCCTTCCATTCTGGTCTTTTTATGTGGTCAATGTATTTTAGCTGTCGAATTTTGATACTTACTTACTTAGTCGTTCCCCTTCTACCGTGAGATGTAGAGGTAAAAAGGTAAAGGATCCCGTTACACGCCCATTAAGGCATATTGGGAATATGGTGTTAGGCCCATATTTTCTTGACTATCGGCACACTAGAAGTGATGTGGTGAGCATCACGCCGGCCGCCTTAACCTTCCCAGAAGTTGCTCTGGTACCCAATTGGGGCTGGGTCGACCCAGCAGCCGTTTGCGGCCTAAAAAAAAAAATCCCACATCATCTGGGGATCGAACCATAAACCACTGAGCTAGGAAGCCAGTGCACTAACCACTATGCTACCGCGGCTCCCTCGAATTTTGATCCCCTTCATTAATTCTTTTTTTTTTTTATCCTAACTTCTCTATGACCTCTTTATTTGTTTTCTCTTTCCATGAGATGCGCTCCACATGCAAAAAGTACTGTGGTACAGAACTACGAAAAGTACTGTGGTACAGAACTGCGAAAAGTACTTTGGTACAGAACTGTGAAAAGTACTGTGGTACAGAATTGTGAAAAGTACTGTGGTACAGAACTGTGAAAAGTACTGAGGTACAGATCTGTGAAAAGTACTGTGGTGTAAAGCAGAAAATCAATTAGCACTGCTCTACACAATACTTCAAATTAAAAATGCACACCAGTAAGTCATTCATGACTCCTGCTTGATTCGACATACTGTTATGTTATACAAACTATTTATAAATCGGTTCTTAATACCTTGCTTGTTGCCAGATATCACAGTACAGCCACGGCTGATGATTTTTATTTCATTAATAGACATTTCAAACTAAATGTTTTAAACCCAAGGGATAAAATCGAAAATTTTATTTCTTTCCAGGACTGTCCGGGTACAATGGATATCTTACCCGTGTCTGCTGGTATATCCCCTTATTCAGACTTTACTAAATCATCTGTATGTTACAAACAAATGGTACTGCACTCACGCTGAAATATGATTATGACTTATTTAATTAATATAAATTTCAAACTGCAACTTGTTTTAAACCAGTCCGAAAATTATATTTATTCGAGGACTGACCTCCGAAATCAGGAACGATGGCTATCTAACTCGTGCCAGCTGGTACTTCCTCTCTCCTCCAGACGTTACTAAATCATTTGTTTGAAATAAACAATTGGTATTGAACTCACACTAACATGTTATTAACAACGGTATATGAAGGTCAATATTTTAGTTCTCAACGTCACAAAGTAAAACCAGTTTTTAATGCTGTCAAACTGTTAGTTCGCCATGCATATCATTTTATCTCGTACGCATTAAAAAGGGGAATAACCAGGTTTTTTTTTTTTTTTTAATGGGGTATGTCTGTTCTGAAACCATTTACAAAAGACTGTGGAGTCAGATTTCTTTCACCAACCCCCTTCCCCTTGATCATGGGTTGGGTGGTGAGACAAACAACTGAAAAAAGAAATCAGAAATACATAGAATATTTAACGGATGGGTGTGAAAAAAAATCGAAAAAAGGTGATTCGTCTTACGGGGACAAAAGAATGAGAAAATAGCCAACGTTACGGCCACAAGGCCTTCGTCAGGGAAAGGAAAGAAAGTGAAGGTTAGATAGGACACATGAGAACCTAAAAAGATATATAAAAAAATATAAAAATTAAAAAATAGGTACTTCCCTGAAGGCGGCAAAGTCCTAACGCTTATGGGCGCGTGCCAGAAAAAAAATATATATATATATTTAACGAATAATTATAATATTTTTATTTTGGAGATGACATATTTCGTATGTCACATAAACCAGTGTTTTATAACGAATTGTTTCACGGAACCCTAGAGTTCAAACCTCATGGGCAGAGCTGAAGTAGAAGGCCCGAAATATACATAAATGATGAGAGGTAATTGCAGTCCAGTGTTTCACGAAGAACTACAAGAAGTAGTGATGATTTGTCACTACATATCCTGAGACTTTCCTTGGAAAATGGACAATACATTAATGAAGACAAATTAAACATGTCACCAGCAATACACTCAACTCCAAATCGTCCAGATGTGCTGAAACTTATGATGGAAACCCTGAGACATCAGATACTTTACGTCCATCGCAAAACTGACCCAATTTCATAGGTTCTGAAATATTCCAAACGGCTTGCTCTCTACTACATTTCATTCCAACAAACAAACATTTCCGCTGCAATTTCTTATGCAAGTTTTTTTTTTTTTTTTAACATGAAAGATGATCACGGCAGAATTCATGTCGGCTACCACGACAAATATGGGAAACCTCAAGGAATTCTCAGAGTTCGCTGGGAGGACAAAATTAGACAATCTCTGAAGAACTGAGGAAAACAGCCGATAGGATAGCATGGCACTCTCTCTGGCAAAGCTCTTCACCCTAGTGTAGAAGAGAAACGACTAAGTAAGTAAGAATTAATGTCACGCCAAACTAAAGGTATCTTAATAGTTGTGCATGTATGTTCATTTAGCGTCTCTTGCCTTTCGGGCTGTTCCATTTATACACCTCCTCAGAGGTTCTGGGCATCTTGCAATATTGTAGACCCTGAAAATTGTTTGTACCTAGATGATGCTCAGAAACTAACTAGATTGACAGAAAAGTAGCCACATCTTTTAAAATCATTAGAATCGCTACAAAAAATACACTACAAGTAACAAGAGGTCATTACATTTTTTCTAAGCCCACATGTACAATCTGTGAACACAAGATATAATTATTATAGGACATTACGTGCAATGAAGACTAATAATTCTAGAGTAAAGTGATTAAACATTAAATCTTATTCATTCATGACTTTTTATCCCCGAAAGGAGCACATGTCTTTAACAAATTCATGTCAAGTCGTCCTGTACTGTTCCATCAGCTCATTCTCTTCTCCATTTATTTTTCAGTATCCCACTATCTCTCTTACCCTGAGGGTTTCAGAACAATGACTGCATTGTAATGCTATCGGCAGGCTTCCGCAGTGGTTCGCTCCTCGGACAAGTGTTTCGGCCCTTTTATGTTCTTTACGCTCTACGCATTGCTGGCAACCATGGTTGTCGTTCCTGTTGTCGTTCCTGTTGCTTTCCGTCTGCGCTGGGAATTTCAGTCCACTCCACCTAGGTTGCAACTTCCATCTTCACGCCTGGCTTTATACTTTCAGCTAACTTGAGCCAGTTTTGAAAGTAATAATTTTGTTGTATATACGTTACTGCCCTCAGTTTCATAAATAAATATTACACACAAAAAGGTATGTTTCAGGTACTCGTGAGAAATAAAGAAGTAGAAAACTAAACAGAAAAACAACAGAAGTGAGAGACTTACCGGAGAATCGAACACAGACCTTCCGAACGGCACCACTGCCTAGCTAAGGAAGCGAATCACACTATCCTCCCTGCCAGTTAGGCACCACAAAAATAGTTTCATAGCCCCACAACCAGCAGGATGTCTTTTCCGCAGTTTAGCCAAGCTTTTTAATAGCCTTTGTTCTTGACTATGCCTTCAGGCCCTATTGTTTCAATAGGTCATGTACAGAGGAAGTCACTAGATCTCTTGCCCTGATTTTACATCTATGACTTTCGCTGTGAACCATCCTGTGTCAACTCCGTGACATATCATTATAATTTGAGAACATTATATTTGGAAATAAGATAAAATGAGGTAATTATGATAATATTAACGACGATTACAGGTGTCAGTCATCCTGTGTGTTACCGAAGCCCGAGCGGAGAGCAAAGAATAGTTACACAGTAACCTACCACTTGCTCGTCTTTTTTTCAAAGCGACTATGATTATGAAGAGGGTTGGGCATTGGGGCCGTGTACCCGATCCTGGAGAAATTGTCAACAACAAATAAATCTTTAACAAACAACATTGACAAATTAACTAAACAAATACTTCTATTCAGCCATCCAAGACAGATCATGGACAGACCTTGAATTGATGGCGCGGGACCAGCGTCGCCACTTTGAATTTTGAGGGGAAAAAAACCTAGATATCGGCGACTTGGGCTATTTTGAGCGAATTTGTGGGGGGTACTTAGGGCGATTTTTCGGCTATCTTGGCCGATTTTAGGTGAAATTTAGGTGCCGTTCTTCGACTAATGAAGGAAAATGACACTTAGACGGGCCCAAAAAAACTAGATCTAAGTGAATCCGCCTAAGAGTGGCAACGCTTCACGGGACAAACAGACTTGGCATAAGTTTATTGATGGAGCAAATGCTCCTCTGAGAACTGAAGAGTGGTGATGATGATGATGATGATGATAAGAAACAGAACGAGATGATGCTCCAACAACCAAGCAAATATACTCACCAAACCGTTGCAGTTACTAATGGCGGCATCAAAAGCATGCTCCTTGACGCTGGTGCCTACATAATGACAGTCCCAGACGTCGCCACTGCCTCTTGTACTATTAACATCACCCCACAGCTCCACTGAGAAATCTTTGGTCAACAGCTGCGTATTGAGAGTCAGGTTAAAGTGGAACTCACGACCATACGCCGATAACTTATAGAATATAGAACTTCGCCCGATCTGGTCACTTCCGTCCAGGTACACGTTGGGATTTTGAGAAGACTTGACCAAGCCTCGTCTCGTCCAGCGTTTCATGCGTGAATGTTCGAGGTTAGTGTGACGTAGAGCGCTGGAATGTGTGACATCGTAACTGATGAAGTGTCCCATGTTGTCGACGAGTTGAGGTATGATGGTCTCAAAGTGGTTCAGCTGAGAAAGAATGTCATCTGAAAGCAAGAGCGAAATAATAATATGTTGTTATCTTTAGGCGTGTTATTTCTACGAGTAATATTTCAAACTTAACAACAATTTTTCTTTCTTTTGTTATTTTTTCAGCGTGCAAGAATAGTCTGAAATTATACAGACTCTAGCACAGAAAAAAAAATATGTAAATTTACACTTCACAGACAATTATGGGATATTTGGAATATCGATGACTGACACGGAAAACAGCCATATAATATATACGATATAAAGGGCAATGCCCATGACGGATCCACTTAAATTTGTTAAGAACATGAAATATTTAAAGTAGAGCATTTTCATACGCCGCTTCACTGAAGAAATTGAGAAAAAAAAAAGGTGGCTGGTGCAGACATAAGAATGAGATCAGTACAGGACATAGGGTAGTACAGGACATAGGGTAGTACAGGACACAGGGTAGTACAGGACATAGGGTAGGTTTGTAATGTATAAACATTGAAATTAATAAAAAGGGAAACCCGAAGCCTGTAAACAGTAAATAAATAATACACACAAAAAAGGTATGTTTCAGGCACTCGTAAGAAATAAAGAAGTCGAAAACGAGACAACAGAAAAACAACATAAGTGATTGGCTTACCGGAGACTCGAACTCATGACCTTCCGAATGGCAACACCGCCTAGCGAAGCGAAACGCACTATCCGTTATACTGGTGTCGCCGTTAGGAAGGTCCTGGGTTCGAGTCTCCGGTAAGCCTATCACTTCTGTTGTTTTTCTATTGTCTAGTTTTCTACTTCTTTATTTCTGACAAGTGCCTGATTCATACCTTTAAGTGTGCATTATTTATTAAACATTCTGAAATTAGAACACATTCATATTTACAATACTATAATGAACATATAATTAATACTGACAATAGAGCAAATACAGACAAATGAAAAATGTGTGAATAAATACATCTATACATTCAATGTCCCGGAAACGGTCACGTAAACACTCCAACAGCATACATGCATTATTTTAGCCTCTGAAATTCTTACGTGTTTTTCTTTGCAGAAATTCTTTGTCGTCTGCTGTTTCTTCCCCGCGAACTATAGCATATAGAATCCAACACACCAGCAAACTGAAAATTCGGTGTCCAAACATTGCCTCTAATTTGCTGAATGTTAACAAGAACTGAATAAATGTTAATTTTCCCAAAACCGTACCGAATTCTTTCACGAAGATTTTTGCCAAGTCAGCTGTGCTAAAGTACCAGAAATTAACAATTTACCCTTTATTTTGCACAGAAAGAAATCAGCCATGAAACTTATCCCTAAAAACAACAGATCTAAGACTATATATTTATTCCATTGGTGTTACTGTTCACTCGAGCACAGATGTGAGTTCGTTCACTACAACGAAGAAACGAGTCAAGCGTTGAAGGCCTGGATGAAAACTGTGTCAAGGTAGTTATACTCCACATCTGAATGATATTTTATCCGCTGATGAAATCTCACCGTGTCTGTTCCACGCATTCACACCTGATGTTAAACAGAGGACGATTCTGATGTTAGACAGAAGGGGATTATGATGTTAAACGGAGGGAGATTATGATGTTAGAGGGAGATTATGATGTTAGTCAGGACGATTCTGATGTTAGACAGAGGGATATTATGATGTTAGAGGAGGATTCTGATGTTAGACAAAGGGAGATTATGATGCTAGACAGAGGGAGATTACGATGTTAGACAGAGGGAGATTATGATGTTAGACACTGAGAGATTACGATGTTAGACACAGGGAGATTTTGATGTTAGACAGAGGGAGATTATGATGTTAGACAAGAGGGGGATTTTGGTGTTAGACAGAGGGAGATTCTGAAGCTAGACAGATGGATATTCTGAAGCTATATAGAGGGGGATTCTGATGTTAGACAAAGGGAAATTATGAAGTTAGAGAGAGAGAGATTATGGTGTAACGGAGGGAGATTGTGATGTTAGATAGATAGAGATTATGCTGTTAGACAGAGGGAGATTATGAAAGTTAGACAAAGGTAAATTATGATGTTAGACAGAGGAGGATTCTGATGTTAGTAAATTAATGTGAGACAAACATAAAGATATGTTATCAGGCACTCGTGGGAAATAAAGAAGTAGAACACTAGACAAAAGAAAAACAACAAACATGTTAGACAGAGGGAGATTTTGATGCTGGACAGAGTGAGATTATGATGTTAGGTAGAGGGAGATTATGATGTTAGACAGAGTGAGATTACGATATTAGACACAGGGAGATTATGATATTAGACAGAGGGAGATCCTGAAGCTAGACACATTGAGATTCTGAAGCTAGATAGAGGGAGATTTATGATGTTAGACAGAGATAAATTATGAAGTTAGACAGAGGGAGATTATGATGTTAAACGGAGGGAGATTGTGATGTTAGATAGAGAGAGATTTTGCTGTTAGACAGAGGGAGTTAAGATGTTAGGCAAAAGGGGAATTATGGTGTTAGATGGAGATTCTGAAGCTATACTGATTGAGATCATGATGTTAGACAGATGGAGATTATGATATTAGACAGAGGGAGATTATGATGTTAGACAGAGGGAGCTTCTGAAGCTAGATAGAGGAAAATTACGATGTTAGATCGAGATTCTGAAGCTAAACAGAAAAAGATTATGATGTCAGACAGAAGGACATTCTTATGTAAAACAGAAGGACCTTCTGATGTCAGACAGATGGACATTCTGATGTCAGACAGAAGGACATTCTGATGCCAGACATAAGGAGATTCTCATAGCAGATAGAAAAATATTCTCATGTTAAATGTTTAGCTTGCATCTTTGGCTGTTTGTTTAATACTTTCTTGCATTAATTCACGAACCTCAGACACGAATTCTTCTTCTTTGTTCCTTAGCCGCCGACCGTCAAAGCAGTCAGTGGCCATCACGCCTAGTGGCGTCTTGTAGGGCAACAACAAACTGATTCCACTTTGCTCGGTCAGCGGCCATCCTTCGTACAGAGCCCCAACTCTGGTTCATTCTTTGCATCTCAGCCTCCACAGTCCTCCGCCAGGTTGTTTTTGGTCGGCCTCTCTTTCGTTTTCCTTCAGGGGTCCAAAGCATAGCTGTTCTTGTGATGGCATCGGGATCTCTTCTGAGGACATGGCCAACCCAGCTCCAGCGTCTGCCAGCTATGATGGTGTGCATGTCCTCTTGCTTGCTCCGAGTAAGCAGATCTTGGTTGGTGATGGTATTCGGCCAAAAGATTCGGTGAATTTTTCTTAGGCATGTTGTATGAAAAGAGGACAATTTCGACATTTCCTTCTCTGTAACTCTCCAGCATTCCGCACCATAGAGAAGCACAGAAAGCATACAGCTCTGATATAATCTTAATTTTATGCTTATGCTGTACTGAGAGGACTTCCAGATGTTGTTTAGACTAAAAAAGGCTGTTCTTGCCTTCTTTATTCTGATGTTGATGTCTTTGCCTGCCCCGCCGTTTGGTGTTACTATGCATCCTAGGTATGTGAAGGTGTCTGTCTGTACCAGTTGCTGATTCCTTACTGACATGGGCTCAGGGTTGCTCACATTGAGCGTCATGACCTCTGACTTCTTTAAATTGATGTTCAAGCCCAACTGCTGGCTAAACTTATTAAGTCTATCCGTTTTTTCCCTGGATGTGTTGATGTGAATGTGCTAGTAGTGCAATGTCATCTGCATATTCCAGATCTTCCAATGTAGAAAATGTAGTCCATCTTATTCCTCTTGGACTGCCCTCTGTTGTCTGGCGCATCACCCAATCTATGACTGTTAAAAATAGAGTGGTTGATAAGGGGCATCCCTGTCGTACTCCTGTCTTCACCTCAAAGGTTAGGTTGCTCTGCCCAACACTACACGTAAAGTTGGCATAGAGGCTTTTTATGATTGACACTATGCAGCTTGGAATTCCATAAGCCCTCAGTATTTTCCATAAACTGTCCCAATGTATGCTGTCAAAAGCCTTTTCAAAATCAACGAAATTACTGTACAGCTGTCTTTGCCATTCTGAGCACTGCTCTATAATGTTCCTGAGGGTAAATATATGATCTACACATCTTCTGTTCTTTCTAAATCCTGCTTGTTCTTTCCTCAGTTTGTGGTCTACTGCTTTTGAAATTCTCTGTATAATTATCCTGCCTAGTATTTTGCTGAGAACTGAGAGAAGAGTGATTCCTCTCCAATTATTGCAGTCTGCAAGATCTCCCTTCTTGGGCAATTTGACAATTATTCCTTTGTTCCACTCTGATGGTGTTGTCCCCGTTTTCCAGACTTGTGGAAATAGTGGTTCTAATAGTTCTGCTGCTAGCTCAGGGTCTGTCTTAAATAGTTCTGCATTTAAGTTATCATGGCCAGGAACTTTTCCGTTCTTTAACCCTTTGATTGCTGTGATGATTTCTTCTTTTCGTGGAATGTCTGTATTTACATCTAGATCGTTTTCAGCCTCAGGATCATTCAATTGTGTCTCTGGTGGTTCCTTGTTCAGAGTTTCTCTGAAGTGCTCTGCCCATCTTGTTTCCTGTCCCTCTGCTGTCGTAATGAGATTTCCTCGCTTATCTCTTACTAATGTAACATTGTTTGCACCTCGTTTTCCGCTGATGAATTTAGTTATTTTGTATACTGTGCTTTGTTCATTTCTCAGTGCTGCCTCTTCTGCCTGTCTTGCAAGATCGTCTAGGAAATTCCTTTTGTTGGCTCGGGTTTGGCGTTTAACTTCCTTGTCCAGCTGACTGTACTGTTCGCTATATAGGTTCTTTAACCTGGGGGACTTCGCTTCTGTTTTCTTTCTTTTCATTTCCTTTCTCAGTGTTATGGTGTTTAATGTTTCTGGCAGACACGAATTAAACGTGGTTTTATGTACATGTTTAAACTCTATCAGATCTATATGAACAAGAAAATAAAAAATAGTTTAGAACAATTATTTTCTTGGTGTTACCAAAGATGTGAGATTTTCTTTTTTTAAGGCCATAAGACAGTCTTATGTCAACAGAATTATTTAACACCAGACCACAAGGTCTTTTGTATTTGGACGTGCGTCCTAATATAACCGACGGGCATTGTGTATTGGATGAAAGGAGCGCAACGCGCTAAAATGTAGCAAAATTCCTTTTTGTTTTTTAATTTAAAAAAAAAAAGAATAGTCTTATGTCTAATAGGCCTACTTGTCAAAAACAAAGTAAGTTATTTCAAATAATGAAATAAAACTATATTTAAAAGAAATGCAAAAGTCTGAAATAATGAAAACCAAACCATTTTCAAATAAATTCAAAAGTGAAAAAAAAAATTAAAGCAAAACTATATTAAAAGTAATCCAAAGGTCTGAAATAATGAAAACAAAACTATTTAAAGTAATCCAACGGTTTGAAACAATGAAAACAAAGCTATATTTAAAGCAATCCAAAAGTTTACACACACAAACACGTGTGAGGTAGAGAGATTTGAAAGGGTTGTCCTCCTGACCGAGGCGAAGAGAAGAATATTAAGCATTGAACATTTAAGAAATAGCAGGCGTTCTCCTGTCTGTCTGTGCGATGCTAGCGATGCCAGTCGCGCGCGCACACAGAAGGGTGTCGTTTCCCGGGAGTGTGGTGTGTTTACATCCGGGTCACGGCCATCACGACCCAGCGGCGCTTGGCTAAGGATGTCTACATCGGTAGTTTATCAGCGTTGCCACTCCTAGATGGATTCATTTAGATGTAGGTTGTTTTGTTTTTTTTTTCGTCTAGGTGGCATTTTCCTTCATTTGTTGAAGAATGCCACCTAGATTTCGCCTAAAATCGGCCCCAAAATCGCCAAAAGTAAAACCCAAAATATTGCCTAAAATAGCCCGTCGCCGATATTTAGTTTTTTTTTTTTCTTTTCAAAATTTAGAGTGGCAACGCTGCAGTTTATCCCACAGCATAACAGAAATCTGTCGATGTAGTGAAACTCATCTAGACCCGGTAGCCGAAGAGAACCTCCACGTACACGCGAACAGGTAGAGATAGCTGGGTCAGATGTTGTTCTAATCTTGTGCAGACTGCTACCAAATCACACACACCGTTGTGAAAGTTCGCGCAAACAGTGTAGGTCTACCATTTCATCTCCAACTATTAAAAAAGGCTTACTTTACTTATTCCTTCCACAATTGCCGTGAAGCGTTGTGGGGAGCTCAAGTTTATGTTCTTGAGCCACGTGTGGCCGCGCTGGCTGCTGTAAACCTGTGTTGTAGTAGAATTCTGTTGATGTTGTCTATCAAGCCGCCTCATGGTCTTCCCCGTGCTCTGAAACCAGATCTACTGTTGTAGGTCAGCAGTGGTAAGTGATCGGGCTCCATTGTCATGAGATGGACACAGGGCCGTAGATAGGACTTAATAAAGAGGGGGGGGGGGGGGTAATTTAAAAAAAATGTATGCACTATTTTGGTACCGGTACAGTATAATTTCCCCCCTTAAGAGGGGGGGGGAGGGGGGGGGGTTGAACACACACCCGTATCTATGGCTCTGGGTGGACAAACCACTTAAATTCATCTGTCTTTCTATATAATTGATGCAGGATGTAGTTCCTACAATTTTTCGATATCAGCATTGCTCATTCTCTCTTTCTCTCTCTCTCTCTCTCTCTCTCTCTCTCTCTCTCCTCTCTCTCTCTCTCTCTGTGGTAACGTTAATGGCTTTTTAAAAACATCTTATCTCACAGGATACGATTTTCCTCTCCCATGCTTCGATCAGGGGCCGTGTTAGACACTGACACCTGCTTCAGTCCTGCCCAACATATATCAATGAACGAGGTAGCATATTGCAACAACCTACCTCAGTCCATGAAAACCAAGACCCTACTCCACCTCCAAGTGGTGGTCCTGGAAACAGGCTGCATCACTGCAGTCTGGCTGAGAGAGTAGGGATCGAAGAGGGAAGGCTAACCCGGTCCCAAAAATGCCATGCCTAAAACGGATGTGTCGGGCCGAAAGACGCAGAGATATCGCAGCTTTGCTGTAAACAGCGACACAGCGTAACAAACGTCCTTTCCAGGACGAACGCAGAAGAAGAAGAAGAAGTCCACGAAAAACTGTTTGGAGATGTCAGGAACCTTGAGCTGCCTACTGCCATTATTAAAGTCATTAATGTGGAAGTCTGAGGGTGAACGAGATGTCAGGAACCTTGAGCTGTCTACTGCCTTTATTAAAGTCATTAATGTGGAAGTCTGAAGGCGAACGAGATGTCAGGAACCTTGAGCTGTCTACTGCCATTATTAAAGTCATTAATGTGGAAGTCTGAAGGCGAACGAGATGTCAGGAACCTTGAGCTGTCTACTGCCATTATTAAAGTCATTAATGTGGAAGTCTGAAGGCGAACGAGAAAGAAAAAGAAGAGGAAAGCACTGATATTGGAAGAATATATTATTTATTAACTGTAGTTTAGCTTCCATACTGATATTCTGATGGCTAGCTTGTGGGGGAATTTACATACTTATTATGGAAGCACATGTTCACCAAGTACATATAACAGTGGCTTCAAATTTGTTTCATATTAAATCCTGGTGTTGAGAGAAAGAAGCGCCGGACTGCAACGGAGAGAAATCCCATGACTACAAAATACATAGAGAAACATCGCCCAAGCAACACATAGACCCATGCATTCACAGATGGATCAACAACAAATACAACAGAAGATGGAGGTGGAGGAGTCTTCCTCAGCTTAAGCACTGGTGAACCAGGAAAAGCTGTCAGTGACAACGGGAAAATTCTCTAGTGACGTCGGAGCAGAGGCGGAGGCCTTGGGGACTGCAGCGGAGGTTCTGATGGTAGAGGAGGGCATCGGGGGACAAGTTGCTTTCAACACAGATGCACATTCAGTGGCGGCAACGGTGAGGAGCCAGAGTAATGTCTGGTTGATTTGGGAGGAGTGCTCCTAGATAGGAGCACTCCTGGCGGATTGGCAAAAAAAAGGGGGGGGGGGGTTGGAGGGCTGCAATAGGCTTTCGAGGAGACAAGGAGTTTTGTCAGAAGCAGGTCATGGAACGGATGGGAAGCGGAGCGTATGGGCCACCAAGAGAGTGATACGTCTTGCCAGCTCAGCAGACGAGAGCAAGTGGCACTCTTCAGACTCTACACTGGCCACAACAGATTGGGATGCCTTCTTTTCAACAAGCTAAAGTTAGAAACTGCCGATAAATGTAAGTGTGGCGGCAATAAAATGACTGCTGAACATCTGCTTCAAAGATGCCCAACAAATGAAGAACAGAGACAACGCATATGGCTGTCACCCGTGCCATTCCTGAAAAAAAAAATATACTATGGAGATACAAATTGACCTCAAGTTGACCACTGCTATCTTTAAAAATATTCAAATAGACGTCTGGAAGTGTATGAAGAAGAAGAAGTAGAATATTTAAAGAAACGTTAAATAGGTCACGCTAATAGTAGCAAATAAAAGAAATAAAACAAATCACTAAGAGAACGCGATGCGTCGCAGAAGATCTTTAGGGTTCGAATCCTAGGTAAGCCACTCATGTCTGTTGTTTGTCTGTTGTCTGGTGTTCTACTTCTTTATTTCTTGCGAGTGCCTGAAAATATACCTTTATGTTTGTCTCACATTAATTTGCAGGGGTCATTAGCGCGATTTTCCCCACGTAACACCGGAAATGTACCTAGGAAAACGATTCAGCCAAATTAATGACGTAATCACTTCTGATGCCCCCCCCCCCCCCTAAATTATACAATATACATCAGATCACACAAGACAAAGATCTTAATACTGTGTCTAGTAAATGATAGAAGAATGAGAACAGTACAGGACAGAGGGTTGGTTTGTATTGTAGGACGCAGTATATTGAAGTCCAACACTTCACTACATGTGACTACTTTTATCTTGTTTACAGAATTACGTATTTATACAATAATGAAAGCAGGGTGAAGGTATTACGATTTTTTTAAATGCAATAAGGTAATATCCACTTACAATGTATGTACGTTGTATACTGTTCCTACTACTATGTTCGTCACAAGTGGATCAGGATAATGTGCCTAAATTTGTCTAGCTAGGAAGTATTAAATGGCGAAGACATTGTGTGAGGTATTACTGCAGAAGGAGAACATCCATCTGCTGATAATTTGGACCAGGAAGAGAGCCGTATCAAGCAAGAGCAAAGAATCAGTAACAGCGCTTCTTTTAAACGCTACGAGATTATTTTGAACAACAGCCAGACAGCGCCCTTCGTGAGAAATAATGCAGAGAAATCTGCTAGCACCATTTGCCGGGAAAAGGCGACCTTCTCTGCCTCTGCTGCTGTATTGTCGTAGATTTTTGATAGGGGAATTAAGACTTGGGTTGGTCCCTTCTGAATAGATTTGAATAAGTGATAGTCACAGTGAGAAGTAGTAATAGCAATAGGTTTCCACGAGTGAGGTGGTAGAATGTGATTAAGAGGCTGTCTCTGAGATCGAGAAATCTTCTCTCTCTCACCTATCTTCTACGACAGTTTTCGAGGAGTCAGACAGTCTAAACACACACACACCCACACACACACACACACATACATATATATATATATATATATATATATATATATATGTATATATATATATATATATATATATATATATATATATATATATATATAACCACTCACGTGCACGCACATATATGATGACAGTTGGACGTACAGACGTGGGAAAACTATAACAAATGATTATATAAATATTCTAGAACGAGCTGACTGTCGCAGAGTGAAGATAATTTGCCTATTTGAAATTTTCTGTCCATCCTGTATATTGCTTTATTTTCTGTCTATCCTAAGTTTCTGAAAAAAAAAAAACTGTTTCTCACGCACCTTAACCCAGATGAAGCTTCGGTCAACCCGTTCAGGTCTGTTAGGATTTTCCAGACTCGTCTGTCTAGAAATTTATGGCCTGTCTTCTTCCTCATTGTTAAAACTTCTGAGCTCGGAAACCACAGCACGTACAAGTGACATTCAATATGCAAACTAATTTGCAGCGATACTTTTGGCTATCGTGAGAACTTTAAAAAATGTAGCGGGTAAATCGAAATTTAATTCTGTCTTTAAGAAAATAGTTTTTAGACTTCACTTGGTGATAAGCATACGGGAAGAGTAAGACGCATTTCTTAGTCTTGTAAAGTAAAACTGTGCATAGGGAGACTTGAGTTAAACACACAAAGTGCCCTGTAGTTTAACTTAACAGACTAAAATTCCGGAGCGGATTTATGCAGTGCAAAGTCTTGTCTCTTATTGCTGAAAAGAGGTTACCTTTGGCCAGTGGCCATATAGTCCTCGTCCACCAGTCACAATAATTCCCTTCAATTATTTCAATTACTTCAATTACTGCAATTATTGCAACGATTCTCAACACCAGATATTACCCTTAACAACCATCACCCGTACCATACTCCACCCATTTTAACCCTCCATCCCACCTTTGGAAGCAAATTCGTTATCTGTGGATATCGCATCAACTGTGGATACGTTACACCTTTCTTGGATTTATAAAAATCGTGTTCAGATTCTGTGCCCTTTGTGGATACCTTATTCGAACAGTGAAGTCGTTACCCCAATCTTGGATTTATAAAAATCGTGTTCAGATTCTGTGCCCTTTGTGGATACCTTATTCGAACAGTGAAGTTAATTTCAAGCATTGGATTACGTTATATTTTTCCAAGAGAACCCCAGGATATAAGTTGTTTCCAACATTCACACCAAAGGAACAAAGGAACAAACATTCATTTTCACACAAACAGTATTTCACATATTTTCCAGCAAAAGCCTATCAGGCCTGCCGGGAACTTTACTAACACAATTCATTCATAATCCTTGTTTGCACTATTTGTGTAATAATTTTTTCCTTCTTTAAAAATCATCAAATTGTTGTGAGTTTGTTTTCTCGTGATAATCTTTATTATTATGTGCTGTAAAATCCTTATTGATTTATTTACATTTCTAAATTGAAATAAATTGAGTTAACCTCGATAGGATTGTTCGTTCAGTTCAGACTACCAAATCCTCAATCTAACTTTACTTCTTTACCCTACTATTTGTGAGTGACACAGTGTGTGCAAAAGAGTAATATTGTCGCCAGAGAAAACAAGAAGAGCTGTGTGTGTGTGGTTTTCTTAGTGAAGAACTCACTGACTCAGCCTGTGCCTTCTGCCTATCTCTCTTGAGCACCACTATCACACGTCCGTGTGCACTATTGTCCATCACGCCTATACAGCTGTCAAGCTTACCTACTATTAATTATATTTGCATGCGACAATTATTGGGAATCTCGTCCTTGGAGTTGAATTTCTGGATTCTTATTTCACAGTGACTATAGGGAATCTTGTTTTTAAATTGTTCTGCAGAAACTGTAAAGAATCTTGAACTATTAGTCTATACTGTGGACTATAATTTTATAACGCCCTAGACAACGACACTTCTGGTAGTATCTGAACAGAACAATTATAAGTTTAAAGTAACAGAACTTTGCTGTCACTAATTTAATTCAGGGTTATTTAATTACGTTAAATAGTTAACTAAGGTAATTAAGTGGTACATTTAACAGGCAGTAGAGTGTGTATGTGTGTGAGATATTGACGGGAATTGTTTATACTTGAGTATTACTCAAGTGATGAGACCTTAATTCAGCAGAAATAAGGAATTGTAAAAAATCCAATTATACTAAACTTCCATTAATAAGTTACATTACTTCATAGAATTAATGGTACTCCCTGGGGCTTAGTAAATTGATTATCAGTTAGTTGTATTGGTTTGTTGTATTACAATACTTCATAGAAATATTAGTAATACCCAGAAACTAGTGTAACATACTGAGAGAGTGTAACAACCTGCACAGAAATATAGAAAATGACTGATTTACTAAAACTAAGGATGGGTCTTTTAAAATACACTAAAGAGGTTGGAATGAGTGAAGAAGAAGGTAATGCATTCATAGAGGCCGAAATAGAAAAACAAAAAGAGAAGAAAACGAAAGGATACGGGCTCATGAGTTCCGGCTCAAAGAACTAGAGGTTCAAAATCGTCCCGCTTCTCCCACTAACGCTTCATTACCTGACAACGCCTCTGCTGGTCTAGCACTCAACTCACCTGCAATGAATTTCCCAATGGAAAAATTTTGCGAGCGAAATGAACAAATTGATCTGTTCTTGGATAGATATGAGCGAACTGCTTCATCGTATGGCCTGCCCAAAAGCATGTGGAATCTTAAACTTTCTCAAGGATTAAGAGGGACGGCTTACGAAGTTTTTACAAAATTAACCCCAGCAGAACAGAACGATTATGACGCTCTCAAGCAAGCACTGTTACGGCGTTTTCAGCTTACAGCCGACAATTACCGAAAGCGTTTTCGCCGATCTCACAAAGAAGGAGGAGAAACATTTGGCCAATTTGCTGCTAGGATTGAATCATATCTCGAAAAGTGGCGCGATTTGGGAAAATTTCCTAAGACTTACGAAGGATTACATGAACTCGTCCTGGTAGAGCAAATCAAGGAAACAATGTCACCAGAGATGAGAAAGTTCCTAGTGGAGCACGGGGCAGACCGACTCGAACCAATCCTTACGTTAGCAGAAAGGTTTCAAAATGCTATAGCAGAGACTCAAACCTTCAAACGGAAGCCTGCTGAACTTCAACCTAAACCAATCACCCAGCCCACCCAAAATCAGAGATCACCGGTAAACGCTCCAACGCAAGATACACGCAGAGACCATTCAACTAACTCAAACACGAAAAATGCACAGGAAAACCCCCCTTACTTCACGAGGAGGGAGAGGAAATATTGTCATCATTGTAAGCAGACCTCGCATAATACAAAAGAATGTAGAAATCGGTCCAGCCCGCACTTGGCGGTGTGTTTACAAGCAGACGCACCAGAACAGCGTCAAGACAGAACAAAATGTGGTAAACCAGAACGGAATTCTGTAACGGATCAGATTATCGCAAACGGGAAATTTGTGCGCTGTCTTTATGACACAGGATTACAGTTTGACTGTATAATCGCTTCACATTTGGTCACACCTGAGCAGATAACCTCGGAGACAGTAGATCTGTGTGGAGCCGTAAAAGGAGACACTCCTATGACATTGAAAATAGCAAAAGTTTATATTGATTCAAAATTTGTTAAAGGATGGATTCGAGCTGCCATTATGGAGAATCCAATCTATGACGTAATTCTTGGATGTCGCTATGTGTTCTTGGGGGAACCAAGAAAAACCTCTGATAGCTGCAGCAGTAACTACAAGAGGTCAGACGAGGACAGAACCGGAACCAGGACCAGTGATAAATCTGCTACCACGGGAATTGAAGGATGCTCAACACAAGGATCCAACACTGGGACCATGTTTTAAGAAACTGCCAATTGCCAGTAACCCGTTGAAAAAGGGAAACTTTTATTCAAAATCGGGATTACTATACCGTAGGTCGGGCAACACTGGACAAGAACATAGCCAGTTGGTTGTTCCAACTACTTATAGGTCACAAATTTTAGAGATGGGACACGCTCTTCCTTTTAGCGGCCACATGGGACAAAATGCTACCATGCAAAGAATAGCAGCGCACTTTTACTGGCCTGGGATGAACGGGGACATCATCCGATTTGTGAAATCCTGTGCGCAGTGCCAAAGGGTAGCACCAAGACACTGGACACCCCCTGCTCCATTGGGGGAAATGCCTATTGTCGGTACTCCATTCGAAAGAGTAGCTGTAGATATAGTAAGCCCACTCTTAAGAACAAAGCGGAGAAATTGCTGTATTTTGACTCTAGTCGACACCTGTACTATGTGGTCAGAAGCAGTGGCGCTCCCTTCTTCTGATTCTGTGCATGTCGCAGAAGCGCTCGTGAGTATTTTCACAAGGCTCGGATTTCCACAGCAAATATTCACTGATAATGGATCGCAGCTTAGAGGACATCTGATGGAAAAAGTCTTTAAGATCTTCCGTACTCAGCATATTCACACCTCACCCTATAATCCTCAAGCAAACGGACAGGTAGAGAGATATAACGGGACCCTCATCACCATGCTGCGAAAATTAGCACAAGAAAGACCCGAAAACTGGGACTTATTCTTGCCGGCTGCCTTATTTGCCTATAGGGAAGTGCCGCATGCCTCCACTGGTCTACCTCCTGCAACATTGTTATTTGGACGGCCAATAAAGGGACCCCTGGAAGCATTGCTTAGGTCTTTAACCGACCAGAAAGCAGACGAATCTATTGTATCTGCATCAAAATATGTGCAAGAACTGAAGGAAAGGTTAAAGATAGGTTGGGAATTAGCCAACACTAACCTCCGACAAGCTCGTGCCAAGCATGCAAAACGGTACAATAAGACTGCGAAGGAAAGAGTACTACAACCTGGAGAGAAAGTACTGCTGTTACTCCCAACAGGGAATAACAAACTTCAGATAGGATGGCAGGGACCATTTGAAGTACTCGAGAAAATCTCTCGAACAAACTACAAAATCTCCATACGAGGGAAGGAAAAGATTTATCATGTTAACTTACTTAAAAAGTACATGGAACGCCTCGCTACTCCTCAAGCACATCTCCTGACTTTAGCGGTTGCAATGGAAGCGGATAATGACCCCCACGAATATGCTGAATACCCGCTAAAACAGGAAGAATCACACACGGATGTGAAGCTCTGTGAAACATTAACTGAATTGCAACAGCATGATGTCAAACAACTGTTAGCCGAATATTCAGAAGTGCTCACCGATAAACCGGGACTAACCAACCTCTTGGAGTTTGATATAAAAGTATTAGATCCTAAGCCTGTCAGGACTAAGATTTACCCAGTCCCATACGCTAAAGCCAACGCTTTACGAGTAGAGAAAAACGTTGACAAAATCCGAAATGCAAAGCGACCCATAACGAAAAAGGACACTAGGTCGTTTTTGTCACTCTGTGGTTATTATCAACGGTTCATTGAGAACTTTAATAGTTTGACTGCACCGTTGACTGACCTCACAAAGAAAGGTCAACCTGAAAAGGTAACATGGACGGCTCAGTGTGAGAGCGCCTACACCACACTCAAAGAAAAGCTGACGACGAAGCCCATATTACGTCTCCCTGACCTCACAAAGACCTTTGTGCTAAGAGTAGATGCCAGTAATCTTGGAATAGGATCAACGTTGCTTCAAGCTGATGAAAACTACCCGGAAATGCTTTTTCCCGTGGCCTATGCTAGCCGAAAATTGAACGCTGCAGAACGCAACTATTCAACCATTGAAAAAGAATGCTTGGCTCTAGTGGCGGGAGTAAAAGGCACCACGAATTTCTTTATGGAGTCTCATTTGTCGTGCAAACGGATCACGCACCCCTCACGTTTCTAGCAGCTTGCAAAAACCAAAATGCAAAAGTAATGCGATGGGCTATTTTGCTAAGTGTCTATTCCTTCAGGGTCGAGTACATCCCCGGTCCTGAAAATGTAGGAGCAGATTTTTTAAGCAGACATTCAGTAGAGGAACTCGCTAGTGGTGGAGAAAATAATCTTCTAACGCCAGCAGATAAGAAACAATCTGAGGGAACCTCGGAAGAAGGAACAGAGAAGGAATTAATGGACGACACCAGGAATGATACACACTAGCCAAATTATCATCTCTCTCTGATTTAGTTGGGCAACTAACTTAAGTTCGGGGTATCTGTCGCAGAGTGAAGATAATTTGCCTATTTGAAATTTTCTGTCCATCCTGTATATTGCTTTATTTTCTGTCTATCCTAAGTTTCTGAAAAAAAAACTGTTTCTCACGCACCTTAACCCAGATGAAGCTTCGGTCAACCCGTTCAGGTCTGTTAGGATTTTCCAGACTCGTCTGTCTAGAAATTTATGGCCTGTCTTCTTCCTCATTGTTAAAACTTCTGAGCTCGGAAACCACAGCACGCACAAGTGACATTCAATATGCAAACTAATTTGCAGCGATACTTTTGGCTATCAAGAGAACTTTAAAAAATGTAGCGGGTAAATCGAAATTTAATTCTTTCTTTAAGAAACTAGTTTTTAGACTTCACTTGGTGATAAGCATACGGGAAGAGTAAGACGCATTTCTTAGTCTTGTAAAGTAAAACTGTGCATAGGGAGACTTGAGTTAAACACACAAAGTGCCCTGTAGTTTAACTTAACAGACTAAAATTCCGGAGCGGATTTATGCAGTGCAAAGTCTTGTCTCTTATTGCTGAAAAGAGGTTACCTTTGGCCAGTGGCCATATAGTCCTCGTCCACCAGTCACAATAATTCCCTTCAATTATTTCAATTACTTCAATTACTGCAATTATTGCAACGATTCTCAACACCAGATATTACCCTTAACAACCATCACCCGTACCATACTCCACCCATTTTAACCCTCCATCCCACCTTTGGAAGCAAATTCGTTATCTGTGGATATCGCATCAACTGTGGATACGTTACACCTTTCTTGGATTTATAAAAATCGTGTTCAGATTCTGTGCCCTTTGTGGATACCTTATTCGAACAGTGAAGTTAATTTCAAGCATTGGATTACGTTATATTTTTCCAAGAGAACCCCAGGATATACGTTGTTTCCAGCATTCACACCAAAGGAACAAAGGAACAAACATTCATTTTCACACAAACAGTATTTCACATATTTTCCAGCAAAAGCCTATCAGGCCTGCCGGGAACTTTACTAACACAATTCATTCATAATCCTTGTTTGCACTATTTGTGTAATAATTTTTTCCTTCTTTAAAAATCATCAAATTGTTGTGAGTTTGTTTTCTCGGGATAATCTTTATTATTATGTGCTGTAAAATCCTTATTCATTTATTTACATTTCTAAATTGAAATAAATTGAGTTAACCTCGATAGGATTGTTCGTTCAGTTCAGACTACCAAATCCTCAATCTAACTTTACTTCTTTACCCTACTATTTGTGAGTGACACAGTGTGTGCAAAAGAGTAATATTGTCGCCAGAGAAAACAAGAAGAGCTATGTGTGTGGTTTTCTTAGTGAAGAACTCACTGACTCAGCCTGTGCCTTCTGCCTATCTCTCTTGAGCACCACTATCACACGTCCGTGTGCACTATTGTCCATCACGCCTATACAGCTGTCAAGCTTACCTACTATTAATTATATTTGCATGCGACACTGACCAACACGCTGATTAATTTCAAGAGAAATTTTAATTATCATCTAAAATTTCTTCACAACACATAGAAATTACATCAAAGCATATACACATAGTCATAAAAAAAATATCAAGGAATTGCTACAAGAACTGATAGACCCACAGTTAGATCTTATCCCTCGAGGTATGCCCACAGTCCTGTTGGAAGAAAGTGATAGCCCCAAGGAAACAAGGATACATAGGATTAGGCCTAATATTTCCTCTTCTTAAGGTATGGACAGACTTGATATCTCTGCTCTATTTTAAGAAAAATAAGATTAGCAATACTAGCCTACAGAAAGTTAAGACAGCAAATGGGTGCCCAATTACAACAATAAAGAAATCACTCCGTCCTGCATTCACTTTATTCATTCAGCCGAGCACACGTGCACATGTTCATACTCACAGCTTAGATAGCCACTTCTGGTAATACAATTTTTAGGACATTCACCTACAGACTCGTCAAGGGCAGTCTTTGACCAAGAAATCCCCAGTTCCAAAAAGGCAGGATGAATTCTCTGCTTCCGGGAACGACTCCTTGGGTGTTCTTATTTTTCGGATGTCTGTTTAGGTCATATTAAAATTGTCCAGGCACGAAACATTAACAACGAGCACAGTGTCAATAGCTTAGGTTTCTAGAATTGAGGAATGTCAGATCGGTGTCTACTTTCAGGAAAGGACTATATTTGGTCACCACACCACTAGTCGAAACTCCGTCGGAATGTTACTGACGTTAATATGTTACTTGCCACAACGGCTAAATTTGTACATAGAGTTTGTGCAGAAAATCTGATCTGGCTCAAAGGCCCAGTATAAAACATTTAGACTTTAATAAAACCCGTTAGTGAGAGTTGTACTCTGTCTATTAATGAAGACACACGCACTGTCAGACAAGTGTTAACTTGTAAACCCACGTGGTTAAAAAGATAAAAATGTTTATGTTTCTCACAGGTATGTCTCTGTACTAAACGCCGGCAAAGTTTTGGGTTACCCCAGTATTCACTGAATAGGGAAGAAAAACCACATATGAAATATTTTACATATTATGGACTCACTATAACTTACATTTTTTTTAAACTGCAAGCGTACCGCTTGACTTATCATTTAAACCTTCCTGAGAAATAAGTTATATACATAAAACCAATCATCATTAATAAAGTTAGTTTAGAAAGTTTATTCTCGTCTGATTATTTTAGCAGTAAAATTAAATTCCTTAATAACCGACTGAGTTTAAGCTAGAAATATAATTTCTGTTTTCCACTGTAACTCGTCACTATAAAATAATACAGACTATATAAATTAAGCGCTCTGCACCAAATCTAACTAGTGAAATAAAATAAGCGATTTAACACTTTAAACACTTCACAAAATACTAGATAATATGTATAATATTTACCTCCCCACACATAACTACAGACTAAACCATGAACTAGAATACTGCAATCTAATGGTAGTCTAGAGCTCGGCAAAATGGCCAAGAAACTCAGACTTCGCCAAAACACAGATATATGATCTAGCACAGCGATCTGTCTACTGCAAAATTTAGGAGCAAGAATGAAAATCTAGTTTCAAACTCTGGTTATATCTACTACCAGACAAAGAGGTAAACGTTTAATTTCGCAAAACGAAGTACTCTCCCCTTTCCGTCTTTAACGCTCGCTTACGTTTAACACCTAAACGCATGCCGTAACTGCCACCTACTGCCCGAGAGGGCGCGTGTCAGTTGCGGAATTTCTCAGGACAACCCGTTCTCCCAGTGCAGAAGCCGTTTGGGGGTTTGGGGGTGGGGATTTTGGGGTTGGGGGTGTTATATGGGTGACGGGTGAATTGGGGGGTTTTGGGGGGGGGTGGTTTAGGTGTTGGTGTTGGGTTGGGGGGGAATTGTTGGTGGGGGGTGGGGGGTTGGGGGGGGGGGATGGGGGGGGTTTGGGGGATGGGGGGGGGGGTGGGGGTTTTGGGTTTATGGTGTGGGGGGGGGGGTTTTGGGGGGGGGGTGTGTTTGGGGTTTGGGTGTTGGGGGGGGGTGGGGGTTTGGGGGGGGGGGGGGTGGGGGGGGTGTGTTTTTTGGGGGGTGGGGGGGGTGGGTTGTTGTGGTTTTTTGGGGGGGGGTGTGGGGTTGGGGGGGTGGGGGGGGGGGGTTGTTTGGGTTGGGTGTTGGATGGGGGGGGGTTTTTTGGTTTGGGGGTTGGGGGGTTGGGTGGGTGGTGGTGGGTTTTGGGGGTTGGGGGTTGGTTGTTTTTGTTTTGGTTTTTTGGGTGGGGGTTTGGGGGGGGTTTTTGTGGGGGGTTTGGGTTTTTGTTTGTGGGGGGTTTTTTGTTGGGGGGGGGGGGGTTTTGGGGGGGGGTTTGTGTTGTGGGTGGGTGATTTGTGGGTTTTTTTGTGGGTTTTTTTTGGGGTGGGGGGGTGGGTGGGGGGGGGTTTTGGGGAAAGGGGTTGGGTGTGGGGGTGGGTTGGTGGGTGGTTTGGGGGGTTTGGGGGGGGGGGGGGGGGGGGGTTTTGGGGTTGGTGGGTGTGTTGGGTTTGTGGGGTTTGGGATGGGGGGGGTTTGGGGGGGGGTTGGGGGGGTTGGGGTTGTTTGGGGTGGGGTTTGGGGGGTTGGGGTTTAGTTGTTTGGGGTTGGGTGTTTGGGGGGGGGATTGTTGGGGTTGGGGGGGGGGGGGGGGGGGGGGGGGGGGGGGTGGGGGGTTGGGGGGGGGGGGGGGGGGGTTTTTGGGGGGGTTGATGGGGTTGTTGGGGGGGGGGGGGTGGGGGGGGGGGGGGGGGTTTTTTGGGTTTTTTGGATGGTGGGGATTTTTGGGGGGGGGGGGGGGGGGGGGGGTGGGGGGTTGGGGGGTTGGGGTTTTTGGGTTTTTTTGGGGGTTGTGGGGGGGTTGTTGGTATGTTGGATTGGGTGTTGGTTGATTGTGGGGTTTTGGGGGGGGGGGGGGGGGGAAATGGGTGGGGGGTTTTTTGTTGTTGGGGGGGGGGGTTGTGTGTTGATTTTATGGGGGGGTGGTTGGTTGGTTTGGGTGTATTGGGGGGGTTTGATTGTTTGGGGGGGGGATTTGGTTATGGGGGGGGGGGGGTGTTTTTTGGGGTTGGGGGATGGGGGTTTGGGGGGGGGGGGGGGGGTTGTGGGGTGTTGTTGGTTGTTGGGTTTATTGGGGGGGGGGGTATTGGGGGGGGGTATTTGGGGGGTGGGGGGGGTGTTTTGGTGGGGTTTGGGGATTGGTTGTGGGGGGTTGGGTTGGTTGTTTGGGGGGGGGGGGGGTATGTTGGGATTTTGGATTTTTTGGGGGGGGGGGATATTTGTTTTGGTGTTTGGGGGGGGTTTGGTTTTTGGGATGGGGGGGGGGGGGGGGGTTGTATTGGTGGGGGGGGTGGGTGTTGATGGGGGGGGTTTTGGGGGTATTTGTGGGGGTTTTAGTGGGGGGGGGGGGTTGGGGGGGGGGGGGGGGGTGGGGGGGGGGTGGTTGATGATTTTTAGTTTTTTGGTTTGGTGGGGGGGGGGGGGGGGTTGGGTTTTTGTGGGGTGGGGGGGGGGGGGTGTTGGGGTTTGGGTTGGGGGGGGGGGGGGGGGGGGGGGGGGGGGGTGGGGGGGGGGGGTTGGGGGGGGGGGGTGGGGGGGGGGTTTGGTTTGGTTTGTTTTGGGGGGGGTGTTTTTTGGGTTTTGGTTTTGGGGGGTTGGGTTTTTGGGGGGGGTGTTTTTGGGGGTTTTATGGGGGGGGTTTTTTTTTTTGGGGGGTTTTGGGGGTTTAGTTTGGGGTGTTGTGGGTGATGGGGGTGGGTGTTTTTGTGGGGGGGGGGTAGTTGGTTTTTTTGGTTTTTTTTTGGTTTTTGGGGGGGGGTTTTTTTTTGGGGTTTTTGGGGGGTTTGGATTGGGGGTTTTTTGGAGGGTTTTTTTTTTTTTTGTTTTTTTTGGGTTTTTTGGTTTTTGTTTTTGTTTTTTTTTTTTTGGTGGGGTTTTTTTTTTTTGGGGGTGGGGGTTGTTGGGAGGGGGGGGGGTGGGTATGTTTTTTTGGGGGGATTTGGGGGTTTTTTGTTTTTTTGGTTTGATTTTGGGGGGTTGGGTTTTTTGGGTTTGGGGTTTTTTTTTTGGTTTTTTTTGGGGGTTTGTTTTTTTTGTTGGTTTTGGGTTTGGTGTGGTTTTTTGTTGTGGTGGTTTTTTTGTTTGTTGGTGTTTTTTTTTTTTGGGGGTATTTTTTTTTTTATTTTTTTTTTTTTTTTTTTTTTGGAGTTGTATTGGGGGGGGGTATGTGTATGGATGGTTTAATTATTTTATGGAGATTTATTTGGTAACCTTGGGTTGGTTTTGTTGATTCCAATTATTGGTGTATTATTTGGGTGGTGAATGGGGGTTTAGGGGTTTATTAGGAAATATAAGGGTTTTTGGGGTTCCAAGGATTTAGTGTTTGCAGGTTTTAAAGAAGTTGAAAGTTGGTTTATTATGTGGGGGGGGGGGACAAAACCATCATTGCTGTTTTAATTCAATATGGTTTGATTAATAAAATTAGTCAAATTTTAATTATTAAATTTTTTAAGAAGGTTTTTTGTTTCCCAAAATAATTTAAAGACTCAAGGATGTTAGTATTTTATTAGTTTAACTAATTATGGGGGGTCATAGAGATAGTTAAATTATCTAATGTACCATATTGGACATAGTTTTGTAACATGTTTATAAATTTTGATATGGATAAGGGTAATTGGATCCTTATAAGATTGTGGTTTAAGTGTAAGGCTTTATTTTAAGGAAGTTTTAAGTTGAGTTGATTAATGGTGTTTTTTTTAGATTAGTATGTGGATTACCATAGGTACTTATTACTCATAATTGCTGTTTATGGTAGTATGTTCTTTAGGTTTTATGTGGGGTACTTTTACCCGCTATTATGGTATTATTTCCCAGATAATAGCTTGATTATTTGCCATAATAGAGATAATAGTTAAGGCTAAAAAAAATGATTTCAAATTACTTGACCCCCCACAAACTATAACCATGGGGACGTTATATGGTGTTTTTTTTGATAGTTAATTTTTTGTTGAAATAGCATTGCATACCCCAGTCGTTAATAAGTCATTTTTTGGACAGTCAGGATTATTAAATACCGGCCATATTAAATTGGTTATTGTGGAGGGGATAAAGCCTTTTGGAACATTTTTTTATTAAACTTATGGTTGTTACAAATTAGGGGTAATTTGGTTACTTAGTTGTGATTAATTTGAAAATTACCCCTATGGTGTATTAGGTTATAAGAAGCGGACAGCCCCACCCCCCTGTCTAAAGTTAATGGTTTGGTACAATAGTGAAATTTAGAGGTTGGTGATATTTAATAAAACTGATGTTGAAAGTATTAGGGATTAAAAATTGTGGTTAACAATTCACCCCCGCCCATAATGTTGATACCACCGGGACTTGTTAAACAAAAAAGAGTTGGTAACTTTTTTTAATGAAAAGCTTGGCCCTGAGTGGATAAATTCCAAAGAAAGATTTTTAAAGACGATGGAAAACAAGTGGTATGAGTATTTTCCTGCCCAAATACCCAAACCAAGTATTGTTGGGGGACTGTTTCTATTGGTCTATGTGACAGGATTTTCAATAAATATGAATTGTTTTGTCCTCAATATCATTCCCCCCATCACCCCGGACCCCAATCTTCCTCTTCTTGTTATTTATTGTTTCCCTGATTAAATTAGACCATCCTAATATAACATCATTTTTTATTCTGTCCCATTTACGAGCTAAATTTTCCTCCATCTGTCTTTCCAAGATCCAGATTTGAAATAGGCAAGAGTAAAGGGATTCCCTCGCAACACTTTTAATGGTTACGTTATTTGCTTATGTGTTTTACCAGGACTTGGCATTTCAGGCCCAACCCCAGCTTTTTATTAACAACCACCATGGCAGTACAAGATGTGATTTTCTAGGCAATTTTTTTCGGTCAAAAGTTTCCCATTGAAACTTTCAAACCCAACGGTAACGGCGCATTTAACACCAAATGTTAACCAAATCCACCAAACAAAGCCCATCTACCAACCAAACCCCCAGCATTAAATTTCGAACCTTGTATACCCACCCCCCCAAAACTGCGTTCATACCCCATTAGGCCACAGACCCGACTAGGGTGGCTTACAAGACAAAAAAACACCACAAACTCCCCTTGTGGTCAACATCTGTCTGGACATACAAGAAAGTGACTTAAGAACCAAATTATGCAACAGAGCACAAGATAAAACAAGTTGGTATGTTTTCCAAAACACATGCTACCATGCATGTCATAAAAAAGCCACCCTGGATGGTTGGGCATTAGAATAGCTACCCTATCCTGTACAAGTTTTAAGCCACCAAACTTAAAAAAAAAACAAGATGGATAACTTAACTAAAGAAAGAGATGAAGCTGGTGATGGATAGGACACACACTGAGGAAACCTGTTGACAGAATTACCAGGCAGTCCTTGTTGTATAATCCCCAGGGTAGGAGAAGCAGAGGTGTACTGTAAAAAAAAAAACCAAAAAATAAACACAAGCAGAACTGAAGACAGAAATGAAAATGATGAGAAAGACATAGAAAGATCTTGAGCAGACGGCACAGGACAGGAAGATTTGGCTTAAGTTTGTTGAAGGCTTATACTGTTGGTGAGTTGCTGATGATGATAAAGATGATGATTAAAACTAATAAATATGAAGGATGGTGATGATGGTGATTTAAGATATTTATGGCAAAGATAATGGTGTTGTACTGACAGTGGTTTTGATGAAGAAAATAATTAATATTACCAAAGAAGTAGAAGAAAAGATAATGACGACAAGATGATGGTGGTGGCGATGATCATGGAGAACATTGTCATAATGGCGGCAATAACATAATAATTTATTTTGTTCAACATAGATCAAGCATGAAACATGACAAACAGACTGGCATTCCAACTTTACATGCAATAGACAGACACAGTTAACTGCACTTACATACCGGAATTACAAAACAACAAAAAAACTATTCACAATTCACTAGAAACAGAAATAATCACATTCACTATGAACCAAGTTCAGACTTTATACTTACAAACAAAACAGCACATAGGCAAATTCATACTTCACAAACAACAAATACAAATATTTATGCATCAAGTACAGCAAAAAGGCACATTTACATTTTCCACAAACAGACACTTTCACTTTTCATACAAACAGACAAATTTACATTCCCATAAACAGACATATTCACATTTCATAAAAACAGAAACATTCACACTTCCCACAAACATACACATTCACATTTCCCACAAACATACACATTCACACTTCCCACAAACATACACATTCACACTTCCCACAAACATACACATTCACACTTCCCACAAACATACACATTCACAATTCCCACAAACAGACACATTCACACTTCCCACAAACAGACACATTCACAATTCCCACAAACAGACACATTCACACTTCCCACAAACAGACACATTCACTTTTCATACAAACAGACACATTCATACATCCCACGCACATTAACACCTCAAGTGCTGTAAGTAGACACGTTCACAATTTATACACAACAAAGACATCAATTCACATTTCTCCTTTGCCCCAAAAAGTTCCCAGGACTCTCTGATGAGACAAAGAAAGAACAGGCCTACGGCTCCCTCAGGCATGTTGTACAAGGTGACTAATAAGAGGCTCTTCATGAGGCTGGCAACCTCATCAGGTCAAAGAAACTGACACAGGAATCACCACTGTAACAGCATGTGAATGCTTTATGCAGGCTCCATGCTCCATAAGGAGCAAAATTATAATAGTGATGATACTTCTCTATCTATGATTGTGTCTCCCCAGTTTACTATTCTCACCTTTTTTTTTTCATGCCTATTTCTATGCTGTCCATCCACCTTGTTTTGTTTTTATTAATTTTTTTTTTTGCGTGACACCTTGGTCTTGCCTTGTGCAGTTCTCAGAGGTTTCTACTTCTGCACCCTCAGGCATGTTGTAAGAAGTGACCAATACGAGGCTGTTTGTAATGACTAGCAATCTCATCATCAAGTCAAACATATTGGGCTACAGAAACCATCTCTGTATGAGCACATGAATGTTTGTCATGCAGGCTACCTGTAAGGGACCAGGTACAGTGCTGGATTCATGCTCTGAAATGACTGACCTTGATATTGTAATCTCAATCTGCTTGGTACATATTTTTTTATGTTTGCTTTCAAGATATCATTCATGAAACACTACTCTGATTCACAACCATCTCAGCAGGGCTGTAGATACTGTGGGGGGGGGGGGGGGGGGGGGGGGCGGCGACACGACGACACCCCCCCTTAGGGGGTAAATTATTCTGTACCGGTACCAAAATAGTGCATTAATTTTTTTTTTTTATTAACCCCCCCAACAGTCCTATCTACGGCTGTGACCATCAGTATATGCTAAAGCGTAAGTGTCTTCGGCAGCACACTGAAATGCTATGTCTGGCATATGCCTTTTGCATACCACATGTGATTGGTAATGGAAATGATTGTAGTGCTCACACGTGTGGCACCCTTTTTAAAGACCTTCCGTGCGACAACCCCGCCTAGCTATGCAAGCGAATCACACTATCCTCCCCGCCATCTAGGCATCACCAAAACAAAATTGTTTTTCAAGTCCTGGGTAGGCCACTCACGTCTGTTGTTTTTCTGTTGACTAGTGTTCTTCTTCTTTATTTCTTTCGAGTGCCTGAAAAAACATACCTTGTACCTTCTATGTTTGTCTAATATGTATTTAGTAGTAGTGACTCCGTGCTCCACAGGAAGCAAAAACAGGAAAATGATACCAAGATTATGCAATATTCTCCAGTGTAGTTTCTGTGGGTAGGGGAGGGGGATCTCTTAGGACACATAGAAAGATTATGCATGCCATAAGAGAGGTAACTAATATAATCTTATGCATGGGACAGGAAACTTCATCTTGTGAAACAAGTTGCTTCAATAACCACTGTTGCAAGTACCTAAGCTTTAATGAAGGCTTCCTCTAGAGTGATGGATCAATAAAGAGCAAAAAACAGGATACAATAACGATGAAGAAATATTTTGGACACTTTGACAGTGAGTTCTATGTTGGTTGCCGCTATTGTGACTCCATTCATACGCATACAAACAAAAATCCAAATGAAAAATTTTAGACAAACTGGTAGCTGACAACCAGTTTTCAACAAACACTAACATTTTTTTATATCTCATTCGCTTCCTAAACTTTGTTATGATTTTTAAAATCTGTTTTATGTCTTTTAATAAGCTAAATATTCTACGCTGATATATGACAAATAATATTTATGATAGTTCTATAAGATGATACGTACAGCATACGAACAGCATACGTACAGCGTGTAAGTTTCAACATAATTGCATTTTGTTTTTAAGGACCATCTTCATTGCACACATACAACTCCATTAGTGCTCCGATCTCCTCCCTTAGATTACACAAAGAGGATCTCAGCACAGTGCACAAATTCTGTAGTACAGGCAAGGATCCCAATGTGTGCATATTGCAATCACACATTCTATAAATATTTTTGTGGTGGGTACGTTTCCTAATTTTGTAAATTTTGCCAGGACAGCGGCCTTATGGCCTACTCGTTACGATTTCCAACTGCCTAGGGATTTTTAACGTGCGCAACTTGCACATGGGACCTCCTATTTTTTTCACCCTTATTCGAGAAAATTCTAGGCATCCGATCTCACAACCCAGGGAGACCAGGGGAGAGTATGACATCATTAAGACCCACTGGTTCTTCAAAAATGTCCATCAAATATATTCCCTCTACTGGAAACCGAACCCTGTACCATTAAAATTAGAGGCAGGCACCATATCTCTTAGCGACTCTGACCCCCCCTTCAACATAATTACATACTCTCAGCTGACCGTATATGAACGTGTTCTGTGTGTTTCTGTTTACTCTTTAACCCATACAAACATGACAGCTTTTCAACTTGTTAACTCTTCAAGCTTCCTTCTTTGTATAATTATTCTCTTGGCAAAGAAAGCTGCCTAAATTCTATATTTTAAAAAAGCTGTAAATTTATTGCAGGAAATTGAATTTATGTACCCATTCAATTACAAAAGCATGTACACCCACCCTAAAAAAGAAGAATCTGCACACTCACTCTGGAAAAAGAAATGTGGATATCCATTCAAAACAAACATCCACTAAGTAGAAGACTGTGTGCACTGACTCTTAGAAAAAAAATGTGCATATCAACTTCATGATTTAAAAGGTACAAATGCCATATATATTACAAGATTGAAGAACATGAATAGAAAGAGCTATAGAAGTGAAAACAGATCAATACATGTCCTTCATAGACTACACTAAGGCATTTGACCAAGGGAAACATGAGAAAATTATCAAAATGTTAGAAAGCATAAACATTGAATGTAAATGTTCTGAGAATAATAAAGAACGTGTACTGGCAACAAACAGCGGCTATAAGAATTTCAGCAAGTAAGAAAAGGATAGTAGACATGGATACGTGCTGTCACCAGATCTGCTTAATATGTATGGCAAAATCTCATGAGATCCATAGAGGGTATGTCAAGAATATCATTTGGTGGACACACTTCAAATAACTTGAGATATGCTAATGATACATTCTTAATGACAAAAAGTGATAACAAGTTTTAGGAAATGATTGATACAGTAGTGACAGAAAGTGAAAATAAAGGCTTACCTTAATAGCAAAAAAACAGAAGTAATGGTAATCTCAAAGAAAATGACTTTTTCAGAATGCACTATCAAAGTGAAAAAAATTTGAAGAAAAAAAACGCGACATGTGAGTAACATCGGACGGAAGATGCATGTCAGAAGGTGATGAGTAGAATAGAGCAGGCCAAAGTAGCAATCCACTAAATGAAAGTATTTTGTGTAACACCTTTTTGTCAATGGAACTTAAAAAAGAGAGAGTTCTTTCATGTTATATAGAACCAATCCTGACATACAGACGTGAGTCATAGACAATTAGAAAACAAGTAGGAAAATCTCTAGAGGTCACAGAGATGTGGTTTTACAGAAAAGTGTTAAAAATAGCACAGACGGCTAACAGATGTAATGAGCATGTGCTGAAAGAGGCCAATTCACAAACGTAGCTTATTACTAACATAAGAAGGAAGCAATGCACTTTCTTTGGGCATGTTATGAGAATAAGAAAACTGGAGTATATCATTATAACAGGAGAGACTGAAGGAGAAAAGAGATACAGGGTGACAAAGAGAGAAGATACTGGACAGTGTGACTTCATGGTATGGAAATGAGAAGGAAGTTGTGGAGAGACATGATCACCTACATCACCAGGCATGGTACTTGAAGAAGAAGAAGTAGAAGATATCCACTTCAGAAAAAGTATCTGTACACCCTATCTAGGTAAGGAATACCTGCATACCTATACAGTAAAATGGGAGGTGTACACCCACTACAGACAAATAAATATACAGAAACACCCTTGTAGGACAAGAAATCTGTACATTCATTCTAGGAAAAGGATTCTGAACACCAATTCCAGGAAAATCTCTACACTCATTCTTCAGGAAAAATAAATTTGTACAACCTTTCTGAGAAAATGAATCTGTACATTCATCATAAACAAATACATATGTATACACTCTGTACGAATTTACAGCATTTCTCTCTGGAATCTTCTAATTTTTTACAATGTAATTTATCTCTATAGTAAATACATATACACATATACTGTATGCAGAATGTTGATGTTGAAGACAACGTTGGCAGCTCATAACATGTTTCTGAAATTCAATGTGCATCATAACATGAAATGGCTTTTAAAGCTTATACACCATAGCTAGCCTCTATTTCTAGGTGTCTGCTTCCCCCTTGAGGCTTCGACATGTTAATTATTAGTTTCAGTCAACACATATTTAAGATCTATTCAAAATACACACTTCCATCTTGTACAATATATGTAATATCTATTTTTCCTTTCATTTCTGCTGGCACAACAAATACAATATCTATTCTTCATTTCTCTCCTGACACAATAAATACAATATCTATTCTTCATTTATCTCTGCTGACACAATATATGAAATATCTATTCTTCATTTATCTCTGCTGACACAATATATGAAATATCTATTCTTCATTTATCTCTCCTGACACAATATATATTCTTGATTTATCTCTCCTGACCCAATATATGCAATATATATTCTTAATGTATCTCTCCTGACACAATATATGCAATATCTATTCTTCATTTACTTCTGCTGACACAATATATGCAATATCTATTCTTCAATTACCTCTCCTGACACATTATATGCAATATCTATTCTTCACTTGCTTCTGCTGGGATAATACATGCAATGTCTAATTTCCATTTATCTCTGCTAGCACATTTTATGCACTTTATATTCTTTAATTATCCCTACAGGCATAATATAAGCAATATTGATTTATCTATTCAGCTTTTGAGGCCTTGTAGCACAGCTAGGATAGGAGAATCTTGAATAACAGGTTAATAACTGATGCTTCACATTTGGCTGAAAGTGGAAAATTCTTTACTCCACTGATAGAAAATAAGCTGCTGCCATTCTTTACTTATCTCTCTGCCTGCAGAGAATAAGCAGTACCTCTTCTCAGTTTATTCATGCTTCATGGACAATGCAGTGCCAATTTTACATCTATCGCATTTCCCATGGTCAGGATTTAAAAAAAAAATTTTTTCTTAATGCACTGCAGGTTGTTAAAGTGAGCTGCCAAAGTTCAATATGTTTTCATTACAGAAAATTCACACTGAAAATACTTCTTTTTTTCTCCAAATATAAATACATTGACAAAATTTGGGAAGGATTGTTATAAAATTTGGACAGAATTGTTATAAAATTTTGCTGGATAAATGTCTCATATTCTGGCTAATACCCTGTGTAGTTCCCGAGTGTCTCTGAAGAGACAAAGAAAGAATAGACCTACTGCACCCTCATGCATGTCATACAAGGCAACTAATATGAGATTGTGCATGAGGCTGACAGCCTCATTATGTCAAACAAATTGTCACAGAAACCACAACTGCAAGAGTACGTGACTGCTTGATGCAGGCTTCCTGCAAGAGGACCAGCTGTAGTGGTGGCTTCTTGTTTCGTAAGGAGTGCAAAGGAAAATGATGCCGACAATGGTATTCTGGCTAAAATGACAAGCCCTGTACTCTCTGCATAAGCAAATAAAAATAACTTGACCAATGCTATAATGATACATTTGACACATGCTCACATCAGCACACAAAATAAATGGCAATTTGATCTGTGCTAAGTATAGGCATCTTCACATTTATGTGTCAGCTAAAAAAGATGATATTACCAACTGTTGTTGTCATGCATATGATGCAACCCAATAGTGAAATTGGCCATTTCATGAATTGGGCAAATGTTTGCCCATTCCGTGAACTGGCTTCTACTCTTAATTATACTGTATGTCAATAATATTGATCAAGAAACAGAAAAATTAAGATATGTTGATGTGAACTGGATTACTGATACTTTCAACTCACAAATTAACACAGGATACCAAGTTTTATATTAGTACAGAAGCTAGTTTACAGAATGTGCCAAGTTTGCCCAATTCATGAAATGGCCAATTTCACTATTGGGGTGTAACACACACAATGAAACAAAAGCTGATCATGATAAGGTTCCCACAGTTTTGACTGTTTATTCTTGATCTTGTAGAAAAACCTCCTGTGCTTGTGCTATAACTTCCTCTGGGTCAGCCAGTTTGATCTATAAATAGATTTGAGCAAATTTCATTGTTTTCTAAATTGATAAATTCAAAAGAAACAAACACAACCACATCCTGTTACTGATATTATTAAATGGGGCTTTTTGTTCCTTTCTATTTTTGGGGGAGAATTCTTGTTTTTAAAAAAAATCATCATTTTCTTTTCAACTTTTTATGGAGCATGGAAGCACCACTGCAGCAGGTCCCCTTGTAGCTGACCTGCATCAAAGCATTCATGTGCTCCTGCAGCAGTCATCTCTGTAGTAGTTTGTTCTACTTGATGAGGATACCAGTCCCACGCATAACTTCACGTTAGTCATTTCCTACAACATGCCTGAGCGACTGGTAGCCATTTTATTTCTTTGTCTCCTTAGAGACTCTCAGGAAGTAAACAGGGCATTCATAAAAAGCTTTTTAATTTTAAATAGGTTAAAGTAAATACAGTTTTTTACTGCTAAAAAAAACACTTGTTTTTAAAAAAAAATCCTATTCGCAATTTAAAAGGTAGTCCCATAACAGATACTGCCGTAGCGAGTGAAGTGTTAAAGACTTCAGATATTATGTCCAGATTCTTCTTCTTCTTCTTCTTCCTCGTTCGCCTTCAGACTTCCACATTTATGACTCTAATAAAGGCAGTAGTCAACCCAAGGCTCCCAACATCTCCAAACAGTTTTTCGTTGACAGAAGTGGGTTGTTGCCATATGCTACTCCGTTCATTACTGTAGGTTGGGCAGTATTGCAGCAGGTGTTCGACTGTCATTGGGCTGGTACCGCAGGTGCAGAGATCTGTTGCACCAATTTTGTATTTGTGGTACAGATGGTATCTCAATCTATTGTGACCAGTGCGTAGCCGAAAAATGATGACCTGTTCTTTTCTGGATAGTTGATGATATGCATCATTTTTCAAATGTCCCAGGTGCTCTCTTTCCCATTTGGACTTGAATGTAGCCTTTATAGTGGTCTTTGCCGTTGCTTAAGTTGTCTCTATATCATTTTGTTGTAAGGCACCTCCTTCCTTAGCAAGTCTATCTGCCTCCTCATTTCCTGGTATGTTGCAATGGGCTGGTATCCACTGGATAGTGCACTTCTTGAAGCATTCGGCCAGTCTTTCAAGGGAGATTATCAGATCTTTCAATCCTTTAGTTTGGTGGCTCTTCAGCGCTGATATTATTGAGAGGGCATCTGAAAAGATTACTATCTGTTTTTCTGCCTGTGCTTTGCATTCAATAATAGTTTCAGCTGCCTGTTTCAGGGCTTCTGCTTCAGCACAGAAGTTATTGCAGTATTTTCCAGTGGCAATTGTCATAGAGTGAATTCTATTCTTTAATTTTATGAGGATGCCGGCACCCCCATTTTCAACTGCATTTGTTGCCGAACCATCAGTATATGCATGTGTCCAAAGCTTTGCTGGAAATGTTTGGTCAACATACTTGGTTGCTATACACTTTCTTTGTGTTTCTGTCTGTGTTCCCTTACCTTCAATGCCTGGAATATCAGATTTTAACTTAGGAAAGCATCTTATTTTCCACAGTCCAGATTCAAGAGATGCCGTGACCAGTTCCCTTCCTCGCTGCCTTTTCCTTTTCTAACTCAAGAGCAAAGTCAGATACCCATTTACAGCTGGGTAGACTGGAGCATGTCGATACTGTGAATTGAACCTGGCATCTTTACTGTGAGAGACCAGCGCTCTAACCACTCTGTCAATCAGATGCTACGGGCATCTTCACGTTTATATGTCAGAAAAAAAAATTACAGCAATTATGATAGCATCATATAATCAATTATAAAATGCAAAACAGTGAACCTCCTATGTGCCTTTAAGATGTGTAATACATCCAAATAGGATAAAACTAATCTACACAATTTTCAGAATAAACAAACCCATCAAAGAAACTGTCAAAGGAAAATTTAAATTGAGAATAAAGAAATCACAGCTTAGCAAATCTGTAACCTTCTGCTCCCCACCCAACCTTTCATAACGTCCTAAAACTAAGATGACTGAGATGGATCAAAAGAAAGAAGAAATGTAATGCGCTATTGTCACAGAGAGTTTATTGATCATAAATTGCCTATATCCTCTTCTTTTTCTTTCACCCGTATCCTCTATTTTATTATCACTCTTTACCTTTTTCCTGTATTTTTTGCAACCATTCGTTTGCGAAAAAATATTGTCTTCCCCATTCTCAACTTTACCGTTTTCTTTCTCATACTGGTAAACGCATTTATGACATAACGTGTCAGAGAGAGAGCGTTAAAATGCATTCTATTGCATTAGGTGTCAGTGGTCGAAACTGTGAATATATTCGTCTGGCCAGACATAGGAGCAGACATATGTCTACAGCATTCCCTGCACCAGACAAAATACACTGTGAATATTCGCTTTCGCCAGACCTATAGGCGACAAAGTTGTCTGCATTTTCACCTGCCACAACGAGTTGCATCGGCTGAGCGCTTAGGTGAGGCGCGATAGCCGACATCTCCTCGGCGCAGTTTGAGACATTTGTCTGGAAATCCCAGCTGACAAGGCACTCACTGTTGGCCTGGTCAGCGTGAGGTGTGAAAACGCACGAGTGTCAGTTCATGGTAGTCTTCTAGTAGATGTAAGGTGTTTTAGATGGAAAGGGGAGATTATTTCGTTTGGCGAAATAAAGTGGGACCCTTTGTCTGGTAATAGATATAACCAGAATGTTAAACTTTATTTTCATTCAGTCCTCAAAATTCGCAGTAGACAGGTTGTTCGTGAATAGAATAAGCTGTATAGCGAAGCCCTAGTTTGTTCGGAAATTTACCGAGCTCTAGACTTCAAATAAATATATCAGCGTATAATTCTAAAGTGTGCGATTACCTGTAGTTCTGTGTGTTGAGGTGTATATTATAATAATTATCTAATATTTTGTGAAGTGTTTAAAGTGATAATTGCTTATTTCATATTTCACTAGTTAGATTTGGTGCAGAGTGCTTAATTATATAGTCTGTATTATTTTCTAGTGACGTGTTTCAGTGGAAAGCAGAATAAATTAAAATTTCTAGCTTAAACAACGATGTAGCTATAACGAATTTAATTTAACTGCTAAATAATCAGACGGGAACAATTTTTCTAAACTAACTTATAAATGCTAGATGCCTCATGAGTGTTGTAGGAATACATATGTATTCCTAATTCATGAGGATTGATGATTTTTTTAATATATATACTTATTGCACGGGAAGTTTTAAATGATAAGTCAAGCTGTACGCTTGCATTTTAAAAACGTAAGTTATATTGGATACATAATATGTAACATATTTCATATGTGTTTTTTCTTTATTCAGTGAATACTGGGGTAACCCAAACTTTGCCAGCGTTTTGTACAGAGATATACCTAATAAATGCTTATACTGGGCCTTTGAGCCAGTGCATATTTCTACACTAACTCAAATGTACATGCTGCCTTGTGGCGAGAAAAATTACATTAACTTTCCGACATTGTTGACAAGTGTGTGGTGAACCAAGATTATTTGTTGAGAGAAGTTGTCCACCGGTCATCTTCCTAATTAAGGGAAACCTCGTGTTCTGACATTGTGTGCTCGTTTAAGCCTAATTCTTACCTCGTGAGTCAAGTGACACTAACTTTAGTCTGAAATAACTATCGCATGAAGCAGACGCTCCCCGGATCCATTTTGATGAAACAAACAAACAAATCTGCAGAGCTGGGATCCGCTTCATTTAACGACAGTAACAGATAAAAAGTGTGTGAGTGTCCCAAAGTTTGCGCCAGATGGCGAATCACAGCACGATTGTAAGTATATCAGGGCCCTGATGAAAGAACCGAGTGAAAGTAGACTGAAGGATGTTCTTTGTTTGAGTCACCCACGTTGTAACTTCCTTTATGCAAGTTATTGCTAACAATATTTACCCCTAGAATAAAGCAGAGTATCAAGTCTGTGCATACCCTAAAAGGGGGAAACCATAGACTCAATCATATGTATATGTAACTCTTTGGGGTTATCACTTTCTTCTAACGGGACTGTGAGCTATATATCCAGGGGAGGACCATACAAACGGGTCTATCACTATTGTAGCATTCCTTGATTCTTATGACTATTTGTATATGCTTTTGATGTATTTTATATGTTGTGATGTAAGTTTACTATGATAATTAAACTATACCTACATTTATTTCAGTGTGGTGGTCAGTTCGTTCCCATAATATCTATATAATCATTGTTATAGTTGTTCCCACGTCTGTGTGTCTAACTGTCATCACTTGTATGTGCGGGCATGTGAGTGGATAGATATATATATATTAATATACCTATTTTTTTATAGACTGTCTGACTCCTTTGGATCTGTTGTAGAAGATAGGCGGAAAGAGAGAGAGATTCTCGATTTCCGGGACAGCCTCTATAAATTTCTACCATCTCACTCGTGGAACTCTATTTCTATTATCACATCTCACTGAGGCTATCACTCATTCTAACCTATCCAGAAGGGACCAACCCAAGTCTTAATTTCCCTATCAAAAATCTACGACAGCTATATAGAATGATCACCCGTGTGTTACCGGGGCCCGAAAGGGGAGCAAAGAATAGTAACACTGTTCCCTGCCAAGCATGTCGTAGAAAGCGACTAAGGAGGGTTGGGCATGGGGCCGGTTACCCCATCCTGTAAACAATTTAAACCACAAAAAACTTCAACAAACATGGACAAGTCAATTAAAGAAAATAAAACACAGCAATCCAAGACAGGGGAAGGTCCTGTCGCAGGGAGGCGTATGATGCAACACAGAGAAAGCCGAAAGGAGTCTGTGTTACTGACTAACCTTCTTTCTTCTAGAACTTCCAGATTTGGCACCTGGAATATTCGGACATTAAACAAACAAGGGAAAGTGGCACAAGTAGCAGCAGAGATGAGGGAATATAAAATCGAGGTTCTGGGACTGTGTGAAACAAAGTGGAAGGGGGTAGACAGGAAGAAACTTATCACAGGTGAATTGGTGCTGTCCTCAGGACATGAAGACGAAAGTTCACACCACAGTGAAGGGGTAGCTCTTATGTTATCTAAAGAAGCACAGAAAGCACTCATTGAATGGGAAGCTGTTGGATCCAGAATAATAACAGCTTCTTTTAAAATAGCTAAAAAGAAAATAAATGTAAATGTCATCCAATGTTATGCACCAACTAATGACAAAGAAGAGTCGGTGAAAGAAGCATTTTATACTAGATTACAGGAAATTATGGAAAAAGTAAAAAGAAGAGACATCACAATTTTGATGGGTGACATGAATGCAAAGATAGGTACAGTCAACACCAGCTTTGAAGAAGTCATGGGAAAACAGGGGCTAGGAATAATGATTGAAAATGGGGAACTATTCTCAAACTTCTGTGCTTCAAATCAACTGGCTATAGGAGGAAGCATGTTTCCACATAAGAGAATACACAAGGCAACATGGATATCACCAGACCATAGAACAGAAAATCAGATTGATCATATGTGCATAAACAAGAAGTTTAGATCATCATTGCAGGATGTAAAGGTATATAGAGGAGCAGATGTGGCATCAGATCACCACCTTCTGATAGCCAAAGTAAAAATGAAACTCAAGAGATATGCAACAATGCAAAATTATAGACAACAATTTAATGTAGGACATCTAAGAAATCAAGAAACAAGAGACTAATTTGCGGTCACAATATCCAACAAATTCCAAGTGCTCCAACAGCTGGAAGATGCAGAGAATACAAAAGACTATTGGCAGCAAATCAAAACGGTATGGAATGAGACATGTGAAGAAATACTGGGGAAAAGGGAACGACAACAAAAAGCATGGATAACAACAGAAACCATCAATAAGATAAAAGACAGGAAAAACAAGAAAGCAGATTTAAACACAAGCAAAACCAGAAGTTCCAAAGCCAAGGCTCAAGAAGTGTACACAGAAGCAAACAAAGAAGTAAAAAGAAGTATCAAAAGAGACAAGAGGAAGTATATTGAGGAGTTGGCAAGAGAGGCAGAAGATGCTGCAGCCAAAGGGAATATGAGAGAACTGTATAACAGCACAAAGAAGCTAACGGGGAAATACAACTAACAAGCAAACAAGTTGCTTCATAAAAGACAAGAATGGAAAACTGCTCAGCAATATACAAGAGCAAATGAAGAGGTGGACAGAATATTTTGAGGACCTTCTCAATAGACCAGCTCCACAAAACCCCCCGGACATCCAGCCAGCAGAAGAAGAGCTACAAATTAACGGTGAAAGACCACGAAGGAAGAAATAAAGAAAGCCATAAAGCTTCTAAGAGATGGAAAAGCGTCTGGACCTGATGGCATTCCAGCAGAGGCCATCAAAGCAGATATCGGCACGGCTACAGAGATGTTATATAAATTACTTGGTAAAGTCTGGGAAAAGGAAGAGATACCAGCAGAATGGAAGGAAGGATATCTGGTTAAGTTGCCTAAGAAGGGAAATTTACAAGAGTGCACAAATTATAGAGGAATAATGTTACTTTCAGTGCCAGGAACTGTATTAAACAGGATTATCCTTGAAAGATTAAAAGAGTCCATAGACAAGAAACTGAGAGATGAACAAGCAGGTTTTCGACAAAACAGATCCTGTACAGACCAGATAGCCACTTTGAGAATAATAGTTGAACAAAGTCTGGAATGGAATTCACCAATATACATCGGATTTGTGGACTACGAAAAGGCATTTGACAGTGTAGACAGAGAATCACTTTGGAAATTGATGAGGCATTATGGAGTTCCCCTGAAGATCATTAATTTAATAAAGAAAACATATGAAGACATGACATGCAGAGTTCTTCATGAAGGACAGCTTACAGAACCGTTTGGGATAAGAACAGGAGTGCGACAGGGATGCCTCTTGTCTCCATTTCTTTTCTTACTAGCAATAGACTGGGTTACGAGAACATCGACAACACACAACAGAAATGGAATCCAGTGGACTCTGACTAAGCAGTTGGATGATCTGGATTTTGCTGATGACTTAGCTCTTCTGTCCCATAACCGTAATCAGATGCAGGACAAATTGAAAACACTCAATGAGAGGTCACAGCAATTGGGTTGAAAATACACAGGGAAAAGACAAAGATAATGAGAATAAATGCAGGTAATGATAACACGGTTGAACTTGAAGAAGCACCAATACAAGATGTAGAATCGTACACATATCTTGGCAGCAATATAGACAAAGTTGGAGGGACAGACAGTGATATCAAAATAAGAATACAAAAAGCAAGAGGAGCTTTCATTGCATTGGGAAATATATGGAGATCAAGAGAAATCAGATCCAACACGAAAATAAGAATCTTCAACTCAAATGTGAAGTCAGTCCTATTGTATGGCTCTGAGACATGGAGAACAACAAAGACAACTACCAAAAAGCTACAGACTTTCATAAATGGGTGCTTGCGTAGAATAGAGAGATTAAAATGGTATGACAAGGTTACCAACGTGGAACTGATGACAAGAACTAGACAAGTGCCAGTGGAACAAGAGATGAGAAGAAGACGATGGCGATGGATAGAACACACACTGAGGAAACCTGTTGATAGCATTACAAGGCAGTCCTTGTTCTGGAATCCCCAGGGCAAGAGAAGCAGAGGTAGACCAAGAAGCACATGGAGAAGAGAGATGGAAACAGAGGTGAAAATGATAAGGAGAACGTGGAAAGAACTTGAGATGATGGCACATGATAAGAGGACTTGGCATGTATTTGTTGAAGGCCTATGCTCCTTTGGGAGTGGAGGGTTATGAATGAATATAGAATGATGAACACTATATACCCAAATTATAACCCACATGGGGTTGAACTGGGTATCCCTTGCACACAACAACTAGTTTTCAAGTGCAGGGTTCAAAAACCAAACCAAACCAAAGAAAGAAGTAAAATAATTATACAAAATGCATAACTGATGTATGGCAAGGGAGGTAACAATTAACGTACAGAGACAGAAAAAGAAATACGCAGACGTAACGGTAGACTGATGTTACAAATTACAGGGAAAAAAACAGAAATATTCCATACACAAACCAACTGAAGGCAAGGGGAAACCATTGCCACAATGTTCCTTGTACAGTTATAAATTTAAACAACTTCCATAGAAAAGAGAACAATGTTAATTAGAGTTTCAGTGGAACCAACTTGTCCAATAAGGAACATCATGTGCTACAAGCGATACTCAACTGTCATCAAACTATTGTAAACAAAATTAAAATTCAAAAAATACCTTGACCATAGGAATTTGGAATATCACAACACTCATACAGAATGGAAAATTAGAAAACACCATGCAGGAAATAAAAAGAACTACTGCAGATTTATTTGGATTATCTGAAATGTGACAAATCTCAGATGGTGAAATATATTGTGACAAATCTCAGATGGTGAAATATATTGTGACAAATCTCAGATGGTGAAATATATTGTGACAAATCTCATATGGTGAAATATATTGTGACAAATCTCAGATGGTGAAATATATTGTGACAAAATAGTTTCTTCCACAGAAAATAAAAAGGAAAATTTTAATTGCAGAGTGAGCAAGAGCAGTAAAAGATGGGATTTTGGGCAATATCAGATCGAGTCTTATTAGCTAAATTGAATTGTGGATCACTAGTTATTAATTTTATACAAATACAAAGAGCCACAGTGGTTAGTGCACTGGCTTCCTAGCTCTGTGGTCCATGGTTCGATCCCCAGTTGAGGTGGGATTTTTTAGACTGCAAACGGCTCCAGGGTCAACCTAGCCTCATGAATTGGGTACCACAGCAACTCTGGGAAGGTTAAGGCAGCCAGCATCATGCTGACCACATCACTCTTAGTGTGCCAATGGTCAAGAAAGATTGGACCTAACACCATATTCCCAATATGCCTCATGGGGCGTTTAATGGGATCCTTTACCTTTACCTTTTTACAAACATCTTTGTCCTGTGTAGGTCCCAGTGATCTCTGAAGAGACAAATGAAGAATATGACTGCTTGACTCTCAGACCTCTACACCTCACGGTAGAAGGGGAACGACTAAGTAAGTAAGTAAGACTCTCAGACATGATGTAAGAGGCAACTAATATGAGGCAGTGCGGGGGGCGGGGGGCGGGGGTCGGCTGGCAACCTCAGCATGTAAAACAAAGTGTTACATAAACCACTGCTGCTATAGCACATGAATGATTTTATGCAGACTTTCTACAGAGGCGTCTGCCACTACTGGTGGCTCCATGCTGCCTGCATAAGGGGCAAAAAAGAAAAGGGTGATGATGATAAACACCACCAGCCGATAGTGCTGAAGAAGAAACTGAAATATTCAATCATAGTGGTGGAGGTAGGTGCAAGAGATCTAGTGGTTGCCTCAGTGTAAGAGCAACTGAAACTATTGCGTGTGAAAGGACAGTCAAGAACAAGGGCATTTTAGAGGTTTGGTGAAACTGTGGAAAGGGCATCATGTTGGCTGTGGAACAAATGCAATGGTCAATGGAATTCAGGACAGTAATTTATTTACAACATAATGGTTACTTTCACAATTACCTCCAGCTGACAGTATGGATAAAACGAAGAGTGAAGTTTAAAGCTGTAACTAAGGTTGAGTGGGTTCAATTCCCACCACAGGCTGGAAAGACAACAGGAGGCTGACACTTGGGAGTCATGATGTGGCCCCTCCCCCCTCCCCACAGAGTGTAAATGAGATTAAAGGGCGGAAACACCTGATCGACTGAGGGACATACTTCTGATGATCAGATTGTCCCCTGGTGTAGCACTGTGTATAGAGTTTCCTATAACAAAGAAATGGACATGGCCATGGCTCAGTGCCAATCTAATAAGGCAGCTGTAATACTTGGAGACTTCATTGTAAAAGTTGAAAGTGAAAATACAACAGATAATACGAATGGTGGGTACAGCCTGGGTGAAAAAAATGGAAGAAAAATTATTAAGCAGGGAAGAACACATGATATATTAGGATACATCTGGTTTTGACAACATCTTGGGCATCTTTGGACATGGAAAAGCCCAGGAAATAATGTCCGAAATCAAACTAACTACATATTGGTAGCATCCCTCTAATTTTGTTCATCTTTGCAGTAACACCTCTACCACCTACAGTATAAGTCCTTAACCTTTTCTGCACTGGGGGCACATTTTTCATTTATGAAGAGGGTAGCAGGCACCAACCAAATACCATGACTCACTTATAGAAAAAGGTTCATCTTTACAATAAAAAAATATTTATATTCGGCTGGGTAACATATTTAATTATATAATAAATACTCAAGATTAAAAAAAAAGAATTGATCTTCAAATCATTTGAGTCAAACATATACGTAGTGTGAGCTTTGACACCCGCATGCACTGGTCAACCTTTCATAATAAAGGAGAGTATAATGATGTTGCTGCTGAGTTGTAAGTTAATGCTTAGATTGTTAGGGTAGAAGCTTTTGAATATATCATAACTTTCTGTGTCTATCAGCACATTTTTTGGTAATTTTATTGAGACTTGTGGGAGAAGATCAGCTACCACAACAAGTGTGGAAAATTAAGAGCCAGGGACCCAGACCCCCCCAGGGCAACTCAGAGTCCACTGGGAGGACACATTAGACAATCTCTGAAGGACTGAGGTCTAGATTGGAACTAGGCCAGGAGGAAGACAGTCAATAGGATAGTATGGCACTCTCCCTGGCAAACCTCTACACCTCAGGGTAGAAAATGAACGATTAAGTAAGTTATTGAGACAACTAACTTCCAATACTAGAGAAGTTTAGTAGAGAAAAGAAAAAGGTAAAGGATCCCGTTACACGCCCATTGGGCATATTGGAAATATGGTGTTAGGCCCATACTTTCTTGACCATCGGCACACTAGGGGTGATGTGGTCAGCATTACGCCGGCCGCAAGTTTAGTAGAGGATAACCAATTATTTCTGATGATGCAAGCAAAATTGTACATTTATTCTTTCATCCGCAAAATTTTCCGCGGACAAACAAATAAGCCTTGGCTGGCACCGCGTTGAGTACCCCTGACCTACTGTATCTCAGTACTCACTCTTCTGATGATCAATTTTTTCACTCACTTAATCTGCCTTAGTCTTGATGGACTCAACTCTTGTCACTGTTTCAGAATTGTCATTCAAATATAGTGTACATGATATACATTCAGGTAGACCATAAGAGGAATGGTGTGCTACTCTTACCTCAGGAATAGGATACTGTGTTGGATCTGGAGCATTATCCCGGCCAAAGTCCCGCATTGTTCCACATTTAGGGACATCATTTGTCCACACACCCTCAAAAACTTGACCTGAGTCTAAGTAATAGAACTTCCCAGCTCCATTCTTTTTGTCCTCTTTCCAAGAGCCCTCATAACGGTTTTCATTGGCTATGGAGTATATGTTTACAAACTATAGTTAAATGTACCACATTCAAAATATCACTGTCGATGTTATAAGAAAGCTATATTCTTATACCTGATCATTGTCCATATTATTCTATGCCCAAACCACAAATCAATAGCTGATCACTTTCACATACTATTTCATACACAAACAAAGTATATTAATGTCACTGCTTTCTGTATAATGACCATAAAGTCAACATCAGTTGCTTTCACTGTTGTTCTATACTTAATACAAAGTTTAAAAGCCCTGTGCTTAACTCCTATTCATAAACTCAATCCATATGAATTAACCAATCATCTTCACTGTTGTTAAATTTCATATATTCATGGTACAGTTGATCACTTTCCTGTTGCTCTATGTACAATCCATATATTCAAAGCTCAAATGATCACTTTCCCTGTTGTTCTAAACACAGTCCATATATTCAAAGCTCAAACTATCACTTTCCCTGTTGTTCTAAACACAGTCCATATATTCAAAGCTCAAATTATCACTTTCCTATTGCTCTATGTACAATTCATATTTTCAAAGCTCAAATGATCACTCTCCCTGTTGTTCTAAACACAGTCCATATCTTCAAAGCTCAAATGATAACCTTCACTGTTGTTCTATATACAATCCATATAACTCAAAGCTCAGATAATCAATTTTTCTATGTTTCTATGCGCATTCCATATATTCAAAGCTCAGATAATAAGTTTCGCTGTTGCCCTATACACAGTCCATATATTCAAAGCTCAGAGGATCACCTTTACTGTTCTTCTATACATGTCAAGTCAAATGAAAACAAATGTCATTTAAAAACAAAATTTATTCTAGTCTGGTACATCATAATTATAGTAAGTGAAAGGTAGTCCCATAGCAGATACTACCTTAAGGGACTGAAGTGTTAGAGACTTCACCATACTAGGTCCAGCATCGAAAGGTTGGGTGACCAGTACCCTTCCTTGCTGCCTTTTCCTTCCCTAACTCAAAGAGCAGAGTCAGGTACCAATTTACAGCTATAATATGGTAATTGTAGTACCCCCACAAAATGTAATTTATAACCAGGCATACAAGAAATGCCCCGTATAGTTCCAGGAGTCTCTGGTGAGACAAAGAAAGAATAGGAATCATGCTCCTCAGGCATGTCATGCAAGGTGACTAATATGAGGTTGTACAAATGGCTGGAGCATCCGAGTGGTTAGAGTGCTGGTCTCTCAAGACAAAGGCACCAAGTTCGATTCACAGTATTGGCACGCATCAGTCTACCCAGCTGTATATGGGTACCTGACTTTGCACTTGAGTTTACACCAAACCACTTTTGTTATATATAAATTAAAAAAAACTATCTTTATGGCATTATTCCAATTGCAGAGGTCCACCAGGGGGATTTTGAGTGCTGAGGAATAAAGGCTGCTGGCCCATTGCTGTTGCCACGCAGCATGCAGGCTAAGTTTTTATTTTTATCCCTGACAGAAAAAAATGTAGATCTTACCAGGGTTTGAACCCACGTCTCCAGAGACCAGTATCCTGACCGCTCAGCCACCTGCTCCCCAACCACTTTTGTAAATTATTAAAATAAATATCTTTATCTGGGTAACACTCACTTAACCTAAGCATGCCCTGGCCACTCCGTTGGTCATCATACCACTCTCCTTCATAGATTGTCCCATCAGCATAGTACATACGTCCCCAGCCTGACCGTTTGCCAGCATACCATTCACCTTCGTAATACTCAGTTTCTGAGTAGAATTCTGTGCCATAGCCCTTGAAAAAAAACAAGTGTACCGCAATGACTAGTCAAGAACATAATCACTGGATTTTATTACATTACATCCAATACATTATTTAACTATTATCCCCATCATTTTCTTTTGTGCTCCTTATGGAACATGAAGCCACGACTGTCGCAGGTCCCCTCACAGGAAGTCTGCACCAAGCATTCACATGCTCCTGCAGTAGTGGTTTCTATGGTGATTTGTTTTACATGATGAGGTTGCCAGACCCCCATGCACAACCTCATATTAGTTGCCTTGTACAACAGGCCTGAGGCAGCAGTGGTCATATTCTTAATTTTTCTCTTCAGGGACCCCCAGGAACTACACGGGGCATTATTTAACTATACAGGTTGGTTAAAACAAAAAGAAAACTGAAAAAAAAAGATTGGTAAGGCAAAACTACAGCCAATACTTCAATAATATGGCGACGTCTTCTTCTTCTTCTTCCGTCCTTAGCCACCGACCGTCAAAGCAGTCAGTGGCCATTACGCCTAGTGGCGTCTTAGGGCAACAGCAGATAGGTTTTCTTTGCCATTGTTTCCCATCATGCCTATTGGCGTCTTTAGGGCAACGGCAAATCAATCCATTTGCTGTTGTTTCCGTAATCGAAGTGACTGGCAAACGGGTGATCAGCCCGTTGGTAATATGGCGACGTATGAAGATCAAATTTGCTGTCCAATAGTGTACTTGGACCTATACCCCAACCAAGGTTGAAGAGGAACCAATAAGTAAATAGTAAGTAGTGTACAGGTCCGTTACTTTTATCCAAACACCCGAAAACCAAAATATTATAAAAATCAAAAGTTTCTTTGAGCGACTTTTGGACGATTTTCGAACATATGTTGGGCAACTTTGGGTGATTTTCAAACACATGTAGGGAAACTCTGGGCTATTTTCAAACATGATTTGGGCAACATCTAGAAACTGAAACAAATCATGTTTCTGAAACACAGCTGTCCTCGACAATTTCAGATAAAAATATATGGACCTGCACTTAGAGAGGCCACAAACGGCTCCTGGGTCGACCCAGCCCCAAATGGGTACCAGAGCAACTCTGGGAAGGTTAAGGCGGCCGGCGTGATGCCGACCACATCACCCCTCGTGTGCCGACGGTCAAGATAATATAGGCCTAACACCATATTCCCAATGTGCCTCAATGGGCGTGTAACGGGTTCCTTTACCTTCTTTACCTTACTTAGAGAGGCAGTCCCAAAGCAAGAAAACGTGGTTTGTCAAATACACGGTGAGCAGACAATAATCAAAAATTGACAGGAAAGACTTTTGCAAAGACAGATACTGACACAAGATGGACAGATGTGGAAACTAATGATAAAGCGTTCAATAGAAAACAAAGCACTGGTGACCGCCTAAGTAACGTAATTGAGGACAAAAAAAAAAAGACAACTGAATATTAGTATTCAAAGCAATCTGCCTATTAATCTCCAAATAAACTATATATTAATCCTAAAGTGAACTGTATTAAGCTATCATTGTTAATTGTATATTAGTCCTAAACATACTTGTCTTAGTCTGCAAAATAAACTTCATATTACCATAAATTAAATTTTTTATATCAGTTCTCAAAATTAATTTTATGTTAAACTAAAAGTAAACAGTAAGTTAGTCCTCAAAGAAAACAGAATAAAACCTCAGAAATGAGGTATCTGAGGAAGGTGGTTGAAGTAACAAGAAGAGACATGGTCCGCAACCAAACGATATATCATGGCCTAAAAACCGAACCCCTGCAGACCCAAGTAGAACAGTCCCAACTAAGATGGTTTGGCCATGTCTGCAGAATTGGAGAAGATCGGCTACCATGACAAGCATGGGAAACTAAGAGCCAGGGATCCAGACCTCCAGGATGACCCAGAGTCTGCTGGGAGGACAACATTAGACAATCTTTGAAGGACCGAGGACTGGAATGGAACCAGGCCACGAGGAAGACAGCAGAGAGGATAGTATGGCACTCTTTCTTGCAAACCTCTACACCTCAGGAGGAACGACTAAGTAAGTAAGTAAGAAAACAGAATATTTTATTAGCTTTAAAACTGAACCATACACAAATAATTAAGTAAACTGTACATCAATCCTCAAAGTAACTATGTCTTGCTTATGATTTACGAGACCATTCATACACGGCAATATAAAATGGCTTGCACATCTGGTCAGACTTATACTATCTAAGTCTTGAAGCAGACTGTATACCATATGTTTTAAGCAGTTTGCATATGATATACGTCTTCCAAAGTATTCTGTATATCATATTAGTCCTCAAGTAAACTGTATTTTAATCTCAAGTGTAGACTGTATCATCATCATTTTCCTTCACCCTCCTTGCGGAGCATGCAGCCGCCCCTACAGCTGGCACCCTTGCAAGAAGCCTGTACCACACATTCACATGCTCCTGCAGCAGTGGTTTCTGTGGCAATTTGTTTTACAGGATGAGGTTGCCAGCCTTATGCACAATCTCACATTAGTTACCTTGTATGATATGCCTGAGGGTAGACTACATTCATTTTAATAAAAATTTATTATATTAGTCCTGCACAAAATTTTATATTTGTCTCAAAATAAATTACATAATCATCTCAAAGTAATTCTTATATTACTCCTCTCAGTAATGTGAAAATGGCACTCTGAAAACCAAAATAAATAGACTAATATTAACAGCCAAATATTTCAGCAATTTCAGCTAGAATTATAACATCTGTTACTGTTGAAAATTTCATGATTGGAAGCAAAATGCTGAATTTGTTTTGAACTTAGCAATAAGACTTACATGTTTCATGTCATTTTTCCATCCCCCTGAATACTCTTTGGTAAAACCTCCTTTGCCATCTGCTCGTGTAAGTGTTCCAAAACCACTCCTTTTTCCTTTCTTCCAGTCTCCATCATAAACTTTATTCGTGTCTTTCCATCGAAACGTGCCCTTGCCTGAATGGAAGATATAAAAATGTGTCCTCAACTTCATTATGTTTATACAATTAACACATGCATATCATAAGTGGTGACCAAGAGACATTATGTCTCTCATTATTCCTGGGGTTCTCTGAGGAAACAATGAACTTGACTTTGACTTTTCCGATACCCTAGGTTACGAGCTTTCATTCATTTTTTTCCTCTTGGGAAACAAAGAAAGAACGGGACTACTCTTCCCCAAGCATGTCATAAGAGGCAACTAATATGAGATTATAAATGAGGCTGGCAACCTCATCACTTAAAATAAATTTATAAGAAACCATTACTGCAGGACTACCTAAACACTTTGATACAGGCAAACGGACCAGCTACAATGATGGCCCCATGCTCCACAATAAGCAAAAAGAGAAATGAATGAATGAAGCTAAAGTAGTGCATTTGATAGTACAACATGTAAAACACACAGATGCTCAAACTACTACTGCAAGAGCACACAAAAAGTGCATACACACAGACTTTATGCATGAGAGTTGATTGCAATAGTAGCCTCCATGCTCTTTTTGGAGTGAATTATGTCACTTTACATACAAACTTTTGACTTGCGTCTTTCAGAGACATGAACTTTTGTTTCAAATAGATGTTAATATTTAGCTCTAATATCTAAACAGCCTGTGGCCTACAAGCAATTATCTCCATTCCAACAGCTTGTCGAAGCTTTATCAGTGAGCCAAAAGATGGTGCTGCATCTTCTATGGGCAGGATCTACATAATTTTGCAATGCATTGCTGCTTTGGTTAAATTTAGCCTTTACGATCAATTACAGTCAGAGCCGAATTTAAACGTGTTGAGGCCCTAAGCTATAGAAAGCTGCGAAGGCCCTATTTGGCAATTGGTAACAGAGAATAAGGCTGTGTAACAAGTGAACTTTGCAAGAATGCCACAAAGATGCATAACAAATCCATGTGAGGTGGGAGCAAGGGTTGCTCCATTAGAGCTTTAAAAATATGCCTTTGATTTTTCAGTTTCAAGCCATTTATTATAGCAAAAAATACTTCAAATTTGTTCCCATAGTCAAGTGACTGGATATATTTAATCCATAGGAGTAAAATACTTTTGTAAATTTTTTATTGTCAGAAAATGAAATTTAATTTGCAAACTGTCACATGATAAACACTGATAAAACATAAGAAATCAGTCAATTTTCAACATTTTCTTTATTTCTTTTGTTGTTGTTATTGATCCAGTAGCACTTGGGCTCTCGCCCTTCGATCCAATGCCATGTAGTGATATCTGCATGTTTTTGCAAGTTGTTTTGTTCCTCCGTACAAGGTGTTCCATTTATCTGGCCTTGGAGGAAGGAGCATTTTCCTAACATCATCAAGTGCTAGGCACTTTTGTAAATGAAAAGTCGAGAATGATGTTCTCAAAGGATAAGCTGCACATTATATCACTTTCTATGCACATAATACTAAGTGCTGACAGCTTGTCTCGTGTCATTGTTGCTCGCAGCACATTTTTAATTCTCTTTAGTTGTGATCTTTCTCCTGAGCAGTTTGCTACCATCAGAATTAAAAATAGCCTCAGTATTGCTTCAACATTAGGAACAGCCGAATGAATCCTGTCTTGAAGCTTTTTGTAAGCCCCACCTCGCAACACCACTGTTAGAGAGGTCCCTTCAGACTGAGGCCCTGGGCTGTAGCTTGTTTAGCTTATGCCTCAATCCGGCCCCGAGTATGGTCATTTTCATGTTTAAACATGAAGGGGATAAAGAAGACATGGAAAAACCTTGATTGAATAGCACAGGGCAGGACGACCTGGCATGTATTTGCTGATATCCTGTGCTCCACAGGCAGTTGAAAGCTAATGAATGAAATGAAGTTATTTTGTTTAGAAGTTTTGGAACTGTATCATCAGTACTTCTTCATATGGAGATAAAAAATGGTGAAACGAAAGACAGCTGAAGCTGAGATGAAGGTTGTGACTGTCATATGTGCAATAAATAAACTTGCACATCTGTAAATGATAAACAGTGAGTTATGGCATATATTAAAAAGAATCTATGCATATAGCATGAACAATTATTACCTAAAACTAAGACAAAATTATACAATCAAACGGAAAAGCGGGACCTAAGATGCGTCAAAAGTGAGAAATGCAGTTAGCAACCCATAGCTAAACTGCTTGCGTCAGGGTCAACGAACCATAGCTGACCAAGACCCTACTCCACCTCCAAGTGGTGGTACTCGAAACAGGCTGCATCACTGCAGTCTGGCTGAGTGAGTAGGGATCGAAGAGGGAAGGCTAACCCGGTCTCAAAAATGCTGTGCTGAAGTCGGATGTGTCGGCCGAAAGGCGCAAATATCGCCGCTTTGCTGTAAACGGACACAACGCAACCAACGTCCTTTTCAGGACAAACGAAGAAGAAGAAACAGAAAAGCTTCAGCATTTAAGCATTAAGAAACAAGAACAGTAATGTATCTCTATTAGATTCATGCTCAGTGAAGGCAAGTCTTTTTCTTTTATAGGACATCAAAAATAAAAATGTTCTGGATGACATCTCACAACAAATTAATGCTGATTTCACAAATTAAAGGCTCATTAGGTTTGTATAATAAGAAGGGACCAAAGACGCAGCAAAAGAGATGAACACATCAGCGACTCATAGCTTGACTGCTTGCATCAGGGTCAGTGAACCAGAGTTGACCAAGACCCTACTCCACCTCCAAGTGGTGGTCCTGGAAACACGCTGCATCACTGCAGTCTGGCCGAGAGAGTAGGGATCGAAGAGGAAAGGCAAACCCGGTCCCAAAAAATGCTGTGCGGAAGTCAGATGTGTCGGGCCAAAAGGCACAGATATCGCAGCTTCACTGTAAATGGCGACACAATGCAACTGTTAATCTCATTTTATGTGATGAACTAGAACTAGAACGGTACCAAATTAATAATGCACTTTATTTACACATCAACTGGTTTCTGCTATATACATGTTGACTTGACTGACTGGAACCTGCGTTCAGAAGGGCGGAAGTCCGATTACTGACGCTATGCTCTGCGCATGCTCTGTCAACATCCGGGTGTTGCTAAAAGCTATTGGAACGGAATCGTTCTGTATGAAAACACAACAGCAACCAACATCCTTTTCAGGACGAATGAGGAAGAAGAAGAAGTATAATAAGAAGCTCAAACAGCCAAGATAAAAACAAAACCAGAAAAAAGAACAAGTTGCTAGTGATCCAGTGCTATCCACTTCTACCATTTGTGAAGGCACTCACTATACCTCTCCCCATTTCTCCATCTGAATCTGTATCATTGCTTTGAGTTGGATGAGCCCCTGCTGCACTCTTTTCAAGGTACTAAAATACAAACTATTTTACTTTCATTTTTTACTTTCATCATCATTTTCTTTTGTTCTCCTTACCTGGCAAAGAGCCACCTCTGCAGCTGACCTCTTGCAGGAAGCATGCACCAAGCAGTCACATGCTCTTGCAACAGTATTTTTTGTAGCACTTTGTCTTACATGATGAAGTTGCCAGGCCCATCATCATCATCCTTTTCCTTTGTACTACTTACCTAGCATAGAGCCACCTCTCAGGCTGGTCCCCTTGCAGGAAGCCTACACCAAGCAGTCACATGCTCTTGTATCAGTGGTTTCTGTGGCACTTGTTTTACATGATGAGGCTGCCATTAACAACTGGGAGCAAAGAACAATAACACTGTAACCAGCCAAGCATGTCATAAAGGGTGACTAAGGAGCTACCACTGCAACGGGTCTCCTTGAAGGAAGCGTATATTAAAGCATTCATATGCTACTGCGCTGTGGTTTCTGTAGCAACTTTTTACATGATGAGCTTGCCAGTCTCATGCATAACCTCATATTATGACATGCCTAGGGTAGCAGAAGTACTAGTCTTTCTGTGTCTCCTCAGAGACCCCTCGGAACTACAAGGAACAAGAGCAATATTGGTAGTTGCGAAATATAAAATAAAAAGGGCACATGGCAATGACTGGAGACAAAGTGCGCCATGTTGCTCCATACTGCCAGACTGGCTGTCCATATTTACATTACAGCTAGCCATAACCTAAACCCAACCTTGTTTCAAGCTTTGTCAAACAGTAGCCTTAACCCAACACCAACCCTGTTTCAAGCTTTGTCAAAATTAATAATGCCCGACAAACACTGAGGCATTTTTTTAAATTAAAATTTTTGTAAAATTTCAGCTTAAAGCGAAACGCCTCACTTTTTTAAGCCAATATGACGACCCCAAGTCTGATGATCCAAACTTCAGCAGGAACCGCTTTTACAGAATTACAACCAAAAAAATAGATAAATAAATAAAAATAATAAAACTAATGTAGTTCTACTAATCAATTAATAGTTCTGTGAATAAAATTAATATAAAAACGAGAAAATATTATGAAACTAATTTAGAATCTTCATATGTGACGCTAATTGAAACGTAATATTTTACATTCTACTTCTAGTGGTAAATTTAAAGGCTACTGCATTGAGCTGAACTGAAGGTTCATATCTATACTTTAGGTCTATACTTTATTTCTATATATATATATATATATATATATATATATATATTTCTATACTTTAGGTCTAGGTTTTCGACTAAACAGATCATGTACAGACCAGATAGCCACTTTGAGAATAATAGTTGAACAAAGTCTGGAATGGAATTCACCACTATACATCGGATTTGTGGACTACGAAAAGGCATTTGACAGTGTAGACAGAGAATCACTTTGGAAATTTATCAGGCATTATGGAGTTCCCCTGAAGATCATTAATTTAATAAAGAAAACATATGAAGACATGACATGCAGAGTTCTTCACGAAGGACAGCTTACAGAACCGTTTGGGATAAGAACAGGAGTGCGACTGGGATGCCTCTTGTCTCCATTTCTTTTCTTACTAGCAATAGACTGGGTTATGAGATCATCGACAACACACAACAGAAATGGAATCCACTGGACTCTGACTAAGCAGTTGGATGATCTGGATTTTGCTGATGACTTGGCTCTTCTGTCCCATAACCGTAATCAGATGCAGGACAAACTGAAAACACTCGATGAGAGGTCACAGCAATTGGGTCTAAAAATACACAGGGAAAAGACAAAAGTAATGAGAATAAATGCAGGTATTGATAACAGGGTTGAACTTGAAGAAACACCAATACAAGATGTAGAATCATACACATATCTTGGCAGTAATATAGACAAAGTTGGAGGGACAGACAGCGATATCAAAATAAGAATACAAAAGGCAAGAGGAGCTTTCATTGCATTGGGAAATATATGGAGATCAAGAGAAATCAGATCCAACACGAAAATAAGAATCTTCAATTCAAATGTGAAGTCAGTCCTATTGTATGGCTCTGAGACATGGAGAACAACAAAGACAACAACCAAAAAGCTACAGACTTTCATAAATGAGTGCTTGCGTAGAATAGAAGGATTAAAATGGTATGACAAGGTTACCAACGTGGAACTGATGACAAGAACTAGACAAGTGCCAGTGGAACAAGAGATGAGAAGAAGACGATGACGATGGATAGGACACACACTGAGGAAACCTGTTGATAGCATTACAAGGCAGTCCTTGTTCTGGAACCCCCAGGGCAAGAGAGGCAGAGGTAGACCAAGAAGCACATGGAGAAGAGAGCTGGAAACAGAGGTGAAAATGATGAGGATAACGTGGAAAGAACTTGAGATGATGGCACGTGACAGGAGGACTTGGCATGTGTTTGTTGAAGGCCTATGCTCCTTTGGGAGTGGAGGGTTATGATGATGATGATGATGATACTTTAGGTCTGCGGATTATAAGTGTGAATGATAGGTATAACTACCTACCGTGTTTCAGGTTATCAAGCCATTCTCCTGTATATTCATTCCCATCGACGGAATAAATAGTGTGGCGAACGCCTCTCTTCTGCGCTAAATAATTCCACTCTTTCCATAATGGTTCACGCGATTTCGGCTCGTGTAAAAACGGCATGATGTTGTTTGAAAAAAGCGAGTTTCCACAAAATAATGTTTACCGATGTTTGTAATAGCTGAAATTTTGTACTGAATCTGTTTTCCTAAATGCTGGGCCAAGACAAAAGCACTTTACGATGTCACAAGTGCCTGAGAGGCACAAGTAAGGCATTCGTTACGATGTATTTACATAGTGATGAACTTCCGTTTATACTTTCGCGTTGCATCGCTGTTGCTATAGACACAACAGGGGTCTTAACTCCTATTGAAATGTAGGAGTTCAGAAAGGTCAACATTTGTAGACGTATTTACGAAAACAAATAATATAGAAAATATTAAAAACACAGCCAATAAATATATACAATAAATATCAAAAGACAGCATTACTGTGTACACAGATGGATCCAAGGGAGAGGATGGCAAATTGGGGATAGGAATATATATTCCAATATGGAAAATGGCAAAAGAATATAGCATCACGGAAAATACATCCATTTTCACTGCAGAGATGGTGGCAATACTAAAAGCACTATACATTTTCTCTAATAACCCTCCCAAAAAATTAACAGTTTTAACTGACTCTCTTTCAACAATTAAAGCACTTAGAAACTTACGAGAATGTAGTAGACCTGATATAGCAGAGGAGATTTTTCTGGCTACTACATACTTATATTCTAGAGGATGTTCAGTATTAATTGCTTGGATACCTTCACATGTTGGCATAGAAGGAAATGAAAAGGCAGATAAAGAAGGAAATGAATAGGCAGATAAAGAAGCCAAGAAAGGTAGATCTGATAAAAATCTAATAAATGTAAGGACGAGTAAATCAGAGATTAAGAGCTTAATTAAAGATTTAATAACAGATGAATGGAAAGCAGAGTGGGATAAAAATCTGAAATGAAGACATGCATATAAGATGTTCAAGGCTCCAACAAGAAAATGTCAGATATCTAGGGAATTGAAAATTCCCAGTAATAAGAAACTTCTCAGACTATAGCTGGGAAAAGGTTATTTCAGAATAGAAAAACCTTACTGTGCAGGATGTCTTCAAGACAATAATATAGAACATTTCTTGTTAAAGTGTAAGAGATATGACCAAATGAGAATACCAATATTGAATTATTTGCAGGCATCCAACTTACCTATAAATATAGAGGAGGTGTTGAAAATAGACAGACCTAGGGAACTGCATAATATAGTCAAACAATATTTAACACGAACACATGTTAATATATAGTGGCTGGGAATGTGAAGGTCTGATGCTGTTCTTACAATGCATGTGACTTTAAACAGATGAAAGTCAATTAAATATCTGGTAAAGTCCGTTATATAACTAGAACCACCAGGCCTTTACACCCCTTCACTTTAATATTATTCTTGTTCATAGTTTCTTCTTGATTTTGTTTGTTTGTTTTTTATTTTATTATTTAACGTATAGGCCTAAGCACAATTGTGAGTATCCCTATTTTCAAATGTGATGCCACTTTCTCATGTCGGCAGTTGTTCATATTATTTGGAATTGAAAACAATATATATCCTAATTATAACCCATCAGAGGTTGAACGGGATTTCTGTTTATCTTCATTAATTTAAAAAAAAAATACTCTAGTTGGACTGAGTGGAGGGGGGAAGAAGGCACTATATTTGGGTATTGGAAATCTGACTTTATTTTCTTGAATTAGTACACCATATGTCCTAATTATATAACCCATCAAGGATTTATTTTAAAAAAAAAATCTGTAGACATATGTACATACCTAGGGTCGTGGTTCACGGTCATCTAAACTGAGAAGGCCGGACACTACACTTAAACACGCTGATACGAATTTACATTCTTAAAGGCCCCATCCACTGACCTATCTATGAGGCCCTTCGCCCTTTTCACTAACTTATCTCTGCGGCCTACCCTATGATGGTGTGGCATTAGCCTCAGTTCTTTCTCACATAGTCGAGAGCACCCCTCCCCAAGGTGCATGATGCTTTGCGAACGCTTATTGTGAATATCTGTACATTCGCCACAGCACACAAACCTAGAATACTGACATTTTTTAAGAAAGTATCTCGTTCAACCTTTGATGGGTTATAATTAGGATATATGGTGCAAATTCAAGATAATAAAATCTATGATCTAAATATTGTATCTCCCCTTTCCCACTCAGTCCAAATATAGTAAATCAAAACTGTAAAATTGTGTGAATGCCTCTCTGTGTGTGTGTGTGTGCGCGTGCGCCCCCTCCACTTTCTTAAAAAACAATTAACATTTAAAAAAACAAATACAAACAACAACAAACAAAAAGTAGACTCTCATAACTGCCCTATTGTTAACAATGTGACAAGAGTGAGGCTCTTCTATTCTAAAATAGCTTATTCCTAGTTGCAGTCTAAGAAGTTTCTTATTACTAGGAATTTTTAGTTCTCTAAATACCTGACTCGTTCTTGTTGGAGTCTTGAACAATTTTTATGCATGTCTGTCATTTAGGCTTCCATCCCACTCTACTGCCAATACGTTAGCTATTATTCTTTGAATTAAGCTTTTAATCTCTGTTTTACTCATCCCCATATTTATTTGGTTTCTATTAGTTCTACTGTTCGTAGCTTCTTTATCCGCCTTTTCCTTTTATACCTGCATGTGTAGGAATCCAAGCTATTAGAACGGCACATTCTCTGGAGTATAGGTAAGTATTTGCCAGTAATATTTCTTTTCTGCTATATATGATCTACTGCATTCTCGAAAGTTTCTTATAGCTTGAATAGCTGAAAATGAGTCTGCTATTACTGTCAATTTATGAGGGATGTTAGAGAAGATTTCTAGAACTTTCAGAATTTCAACCATCTCTGCTGTGAAAATTAGATGTATGATGTGTTATACTACAGTCTTTCACGATTTGCCACATGGGAACATAAATTCCTATTCCCATATAGCATTGAACAGAAAATATAGAACAGAGCAAAAAATATAGAACTGGGCAGAAAGAACATACAGAACGGAAGAAAATATACAATTGAACAGGAAATATACAACTCAGAAAGAATATAAAACTGAGCAGAAAATATTAGCACTGAGTAGAAAATATTGAAATGAGCAAAAAAATATACGAGCGAAAAACGTGGAACTTACCAGAAAATATAGAACTAAACAGAAAATATAGCACTGAGTAGAAAATATAGAACTGAGCAAAAAAATATACAACTGAACAAAGAATATAAAACTGAGCAGAAAAATGGAACTGACTAGAAAATATAGAACTAAGCAGAAATTAAAGCACTAGGCAGACTATATAGCACTCAACATAAAATATAGAAGTAAAGAAAGCATAGCACTAGGCAGAAAATATATCTCAAAAGAAAATATAGAACCGAACAGAAGATATAACATTGAGAAAAAAGATAGCACTGGAAAGAAGATATAGCACTGAACAGAATATATAGCTCTGAAAAGAAAATATTGAACAAAGCAGAACATATAGCACTGAACAGTGTTCACGACAACAACAAAAAACAAACTGACAAAGCAATGATATATGTATACGTAGGCCTATTCATGAACATATCAGCGAACACAGCAACGTGTGACAGCATCAGTAGGAAGTAATGAGGTATACAAAAATGGTCACTCTCGGTAAATAGTTTTGATAAATTTTACCACTTTTTTGACAGTTTTTTAACGGTTTCAGACGAAAGAGTGAACTTGGCAGCATCTTTGCCCACATGACAACGTGTGTCTGGAGAAATCCCAAACTCAAAGTGAAGACCAGTCTGTGGTATATGATGCATGAGTCACCAGCACGATTCTATATTGCAGCCAGGCATGGAATTTTCTATGTTAAGCAAGAAAAAAAGGCTCAATACCTTTCATCTACGGTGTCATCGCCACATCATTAGCATTTCGTGCAAGGACAAAGTGTCAAATATCTAAGTGCTGTCACGTGCTGGACTTCAAAGCATGCATATACTGCTTAGCACAGAATACACTGGCTTGGCCATGTCCGCTGCATGGAAGATGGTTGCATCTCCAAAGATATTTTCTACGGACAGCTGGCAAATAAAAAAAGAACAGCCGGACGAACACAGCTGAAGTTCAAAGATGTGTGCAAGAGAGACATGAAGGCTCTGGACATAAATCTCTCAACCAATGAAGGTGAAGCTGTGGATCATACCAAGTGGAGATTCTCCCTACGGTGTCACCTTCTATTGGGCGAAAAGAAGCTCTCACAACAAGCACAAAAGTGGGGACATTTAGCCTATACTTCTTCTTTTAACTCCCAAAGGAGCATAGTCCTTCATCAAACGTATGCCAAGTCTTCCTGTCCTGTGCCATCAGCTGCGGGCTATTGTCTCACGGGCACATCCTCCCCATAGTCAATTATGACTGGAGGATCTACTAGACGAGACTAAGTAAAAACGTCCTTTAGCGAACAATGAAAAAAGCCTGCCAACTTTTCGGGAAAGTATGGAAAAGCTCCGCATTGCACAGTGTACGCCAAATAAACACCCATTAAAAGATCACGTAGTGAATTGACCATAAGTCAAAATAAGTTTAACTACAAAGATCCAACGATGTTTAAATGGAATGGAAATGAATGCAATGAAATGACCAAAAAGAATTAGTGCCGTCATCAGGATACACAGCAGAAAAAGCATAACATAATTATTTCCCGTCATGCTTTGTTACTTGCCAGTTAAAAGATATTGAGTGGAACAATTCTGCATGCAGATTTTTCAAGCCAAGAATTGCTAGATCTTTAGATTCTGCGGTCAGTTTTTCGGACCAATCAGCGTCAGATTCAGATATTCTGCTGTCAATTTTTCAAGTCAATGACTACTAGCTTCAGCAGTTCTGTGGTCAATTCTTGAAAGACTGCTAGATTTAGAGTTTAGTCGGTCAGTTTTTCAAGGGCTGCTACATATTAGAGTTTCGTCGGTCAATTTTCCAAGTTCAAAGAAATAGAAGGAGTATAGGCAGTTGCCTGTGCACGACTGTAGTGTTCCACTCTCTCGCCGACTGTTTTCTTTTGCTATTATTTTATTCCTCTCCAAACTTCTCTCTAAAGCTAATAATGAAAAACATTTCTCTTCAGATATTTTTCTTTTTCTTATAATGAGAAAAATCTTCTCTACAAAGTTCTGTTAAATTGTTCTTGCTACCTGCGATTTCTCACGGCCAAGGCAGTTAAACTATCGACACGGTCACGGGAGTAAAATTTCTTTGGATTACATTTCCAGCCGAGAATCGACCAGCCCGGACGTGAACCCTTTTGTAACTCTTGACTGGACGCGTGTAAATCAAGAGTAGAGGAGACACCATAATGGAACTGGATAATTCACCCGGACTCGTCCCTTTTGTATGGAAAACTTTAACACTCGGACCAGTTTAAAATGAAGAGAACCTGATTCCCCTGGGACTCAAGAAGAATTTACTATGATGCCACCAAGAGGTCAAATGAGAAGACTCCATCAGGAAATTCTTGAAGGGACATTTTAAGACATTCTACTTGTAACTGTCCAGTGCAGCAGACGTGAGCTGATGGGCCCCGGAGCGGGGTTACCTTTGCGAAATCCGTAGTGCATTGTTCGAGCGAGTAAGTGATCTAACAGATAACCTTTTAAATGTATTTTCATTTCAGTGACAGAAATTGTTATTTGCATATTTACATGTTACTCAACTATTTCTAATGTATGAGTTCACTGAAGACATAAATAATCACTGATCTTCTTCTCACATCATGGCAGAAATAAGACAGGGTTAAATAGTTGATGTATAACTTTATTGTTACTTTGGGATTTGTATTACTGAACTAAGCAGAACAGAAAGTATCATAGTGGTCCTTGTACTTTCTATTTCTTATATGTTCCATCGTTCTTTGTCAAGACGACAAACTTGATAAGTGTGTTCTCAATCACAATTCTTATCTCTTTGTTTCACATTGGACATTAGTGATTCCATCATGGAATATTTTCTAAATGTATTTAGTGCACTTCTATGCATATACCAGGTTGATGATTGAAGAATTATTTTGTCAGTTATATGTATATTTCAGACAGAAACTAGGACTAAGAATATTTACAATTATTTAGCCATTTGACTGAAGAAATGTAAGCCCGCGGTTCGTTCTCAAGCCTTTGAGGCCATAATTGCCCTCAAAATGATTTACTGCTCAAGTAGCAAAGATGTAAATTGGTGGTTCTCAAGCCTTGGCAGCAATGACACCCCAACATGTTTATAGCAGCATGGGAAACTATTACCCAGTGGTTCTAAAACCATTGTTGACAGTGACCCCAAAATGCATTCTGCTCTATGGGACAACATGAACCAACGGTTCTCAACCATTTATTGACTATATCCAAACATCACAGTTTGTGAAACTAACTGCCCCATGTGGAAAACCACTGCTGTAAATAAGCAGACAGCCAGATAGAGGTTGAGAACTCCAGATACGCTAATAATGTCAGTTAAGTAGGATGATTTCATAGATACAAGATAACATTTTGTTATGGAATGTAAGCAATGATTGTTTTAATTTGATTTCTGATGGACCCTTATCGCCAATCAGACACAGAAGATGATTGCTCTTGAAACACCATTAATGAGACTTCAATTGTTTCATCCTCCAGCCCAACCAGGCTACAGTTGTCCAAGGTACTAAACCAGGTTACGAGTCCAGGGTACAAACCAAGTTACGAGTCCACGGTACCAAAGGTTATCCCTACCAACCATACCCTATCAACCAGGTTACCCTACCAACCATACCCTATCAACCCGGTTACCATACCAAACCAAACCATACCCTACCAACCAGGTAACCCATACCATACCAATCATCCCATACCAGTGTACAACTCTAGGCTGTCATACCAGGTGGCTCTAACCTGAGTCATAGTCCAGTAAGCAGAAAAGGTATTCAGCAGGGCTGACTTACTCCATCCGTGTTTGAATGTGCACTGAGTCCAGGGAAGCAAACTCTGCCACCCTCTGAAACCATATAACTGTTTAACTGTACCTCAGTGCAGGGACAGTCCAAACCAAGAGTCAGAATACCAATCATCTCAGCAGCTACTACAGTCCTTGAGGAGATGAATATAACACCTACCAGCAAAACTACCATAGAAAAAATCTCCTAGTCCATATGATGACCATAGTTTTTTTTCCTAAACATAAGAACCTACACATGTTTGTTCACTTGTAAATCGTTAAAAGTTTTGAGAATCTATAATCATTTTTAAATTCAATAACAGTCTGTTGTTAATTTTTCTTGTTACTTTTAATCGGGCTGTATAATTTTGTATCAATAAATCTACACCCTGGGAGGGAGGGGGGGGGGGGGGGCTGAGCCATAATTAAACTAACTTTAAGTGGGTCGGGATATTTTAGTTAAAGTGGCTGGACACCAAATTTCCTTTCTCAAACGTATGTACTTTACACAGTCCTTTTATAGGATTCCTGAGAAAGAATTTATTGCTCAGAAAATGTCCTATTTAGTTGCCAGAATTCTCTTTGCATTAAGGATTTCTAGTAGACTATTTCCTGAGGAGAGATAGTTCCTTCGAACTCGTAGACTTATCATTTAGATGTTATCTATTCTTTCATTCCTTCCAATCTGCCCTTCTCAAAAAGTCACCCCCACAACGACTACCTTTATGTTATAGATGTAGGTGTGAGATTGATAGGTTTATTCGATGGAGTTTTTAATACTTTTTTTTTTTTTTTTTTTTTTATTAAACTGGGAACAACAAGTATTTTAGTCTCTGCATATTCAATGTGAATGTTAGGGAGAAAGGACTGAGGACTTTTAATGCACTTGTATTTTGTGTGTTTTTTTTGTTTGTTTGTTTTTTTACAAAAATTGTGTAGCAGCTGCTCCAGAGTTTATATACATAGGCCTATCTGATCGACAATAGGAATTTTCATAATTTGTGTTGATATTTAACTGCCTAATCTGTGAACTTGAGATGTTTGTTTGGTTTGGTTTTAATGACTATCTTCATTGCACACAGACAACTCCATCAGTGCTTCGATCTCCTCCCTTAGATCACACAAGGAGGATCTCAGCACAGTGCACAAACTCTGTATCGCCGGCGAGAATCCCAATGAGTGTATATAGGACTCAAACATTCTATAAATATTTTTGTGGTGAGTATGTTTCTAATTTTGCCAGGGCAGCAGCCTTATGGCCTACTCTTTACGGTTTCCAACTGCCGTGGGATTTTTAATGTGCGTAACTTGCACACGGGACCTCCTTTTTTTTGCCATTGTTCGAGAATGCTAGGCATCCAATCTCAAGACGTTTGTTACTACTTTGAAATGCTGTAGCAGACGCCAGCTTGATGATTTGCAGTACCGTATCAGAACATTACTGAGACAGATAACTGAAGTTATCGAAGTGCAGAGTTAAAAAAAAGGAAACATTATAACTATACAGTGATTTTGATCTAGACATTTTTACAAGCACCGCAACTTTGTTTATCGTCATCATCTTCTGTTTCCTTTCCACTCCGTATGGAGCCACCAATGTAGCTGGTCACCTTGTAGGAATCCTCCATCAATCATTCTCATGCTCTTGCTGCGGTGGTTTCTGTAATGATTTGTTTTATATGATGAGGTTGCTAGCCGCCATGTTAAACTTTACATTCGTCTCCCCGTACGTGGGAGCAGTATTCCTATTCTTTACGTGGCTCATCAAATACCCGTAGGAACTACGCGGGGACATTTAGCCTATACTTCTTCTTTTAATTCCCAAAGGAGTTGCCTTCAACAAACGTATGCCAAGTCTTCCTGCCCTGTGTCATCAGCTCAAAAAAAAAAAAAAAAAGGATCTCGTTACACGCCCATTGAGGCATATTGGGAATATGGTGTTAGGCCCATATTTTCTTGACCATTGGCATACTAGGGGTGATGTGGTCAGCGTCACGCCGGCCGCCTTAACCTTCCCAGAGTTGCTCTGGTACCCAATTTGGGTGGGTCGACCCAGGAGCCGTTTCCGGCCTAAAAAAATCCCACCTCATCTGGGGGATAGACCATAGACCACTGAGCTAGGAAGCCAGTGCACTAAGCACTATGCTATCGCGGCTCCCGCCATCAGCTCAAGGTCTTTCCATATCTTCTTCTGTCTCCAGATTGGTTTGTTTTGGTTTTTGGACCATGCACTTGAAAACTGGTGTTTGTCATGTGCACGGGATACCTGGTTCAACCCCATGTGGGTTATAATTAGGGTATATACTGTTCGTCATTCTATATAGTATATTACATTGTTGTTTGTCTTACGTGTTGGTTCTTCCAGGCTGTAATTTATCTGCCGTTTGTTGTGGCAATGTTTAACGTTTATAGTGTTTATAATGTATCCTCTTTCATGATACTATATTGCTCTCTTTCTCTCTATTGACATTCTTTTAAATGCATCTTCTGGGCGTTTGTTGGTTTTTTTAATTGGTATTTTTTTTATTTTTGTACTAAGATTGTATGGACATTTGAAAATTTGTTTTTGTTTTTCCCTGTCATTCTCATTTGTTCTGGTTGTTTTATGCTGGTTCTTGTTTTGGTAATATACAAATTGATTATATTGTGTAGCTCCCTGGGTAGGTCAACTTTTAGTACAGTTTCTAGCCATGGTGATGGAGAGTTTTGTGTTCTCAAGTATTCCATGAGTGGTTTTCTGTGCTGTTCATATTTCTTGCATGTGAGCACATAATGTGCTGTGATGTTCTTCTCCAGACATGTACACTGGGCGTTTGTTGGTTTTTGAATTGGTAGTTTTTTTTTTTTCTTTTTTGGTCTTCCTCTACCTCTCATACCCTGGGCATTCCAGTAAAAGAACTGTCAGCTAATGCTATACACATTTCACAAATAAATATTATGTGCTGGAATAATTTGAAGGCAACATTTATCTTGTTTTTTACTGATGCAATGATGTGTTCATTAATCCATTATCTTTCAACTTCCCAACGAGCACAGGCCTTCAACGAACGTATGCCAAGACTTCCTGTTCCTTGCCAGTAGAGATCAAAGTCTTTCCATGTCCTCTTCATATCTGCTTCCAGTTTTCTTCTGATATGTAGTGTGAGGAAAACTTAAGATGTGAGTCTGAGAGTAAGTTGTTCCAAAAACATCCTGTGTCCAGCTCATACTGAGCCTAAGACAGTTGAAAGGTAATTGTGGTAGTGGTGGTGTCAATGTTACAAGTCCAGCAGCTGTGGCTCAAAAATAACTTAACCGATAAGGTAGTCTAATAACAGATACTGTAATGCCATAGGGGAGTTAAGTGTTAGAGACTTCACTATACTAGGTCTCAGTTTTATGAAGTAGAGTGACTGGGTCTCTTCTTAGCTGCCTTTGTCTTCCCTAATTCACGAGCAGAGTCAGGTATCTCTTTACAGCTGGGTTGACTGGAGAGTGACGCTACCAGGTTTTGAACCCAGTAACTTTGTCTTGAGAAGTAACTGCTTTAATCTCTCTGCCAGTCGACACTCAATTTGCAGATACTGCCACAAAATAAACTGACATATTATAGCTCTTGCATCATGCCACATAAGTACAGTAGGGCACCGCTTTTGAGCATTCTGCTAATATGATGGTTTTTAATTATATACATATTCATTATGTTCAGTGCTTCTTCTGCTCTTTCAGCATTTTTTGGCATGACGCACCCAGCAACTGAGTCTGAGAATGACTTCGGGCACCATTTTATTATCTGTAATTTAGTCTGCTTACAGAATTTCTGGGCTCAGTGTCTTTCTGATTCTGGCAATTTTCCAAACTTTCAAACTTAAAATTTATTGTATTATATTATACATAAGATTCTGCAGTGAGCAGAATCTGATCATTACAAACACAAAGTTCCCCCATAAGCGCATACATGCATACACTAGATGTGAACCAACCAAGAATGAGAAGTCAGTGATCGACTATGCCATTGTTTGGAGAAGCTCATTCAGATATGTCCGAGATGCAAGAGTCTGGAGGGGCCAGAGATTGGAAGTGATCACTACCTGCTAACAATCAAACGAACAACTGAAAGAGTTGCTCAGCCTAGGAACTGCCCAACCTCACGCAAGAAACCAAGTAAACGAGCAGGAGAAATGATCATTAGGACCTACAAGCTGAGAGAGCCAGAAATTAAGACCAGATATCAGGGGCTTATTGCTACAGCAGTGAGCAACACAGAAGAACGACCTGATGACTTGGAAACCCTCTGGAATAAATTCAAGGATATCATAAAGACAGCTGCTGCAGAAGCATGCGGTGAAGTCCGACTTGGGAACCAGAGAAAGAGGACACCTTGGTTGACAGAGGAAGTCAAAGAGAAAATAAGAGAGAAGAAAATGGCATGGAAACAATACTTAGGAGCTAAAAACACAACAGGACAAATGGAAAAATATAGAGAATATGTGATACTCAGAACAGAAGCAAAGAACAAAGTGCTAGCAGCAAAACAGAAGTCCTGGGAAGAATTTGGAGAAAAGCTAGAAAAAGATGCACAAGAAAACCAGAAATTGTTCTATAAGACCCTAAAGAACATGAGGAAGGAAAAAACAATGCCCTCTCAAATTTATAAAGGACAAGCAAGGCAAATTGCTTACTGCCCCGAAGGAAGTAATGGAAAGATGGAAAGAATATTTCTCAGAACTCCTGGATGGTGAGCATGGTGAAGCAACAGAAATGATAACCACTAGCACAGAAGAGAAAACCAATGATGGTGAAGATGACATAAAGATGGAAGAACTAAGGGCAGCACTAGAGAAAATCAAGATGGGCAAAGCAGCAGGGCATGATGGTATAACACCAGAAATGGTTAAGTACATGGGAGCATCAGGCGACCTATTACTCTTAAAGGTCCTACAGGCAGCATGGTGCAACAAGACCATACCAAAGGATTGGGAGATTGCCATCATAACACCAATTTTCAAAAAGGGTGACAATCGACAATGTGGAAACCATAGAGGCATATCCCTTCTCAGTGTCCCTGGTAAAATCTACTCTAGAATCCTAGAGCAGAGACTCCGACGCCTAGCTGAGCCACAATTGGATGAGGTCCAGTGCGGATTCCGAGCAAACCGAAGTACTCAAGACCTAATCTTCACACTCAGACAGCTGAGTGAAAAGGCCCTTGAGTATAAGAGTGAGATCCATCTTTGTTTCATAGATCTGGAAAAGGCGTTTGACAGAGTCCCCTGGAGCAAACTTTGGGACTGTTTGGCAAGGAAGAATATTCCAGCACCTCTGATTCATGCTATACAGAGCTTCTACAAGTCTTGCAGAAATTATGTGAGGACAGCAAACCATAAGTCAGAAGAGTTCAGGACCACCACTGGTGTAAGACAAGGTGATATCCTGTCACCTTATCTTTTCATACTCCTCATGGACGATGTCATCAAGGCATGTAAGGAGAGAACAAGAAAGTATTCAGTGGGGTACTGGAAGATGAGACAGGTCTATATTTCGGAGCTGGCATTTGCTGATGATGTTGCCCTGATTGCTAAATCAGAGGCACATCTCCAATCCAACCTGCAAGTCTGGAAGGAAGAGCTGGAGAAGAGAGGGATGGTCATAAGCAGCTCTAAAACAAAATCCATGGTGATATCACGAGAAGAAAGAAAACATCAGATTAAGTTGGGAGAACAGGTCCTGGAGCAGGTCGACCACTTTAAATATCTCGGAGCTATTATAGACCGAAAGGGAGGCATCTAAGAAGAGTTGGCCACTCGAAAAGCAGCGGCTGGGAGACTTTTTCAGGCCATAAATCGTGGATTCCTCAGCAAGAAAGAGGTTGGTAAGAAAACGAAGATGGCTGTATACCGCTCCACCTATGTCCCAGTTTTGACATATGGATGCGAGTCGTGGGCAATGACTACAACCCACAAAAGCCAGATCCAAACCTCAGAAATGAGGTATCTGAGGAAAGTGGTTGAAGTAACAAGAAGAGACATGGTCCGCAACCAGACGATCCGTCAAGGCCTGAAATCCCATCCGCTGCAGACCCAAATAGAACAGTCCCAACTAAGATGGTTTGGCCATGTCTGCAGAATGGGAGAAGATCGGCTACCACGACAAGCATGGGAAACAAACAGCCAGGGATCCAGACCTCCAGGACGACCCAGAGTTCGCTGGGAGGACAACATTAGACAATCTTTGAAGGACCGAGGACTAGAATGGAACCAGGCCAGGAAGAAGACAGCTGATAGAATGGTCTGGCGCTCTCTCTTCCAAACCTCTACACCTCACGGTAGAAGGGGAACGACTAAGTAAGTAAGTAATATTATACATAATTTTTTTTTAATGAATTACCATGACATCTAAGTGTATTAGTGATAGAATGTGGAATTGTAAGTCTCTTACTTTAAATGCAGTATATTAATTTTACTTCATATCATTTTTTAAGGCCTAATTCTATTGTGCATTTAATATATGATAGTGTAAGCATGTAACTGGGATTTTACATACATTTGCAAGTTTAAAAAAGTCTTATGTCCTGCTTTTCGGCTGCGGCCTGGAACTTACATGCTGTATGAGCGTGGCTCTACTGTACCTTTTTTCTTCTTCTTCTTCTTCCGTCCTTAGCCAACAACCGGCAAAGCAGTCAGTGGCCATTACGCCTAGTGGCGTCTTAAGGGCAACAGCGAATAGATTTTCTTTGCCGTTGTTCCCATCACGCCTAATGGCGTCTTTAGGGCAACGACAAATCAATCCGTTTGCCGTTGTTTCCGTAATCAAAGTGACTGGCAAACGGGTGATCAGCCCGTTGGGGTACTTTTTTTCAGCTGAGTTTTATTTCTTTAATAAAGCTAAACAAAAATATTTCTTGCACAACAAATAACATTTATAAAAACATCAACAACTATATCACTTTACTACTATCTGCAGCTATTAAAACATTATTTATTTCTCTAACAAAACAAAATTATGATACTGCAATTTTATTTCACTGAGATAATCAGACAATTAAAGCAAAGTCAGAAGTTATTACAAAGCTAACTGCAAAAGCAATTCATGCTTGTACACATTACAACATGTAATGTAATCTAATAAAACATGTTTGCTTGACTTGACTTGACTTTCATCCACTATCATTAAGCGTCAGCTCTTGGTGACTCAACACGTTAGCTATTTTATATATGTGATCACCGCTAACTGATGCTTCATGATTTCTGTATAAGAATACTAATTACTAGCTCTAACCATATTATGCTGAAGGTAGCCTTAGGTCTGTGCAACAATTTAGCTGGGTTTTTTTCTCAGCTATATTCTAAGCTGCTGTAGCATCTTATTAGGAACACAGTTTTTGTCTATTCCTCATTGTGATGGCTGTCACAGTTCAATTTCTCTTTTATGTCCTATTATTCCAAATGCTCACACATTCTCAGTGACATTTGTCAGAACTGTAGGTTGTTGGTTTATTGAAAAAGATGAAAGCACTGCTGTATTTTATATTACTTATACTGCTGTTTCTTCCTATTCTTCATCCTTCAGTAATATCTTTCACCGGTCAGCATATTTTTATTCAATCAATTAACGCACTATTGACATTCCTATATTCCAGACTTCAATGTGATATCTCTAACATGTCAATGTTTTCCTGTTCATTCAATTAATGCCCTAATCCATTTATGAATGCACTTCTTATGTGTAGCTTGGCCTTTTATTCAATTCAGTCTCAAAAGATTTTTATTTCTGACTTGCCTTAGTCAAAGTTAGTACTACTATTAGTTCAAAAGTTTGTTATCTTATCCACCATTACAAACTGATGGATGTTATGCAAGTATAAATGTGAGTTCTACAAGTGATATAGACACATTAACATATAATATGTTGCTGTGACACAGGCAGGTTTTGCTATATAAAATCCAGATATTTCACATATATTTTATAGAATTATACTGCTTACAAAAATATAATACTGTAATATTTACAAAGTCATGCCAATGGCATCCAGGGTGATACCAGATGTAAGAGGGTTCAAATACTTGACTCCGCTAGGTTTAGCCAAGTACTATCATAGTTCTGGTGCCCTGAGAGGCCAAAGGAATGACGGGCATATACAGTCACTGTCACTGTCAGGTGAGTATTTGTGTCTAAATTTCATTTACTTTATTTAGGTCAGTATGAGATAAGGAAGAAGTGTTACAAACTTCATCGTAGCATATATTATAACAAATCAGCAATATTCTGGAAAGAGCATCCAACTGGCTAAGCAGCTAGAGTGCCTGTCTCTCGCAGAAACGTTACCAGGTTCCAGGATTGAAACTTGGTAGTGTCATGCTCCAGTCTACCCAGCTTTACATGGGTACCTGACCCTGTTCTTTAGTTAGGGAAAGCAAAGGCAGCAAGGAAGGGAACTGGTCACCTTACCTCATTAAAAAACTAGAACTAGTACAGTGAAGTCTCTAACACTTCACTCCTCTATGGCATCTGCGATGGGACTACCTTTACCCTTTTTTTTAAATTCTAGATAATGACTTTTGTATTATTGTCTGGTTTCAGTAGGTCCTATCGAACTCTGTCAATTTTGAGGTAATGCTAGAATAACGTGTCAGTTTTAATGTAATGGTAGATTATTCTTTCAGTGTCAGCTACCAGTTAACACCTGCTGTCATTGCCATCTTATATTGTGGACATGTCTGTCACTATCAAACACCTAAGATTTAATTTTGTCACTGTCATTGTCAGGTTCTAGTCCCCCCATTCTGTCACTGTCACTATCAAACACCTAAGATTTAATTCTGTCACTGTCAGGTTCTAGTCCCACCATTCTGTCATTGTCATTATCAAACACCTAAGATTTAATTTTGTCACTGTCAGGTTCTAGTCCCACCATTCTGTCACTGTCAGTTAGCAAAGGAAACATTTCTTCACTGTCAGGGACTATTAACATGGTTTTGTCAGGATCTAGATGACCCTTGAACCTGTCACAGTGAAGTCCTGCTATCTTCATTCTGTCACTGTCAAAATGTGGAGACTGTATTTGTTGTGCTGCTTCACTGTCAGTTTCTAGATAAGCTATTTTGTCAGAGTCTATTTAAGCCATTGATTTCTCAGTCTGAAATGTTGTTGCTGCTGTTATTTCACTGTCAGGATGTAACAGTGTTACCTGTAGAGTTCTGTCACTGTCATGATGTAAGGACTTCACCTGTAGAGTTCTGTCACTGTCAGTTCTGAGACATGCTGTTTTCTCAGGCTCTAATTGTTCCTTGTCAGTCTGTTCTGGTTCTGTCAGCATTCTGTCACTGTCAGGTCAATGCACTTGTCTGAGTGGAGCCAGTTTCAACTTGTGCTTGTTGACAGCGACAGTACTCCTGTCATGTGGCTAGCCGTGTAACTTCACGGCAAACTGGTCTGTTGTCACACACATGACAGTGATCACATTGTGAACGTGTCTCAAAAGTAGGATTATGACAGCCACAGTGCCAGCTCAGAATGTCGTTTGCTATACCGTAAATTGGACGTGTGCACATGCACTCCTGACCAACATCAGTATGTGGACAACGACATCTGTGAGTGGGCACCATGACTGTTGGAGACAGACTGACATTTGTACAATCTCATACTGTCCCATTCCTTATCCTATAGCCACCAGACTGACGTTGTCGTTGTTGGTTTTGATGATTTTGTTGGTTACGCCCACCTCGGTTCTGTCCACCACGACCTCTGTGACCATGACCCTGTTCGTTCCTATGGCCCTCCTGAAGTGGCCTCAACCTTGGTCTGTTTGATAGCCTATCTTGCTGTGAGTCTACTGTGGGCTCCAAACGGTTTCTTCTGTAATTTCTGAGATAACTTCTGCATGATGTGTCATTCTGTGGACAGTCCAAGCCTAGACTGTTGTCGTTCTCAGTCCATGTCTTCCTCATCCCTGGCATTTTTATTTCTCCAGTTCTCCTCTCTATGTGCTTTTCAGTCACCCTCTAACTCTCTATTACTCTGGGGATTCCAGAACAAGGACTGCCTTATAAAACAAATCAACAGGTTTCCTCAATGTGTTCATGTGTTTCAGACTGAGATATCAATGGCTTAAATAGACTCTGGCAAAACAGCTTATCTAGAAGCTGACAGTGAAGCAGCACTACAAATAGAGTCTCCACATTTTGATAGTTCTCCTCTCTATGTGCTTTTCAGTCTCCCTTTGACTCTCTATTACTCTAGGGATTCCAGAACAAGGACTGCCTTGTAAAGCACATCAACAGGTTTCCTCAATTGTCTTAATGTTCCATCTGATAATAATAATAATAAGGTATTGAATGCCACACATCTGTAAAAAACACTCTTAATTACCGATATCTTCATCATTGGTGCAGCCATTTTGGTGGCTTTTTAGTATGTTTATTAGAATGTTGGTATTAAATTACTAGAAAACTACAGTTAAAAAGACCACCTTAAAATTCAGCAATGACATTTAAACTGTTAAATTGACCCTAATTGAAATTGTATATAATTAACAGTAAAATCCATATATACAATTTTTAATTGTTGTTCATATTAGAATGAAAATGCATAAAACTCTAAATTGAAAAGCAGAAATTGTATGTTATTTGTATTTTAAGTTTGCAGTGTTAGATTTCTTCCCTGTGTTTGGTGGGACAATAGTTAAACAAGCTGAACTGCCATGTGATATTGAATGTCCCACTAAACAATGATGATGTTTAACATCCCAATAAACAATAACATGGTACCCTATGTCCCACTAAATACTGCTGAGGCAAAGGTTAGGCTACTCCAGGAGTCCCCTAACTTTTTTGAGTACTGACCCCTCCATGGAATCCTTGATCCTTAATAAACCCCAGGAAAAGAAATAATAAGGAAGTGATTATAGAAGCACAATAAATTAACGTTACATTTTTTTAATAAACTGATTAAACTGATCAATAAGAAGGATATGGCTGATGAGCATTAAGAAGGATGATATCTGGTTGCAGACTGGGGAGTTTTAGTCGTAAGTCACCATGCTTTTCCATGTTCAGTCTGCTCATTTGCTTTGATAAAACTGCATTTGCATGGTTAAACCAGTTTCAAATTGAGTCACAGCAGGCATTTCTACTTCTTACATGACTGTCAAGTTTCAACTCCAAATTTGACACCCAAATGATCCTCAGGTGTTTATCAACTCCTTGGATGTCAATATCAATCCTTCGGGATTGGCAGGGACCACTCTGAGGACCCCTGGACAAAATACTGATGGAAATTAATGTTCCACTAAACCAGATTTTTATTAGTAGGCCTACTTGAGAAATAAATTATGTATACAGAATAACCTGCTAAAGAATAATGTGTGCTGGATGTTCCCATTTGGCAATAATTTAGAAAAAAAAAATAACTGCTTTTAAAGATTTTAAAATATGTCAAAAATTAATAACTATACTTAAAAAGGATAAAATGTAGGGATAAAAAGAATGCGTAAGTTACTAGAAGGCATAATCGCCCACGCCGCGGGTCATCACCCGCCATGGAAATTAAATTGTTAGAACGGTTACCATTTGAACGGGATGAGAACGGCGGATCAAAAAGGAAAAAATATGACTGAAAAATTGCGTGAAACTAGCAAGGCTAAAAAGATGCAATTGGGGGGGAAATGGAGGAAAAGTCACGTCCCCAAGTTGACACAAGGTAACGAAATCGACAAAAGGGACCATAGTTATTATACGCAACAGTCATTTTTTGGACGTTTTTGCGATATTTTGTCCTTTATTTGAATGCAGCGGCACACGTTTCACAGAAGATTCTAGAAAATATTTCGAAAAAAACAACTAACCTTGAAAAGTAACTTTTTCTTAATAATGATGTTAGGAATATAAAACCTAGCTGGCCGGATGGCCTATCTTGAGCAGTGAAATAATATGCTTTTATTTATACAGATGGATAGATAATAATGAAGATATTGACAAAAGACTGGGTTGGTCATATCGACGAACGACTGCATTGAAACAATAATGTCACTAATTTTCAAAAAAGTGTAGCCTTGAAGACGCCAGTGCTAAAATCTAGTTAGAATGAAAGAGAGGGACATTGGTGGGAGCTGTGGCTAAAAATAACTTTAAAGACAAAATTTGTAGAGGGGACGGATAGGTTGGTTCAAAAACCAAGTACGTTTTTTGTGAAAACGCAAGTAGAGACAGACGGACTAACAGATAAAAATCCATACTTGACTGAAGCATGACTGAAATGACTTTAGTGTAAGAAATTTGAATTTGAAAAACACAAGGCCTTGATTGGCCACAGACAATCATATTATCAGCGCTCAGACGCGCTTTTTTGCCATTCCTCAATAGTTGTCCAGTGATAGACACAGTAAATTTTAAGTGTGGTGATTTCCAATGAAGTAAATTGAAATAAGTTCAGGGACGCCATACTATAGCCAGCAGCTCAGCTGAGTTTTGCTAGCATTTCTGTGTTCTTTATTCATAATCTGAGCTGTGAGTTTTTTATTTGGCACCAATGAGGTGTCAAATGTGTTGAATATTACAAGAGGGACCCGTGCAGTAACATTGTGTCAGAGCAGCCTATTATAGCCCCAAGCACGGAGAGGTGGGGCCACCAGACTCTTGATATTTGCCCCCAAGCACGGAGAGGTGGGGCCACCAGATTCCAGCACCAGAACTACTCTTTCAAAGTTACGTAAGCAGGCTGGTCTGCTGGATTTACACCAACTTCATAGACATAGCACCCAAAGTGAATTACTACTAAAACATCCCATTTCCTTCCATCATTAATGGACAATGTTTGGTAGGCATAGACAGGGAGGGATGAAGCCACCCCAACAGCACATCTATTCATCGTTCTCCAAGGGAAAATAAAATTATGAACTGTAGAAATATTAACTAATCGTGAAAATTGTATACGTACACACCTTTTATTTATCATGCCATTTATTCATGCCATTCACTCATAAATTTCAAAATCTTTCATATGTTCTGGCCAAAATAAAACCTTGGTTCAGAACAAATAAATTTAAAAAAAGATTTACTATCTAAAATTTCACCAGCTGAATTTAGTTCATTGTGTTCTAAATTTTATTGATAAGATTATATTATTTAATATCTGTGTGTGTGTTTGTATATGTCAATACAACACATTACATTCAGTACCCTAGATTTTAACATAGCCACATTCATTAGAAAAAAAGAAATGTGTGAGGTCGTATAGTGGTAGCAAGAAGGGTCTTCTGTACATTCACAGCTACACTTATTTCAGGAGCCTTCACAGCTGACCTCACGCATCACACTAGGTGATAACACAACCATACAAATACCATCAAAATCCACTACACCTGCCAACCTCACTCATTACTACATAGTTCTACTGAAACAACCCTTACAAGACTTGGGGACTTTGACACTAGCTTCCTGCGAAACAGGTCAGCGGTAGTGGACAATATGCATGCTTGATAAGTAATAAAAAAAAAGGAAATGAATGAATGAAGCCCACCTGTCAAACACAATAAAGTCATCCTTACTTCCATGGAATATCTGCCTGAACATGACATGGTTTTCAGTGTCCTGGAGGACAGGAAAAGTGCTGGCATTTCGCAAGTTTTGCACATTGCTTCGTGAAATTCCTTCACCCCCATTAACTATGACCATAGCAATGTCCGAAAAACCCTGAGAGGCTAAGCTGTTCTTGAGTGCTTGAAGTCTGAAATGTAGAACAGTTGTATAGTTTCATGTTAGATAAACTTCAAATTTTAACTTAAACTGTTGCTGCTCCTGATAAAGATTACTGATGATAATGTTTACATTTGTGATACATTTAAGAAGTTTGCCAGGGCTGTTCTTTTATCCTTGCTTTTCATAATCAAGTTAATTTCTTCTTCAAGTACCATGCCTAGTGGTGTAGGAGATCATGTCTCTCCACAACTTCCTGTCTCTAGTACAATTTATCAATTCTGCTGTAGACCTCCTTCCATGCCATTTTTTCTTCATTCTTAACTGTTGTCACGATATATTCCAGCTTTCCTCTTCTCATAACATGCCCTTAAAAAGGGGATTGCTTCTTTCGAACGTGTGAAACTAGTTTTCTTTGTGCATTGACCTCCTTCAGGACATCCTGATTACTCTTTTTGGCTGTCCATGGTATTTTTAACATTCTTCTGTAAAACAACAAAATTAAATTCAAAAGGATAATCATGACGTGAAAATGATTATTACAATACATAGAAGTAGTAATGCAGTGCACCACAATTTTAAACTGGACAGGCAAAGGTTAAATAAAACTCCACTTAGCAGAATCTACAGTGGTCTCGTTTGGAAGGTCCTGGGTTTGATTCCTGGTAAGCCCATCACTTCTATTGTTTTTCTGCTGTCTAGTCTTCTGCTTCTTTATTTCTCACGAATGCCTGAAACATACCTTTATGTGTTATTTATTTACTGTTTACAGGCCTTGAGTTTCCCCTCCTTATTTGTTTAAACAGTTATATAATACCAAACCTACCCTCTGTCCTTTACTATTCTCATTCTTCTATCATTTACTTGATACAGCATTAAGGTCTTTGTCTTGTGTAATCTGGGCTATATTGTTAAATGGGAAAACTGCAGAAGTGATTGTGTCTATAATTAATCTGAGTCGTCCATAGGTACATATCCGGGTTATGTGGAGAGATCGTGCTAATGACCTCTGTCCATGAAGCACTATTTTTGTGGTGCCTAGTTGGCAGAGAAGATAATAATGCTTCGCTCCCGTAACTACGCAGTGGTGTTGTTCGGAACTTCCTGGGTTCGATTCCCGGTAAGCCTATCACTTCTGTTGTTTTTCTGTTGTCTAGTCTTCTACTTCTTTATTTCTCACGAGTGCCTGAAAGATACCTTTTGTATTATTTATTTATTTAGAATCTACCAAAGCATTACCTTCTTGCCTGACCAACACAGTAAGAGCAATATCCTCTCAGTAGAGCTACAAGCAGTACTTTCCCTCTGGTGGCGGTGATAGGGTTGCTGCCAAGTTCCCGTCTCCATACAGGAACACTGCATCTTCGCTGTGAGGCCACATTTACTATTAGTAGACACAGACCAAGGCAAAGCAGAGCCAAACGGCCCGCCGCCATTTTCTTGAACGTGTTACTTCTGAAAGAAAGTAATGATGGTATATCATAACCCTTGATTATTTAGTTCATTAAGGGAGGATAGGAAGGAAGAAAGTTGAATTCAACATCATCATCAACTGCCATCTTAACAACGCAGGTTGGTTGTAATGGATCTCTAACGTCTTCTGTCTCTTGTCTTGATGGTGAACTCTGATAGACTCTTTCCTGTCCATCTCTTGATGTTATCTTCTCACTTATAGTGCTGTCTTCCCCTTGCACGTTTGCCTTCAACTCTCCCTTCTATTATGGTCTTCTACAAAGTGTTATATCTTTTTATATGGCCAAAATATTTTAGCAGCTGAATTTTGATCTCCTTCATTAGTTTTCTTTTCATACCTAGGTTTTCTAGGACCTCCTTATTTGTTTTCTTCTCGTTCCATGGGATGCACCCCATTCTTCTATATATCCACATCTCGAGAGCCTCAATTCTTTCTTCAAATGACTTATTCATTGTCAATTTTTCTACACCATACCATATAACACTTTATGATTCTCACTTTTAATATGTGAGTTAACTGTTTAAAAGTTAAACTATGTGTTAGTAAAAATATAAATTATGCTTAAACAAGACCAATGGAGGTCATAGAAATATTGTTTTAGAGATGAAGATTAAGAATCATTGCCATGGACAGCTGAAAAAAAGTGTGATGAACATGCTGTGAAAAAGGTTATCACTAGAAAACAAAAATTACAATTTTCAAAACATGACAGTGTGCTCTTATTTGGCACATCAAAGCAGACATGGCACATCAAAGCAGACATAGACATCTCTACAGATCTTTATACAAACTACTTGGTACGAGGGGAAGTCAGTAAGTAAGTTACAAATGGTTATGAAAAAAAAAATATATGAGATACAAACTTGAACACCATGTATTATTGCACTTACATTTCCCCTTTATTTCTCAACATAATCAAAAAAATATATGAGATACAAACTTGAACACCATGTATTATTGCACTTACATTTCCCCTTTATTTCTCAACATAATCTCCACCAACATTGATACACTTATCCCATTGCTGTATTAGTCCTTCGAAACCTGCAGCATAGAAGTGCATGCTCTGCTGTCTCAGCCACATTCGCACCTCACAATCAACCTCTGCATCGCCCGCAAAATGTTTACCGCCAAGGTAAGCTTTTAGTGGACCAAACAGGTGAAAATCACTCAGGGCTAAGTCGGGACTGTAAGGTGGATGTTCAAGAATTTGCCACCCTAGTTGTTCAATTTTCTCCTGGGTTTAATCGAGCTATATGTGGTCTGGCATTGTCGTAATGGAGCAGTACTCCTCTAGTTAGTAGGCCTGGGCGTTATCTTCGAATTGCATCCCGAAGCATCAACAGAACTTCACAGTACGATGCAGCATTCACATTCTCACCTTTCTTCTGGAAATGGGCTAACAGCACTCCGCGAGAATCCGAAAACACTGTAAGCATAACCTTCCCTGCTGATGGCAAAACCTTGAATTTCTTGGCCAAAGGTGAACAAGGATGTTTCCATTGCATTGAATTATGCTTTGATTTAGGTTGGTAGTGACGCACCCATAATTCCTCCCCAGTAACAATCACTTCATACCGTATACAGGAAACATTTCCTTATGAATATCCTTTGCAGGAAGTCCTTTTGCCCAAAAAACCGCACAACAGAGCGCTGTTCTTCGTTTGTACACTCCACAAGCATGGTCGCCATTTTTATCTCCTCTGCGAATGCGACACCTAGCAGTCTGCTACCTAAGCTAATCATAAAGCTGGATGATACTGTCACCTAATGACACATTTAGAAACTACCAAATACCATTTTCAGCTTCCCCATATCAGTTTGTAACCTACTTACTGACTTCCCCTCGTAAATTTTGGAAAGTGATATGAAATACCAGCAGATTGGAAGGTCAAGAGGCAAATAAGGAAGATTATTATGCCACAGAAATAATGTTACCATTAGTGCCGGGGGAAAATGTCAGAAAGGATCATAGTAGAGAGATTAACAGAGGAAACATACAGAAAGTTGAGAGAGGAACGTGATGAACAGGAGGTTTTCAACAAAACAGATATTGTTTTTTGGTTTGGTTTTAAGGACCACCTTCATTACATATGCACAACTCCATCAGTGCTCCGATCTCATCCCTTAGATCACACAAGGATGATCTCAGCACAGTGCGCAAACTGTGGAGCACCAGCAAGGATCCCAATGTGTGTATACAGAAATCACACATTCTATAAATATTTTTGTGGTGGGTAGGTTTCGCTAATTTTGTCAGGGCTGTGGCAGTATGGCCTACTATTAATGATTTCCAACTGCTGAGGGATTTTTAGAGTGCGCAACTTGCCCATGGGACCTCCTATTTTTCACCTTTATCAGAGAAGGCTAGGCATTCGATCTCACTACCCATGAGATCAGGGGGGAGTATGACATCATTAGGACCCACTGGTTCTGAAAAATATTTCATTAAAATATATTCCCTGTACTGGGAATCAAACCTGGTACCTTTAGAATTAGAGGCGGACGACATACCTCTTAGCCACTCCGATCCTGTACAGACCAGAAAGACACACTGTGCATAATAGTGGAACAGAGCTTGGAACTAAATTAATCACTTTACACTGGATCTGTAAACTAGGAAGAGTCAACTGACAGTTTAGACAGAGAATCCCCCTCTAAATGATGAACCACTAAGGAACCCACCATAAGTAAACTTGGCATTTAAAGAAATTATATGAAGTTCTTGAAATGCACGGTTCTTGATAAAGAACAACTTATAGAACCATTTAGATAAGAACTGGAGGGCAGCAGGGATACCTCTGTTACCCTTTGTCTTCCTACTAGCTATAGACTGGATTATACAAAAATAATGACAACCAAGAAGCTACAGACTTTCACTAATGGGAGCTTGCATAGAACAAAATAATTAAAGGGCTATGACAAAATCACCAATAAGGAGATGATGGAAAGAACCAGATAAATACCAGTGGAACATGAGATGAGGAAAAGACTTTGATGCTGGGTAGGATAAGCATTATGGAAAATTTATAGCTTTACAAGATAGATCATATTATAGAATCCCCAAGACATAAAAAAAATAAGGTGAATCAAAACACATGGGAGTGTGAACTAGAGACATGAAAGTGATAAACAAGACAAGGAGAGAAGATCAACAGATGGCACGAGACAGGAAGACTTAGAGAGAACTGAGAACCTTTGCTTCTTAGAGAGCTGTAGGTTAATTATGATTATGATATTTGCATGATAAAAATAGCCCTGCTTATCTGTCTGGAGCATGTGATAGATATTACACACATTAAACAATTTAGTTACATGGTATACCTTTAGTGTCTATATTTATGTGTTAATGTTTTTATGTATATGCATGCATATGGTAATAGAGAGCATCCAATTGACAGTGTCACAAAATGTTTTGTACAGGTACTTTTGCACCCTTCTCTCTCTCCTTCATCGTCCTATTATTTGACATATTTTATGCCCTACATTTTTGCTCTGACCACTCCCTAGACTTGTTTACGTTTCACCAGGTGAATCATAAGATTACAAAGCTAATTAGACAGGTCAGCGAATAATACTTTTATCACGTAAGTCGTCTAGCCACCTTTGATAGATTCGATCTGTGTTGACAAAAGGTTGTAGTGCACGATCGATGGAAAGAAAGCCAGGCTGGCTGTCTAAGAAATCCGTCTGATGAATGTACACAAACAAAGGTGATAAGATGTAATCGTTTCCGCTGGTCCATCTTTGTATCAATATTACCAGTAATCTGTCTGGGGAGACAATATGACAGGGAAAGCATCTAGACAGGAAATATGCTCACAGATTTGTTTGTGAGTTTGCATAAAGGTGCAATCTGAAGTATTCCTGCCTTATTAGAAAGAGGTCACGCATTGGAATTTTAAAATTTGATATTTTAAAACACACAGGGGATATAATTTAACACCCCGACCCATATAGTTCTAAAGAGCTTACTATTGGCTTGATTTGAGAGCCGGAAAGACCTTTAACTTTCATCGGCAAATTTTTGGAACTACAATCTGGGATTTGAACTGAGAAATGGAAATATAATCTAGCGAAATCAGAGACACAAATCAGACTGCATCGCAACATCAAATTAGCAACTCTCAGGAGCCAGAGAGACATCGTACTAAGAATTCCAAAATTAGAAGTGACAGATCAAAGTATTTGGGCAACTATGAAACTTAAAAGTAAACCTGCATTTTTAAATACAAAGACTGGAAACTTAAAGGACCAGGACATAGTATTTGGGCAATGTTGAAACTTAAAAGTAAACCTGCATTTTTAAATACAAAGACTGGAGACCTAAGGAATCAGATCACCCATCATAAGAGGAATACTAAAATTTCCCAGACCAAGTGATTCGTAAGCATCTAACCTAAGTTACAGCAACTAACTATCCATTCTAACTGTGCCAGGAGATTGTGTTCCCAAAAGTTACTTTGGGGTAAGTGTAAACATTCATTTTACAAATGTGAATTTGACATGTTTCCCTTGCTAAGTGGTTATATATGAGGCTGGCAACCTCAACATATGAAAATAGTATATTAATAAACCACTACAGCAAGCGATGGTGTTTGTTTTATGCTAATTCGCTCAGAAACGTGAAAGCAGAGGTGATCCCAGACTCCAAATGGAGCAGTGATGAGTGATGATTACATCCCATGTGCATCAAGTGTATAATATCATTTTGTGAGATATATGTACCTTGTTCATTTTAATTCAGACAAGTCATTGCCCTCGCGTTGTCCAAGCACACATTTTCCCAGTTTAATACCCAGAAGAATATTGGGGATTTCTAATCATCTTCCCTGATTTATGCTGTGTATACTCAAAAATTTAATTATTCAGAGAGGCTAACATTGGCAGGTGGACAGTGAGACAATGTGCCTGTTAATTTGCAGCCCACAAATGTACTTAGCAGAGGCATTTGTTCTTTTTATTTTGTCTAAAGTTTGTGGAATGAAGCAATCAGAATGTACATGGTATAAAGCTGAAAGTTCCTACGCCACTAGCTGTGAGTTAAAAGCAGGGAATCAACACTAACTGCCTACACTGGATGAGTTGGGCGGAGAAGAGCCTGCATCCACAGAAGAATTGACGAAACCATAGCTGCAGGACTCACTTAGAGCAGCTAAGTTTATTAAGGAAACAGCAAAAGGACAATTGTTTTTATCAATCCTCAAACCAAACCCCAGTGAAGACAATTTTATTTACATCTAAAATTCACCATCATTCCATCGCTATTTTAACATGTTAAGACTAATTGATTATTAAATTTGTTACATGTTATTTTAAAACAATCACAGTTGATTTAGTTATTATAGGTATGAAAGCAAACGTATGAGCAAGACTCTTTAATAGATATATACATCTAGACATATATTTGGGACCCAAAGATGCAGCAATAGAGAATGCAGTCAGCAACCCATAGCTTGGCTGCTTGCGTCAGGGTCAGCAAACCAGAGCTGACCAAGACCCTACTCCACCTCCACTTGGTGGTCATGGAAACAGGCTGCATCACTGCAGTCTGGCTGAGAGAGTAGGGATCGAAGAGGGAAGGCAAACCCGGTCCCCAAAAATGCTGTGCTGAAGTCAGATGTGTCGGCCAAAAGGTGCAGATATCACAGCTCCTGTGTAAACAGACACAACACAACCAACGTCCTTTTCAGGATGAACGAGGAAGAAGAAGAAGACATATATTTACATCTATAGAGCAAATACTTATAAAAGAATTTCGCTGGATTTACACTAGCTGGGGGCTTGAACGGGCTGAAACCACTGCTTAATTCTTCACAAAAGGTGATGGATCAGCTATAAGTTAATAGTGCTCTGCCCTATGCAGCATTGTTCTTGACTTCTGAAAACATCTTGTGAACACTGACTTTGAGATAGAAGCGTCATTATCCTTCTATCTACAACTCTGCCAAGAGTAATCTTGCGCGAAGGTAGACACCTTTGAAGACCCATATTAGATACTCTAGATTGTTGGCCACTGGTGGACCACTACTGCAGAGCTAAGGTGAGGCAATCCATGACAAGTAGTTAGAGCACAGGTGAATCACCACAAAGGTACCGGGTTCGAAACACTAATGCTTCACGCTTCAGTCTACCCAGCTGTAAATGGGTATCTGACTCTGCTCTGGAATTAGGGAAGGAAAAGGCAACAAGGTAGGGAACTGATCACCCCATCTCTCGAAGCTGGTATAGTGAAGACTCTAACAAATATCACTCCCCTGTGGCAGTATTTGCTATGGGACTACCTTTACGTTTTTACTTTATACTAGCAATAACCCATCAACATTGACAGGTTATTGTCGTGAGACATTCTAAATCCACATATATAAATTAAAAAGGAAATGTAAAGCCTAACGAATTAATTCAATACAAGGAAAGAAGAATGGTAAAAGAACAGTGCGGTCACAATAGCGTACACCTGTGTTATAGAACGTCATACTAGTTAAACAAGAAATCCCCTTTTTCTACTTCGTCTGCAAAATTGTAACGCTTTCACGTTTGCTAGTAAAGCCTACTGCATCAAATACACGCGTTTCGAAAAATAAAACTGGTACTGTGTTTCTTAGAAAACCTTGAGATACGCACACTGCGTAATGACCCAGATTTAATATTACATTAATGTCATTATATACACTACATAACTAAAAGACAGACGAGCTTAGAAGAGAGAGAGAGAGAGAGAGAGAGAGAGAGAGAGAGATGTACGGAGGAACGCATGCAATGCTACCGCGTCGTCTCGCGATGCCACCCCACGCGAAAGGCAGGCAGGCTTGAATTTTTTCAAATAAACAGTGACAAAAAACACTACCAATACGAGGTTAGGTTTTAAAAACATGGTTAATGCTTATTAGGAAACATGACACAATACTGTTTTACGTCTGAAATCCTGACATTAGCCTGACAGTACAGAAGACACCCTACCGTATAGAAGTGAGTGGGTGGTAGAAGAAAATACATATTTTGAACGCAGCCACTTAGCTCCATTAAACTTATATATTTGGGTGCCTTAGGACTTGCTGACAAAGAATATGTTAGGTGTTAAGCAAATAGTCTAATAATTAACAAATTATAGCCAAAATACTATAGTGGTGTTGTCTGACAACACAGGATCGTATTTGCTCATAATGGCGTGTTTGGACACTGCTTTAGAGGAAATGAGGCCACCACGTTAAATCCGATTTGATTGGCTAGAATAATATGTAAGGCGAAACATGATTAGTCGATGGCAAATACTATTTTTGGTTGTTAAGGGAAACGGTAGGAAGGGTAAATTTTTTCAAAGGCTTTTGTAAACATGGTCTCATTGGCTAGACCATTTGATATAGTCAATTAGGAGCGTCTGTTCAGGGCCACTTTTTGAAAATAAACTTACTAAGAAGCAAGTGCGTTGAGATCCAGCTCATATTTTTCTAATAAAAGCCTGGGACAGAGGCAGATCGGAATTGTGCCATAACTCATCGCCAGTCAACGTATTTGTTTAATATTTCCGTGAATTGTGGTAAGCTAGACATATTTGATATCTTTTAGATGAAAATTGAATGTGAATTGATAAATTTATGTCTGTGTGTGTGTGGTTCAGTAACACACATGAGGCAAAGCCTAGATATTGCTCTATCATGAGAAAAACTTGTCGGAGAGGAGTATAACTGCATGGGATTGCCAAATAGTGCTATGACACCTATCTTACTGAATGGAGGGAATTAATGCTGGAATTGCAGAGGCGTTGTAACCATTAGGGAGAGGAATACTGGTGTATACTGTTACATGAGAAGCTAGCAGCTGGTCTACAGCGCTGAACTCGGTGTTTGTTATGTATTGTGCTTCAGTGTGGAAATAGATTATAAATTAGTTCTGAAGTAGGAGGTACAACCTTCTTGTTTTAGGGACCGTGGTACTAAAGTATTAAAGCAGCACCTGGTCTGAGTTTTGCTGAATCCAGAGGCTGATAGCATACTCCTTGGTCAAGATATCGACCAGTGTTGTTTCTCAAGAAAACTGTGAAGCAAGCGAGCATAGGAGACTGTTTCCTGCCGCCCACACAGAAGTTAAGATTACGTTGGCCAGAGCAGCTCAATCTTGTGTATACCCCCCTCTAAAAGTGACTTTACGTTAAATCAAGAGGGACATTTATTTGTTTCAAATAAAAAGAAACTGTGAACCTTTCCAATATTATTTCCACCAGAAACAAACACTTGAAGTCATGATGACAAACAACAACCTAGCTTGAAAAGCCAGTATTATCTCACAGTACTACATCACAACTTACACACATGTTGTAATAATAACATATGTCAATACAAAGATCCTATCTATAAATTGTGTACATACAACTTGTGATTACATTTGATTGTGATTCCTGGTTCACTTTGTAGTTGAATCAGGATATCTATTATTGAAAGGAATTAATACATATTTTTAAAAGTTACACTTGACTTATTAAGATAGTCTTATAGAGTGTTCTATGTACGTGAGTGTCACAGTGTTGTAAGGTATTGTGGATTAAATTAAATTGTTTATCTGTCTGTTGGTTGTTGTGAACGTACACTTCATCACTATCATAACCCTAGACATTCATAATATTCCAGAATAAGTCTGACTGAGGTCTAAATGTGGTAGCAAAGTAAGGTCATCTGTAATACACCACACTTATTAGATACAGATACCTTCACAGCTGATCTCAGTCAGTACACTAAGTCCCCTATAAATATTTATATCATCCCACTTAACCACAGTTATTAATTATAGTGTGTTGTTTCTGTTACATGTATTGCAGACGGTACTATCACTACTGTGGTCATTTCATTGCAGTCGACCTTCATTAGATATTTGTAGTGAAAATTATATGGAGTAACCTTACCTAAATGACATGTAGAGCTGTGATAATGACGTAATGGGCCGTAAATTGACTAAATAACTAATATTTCGTTTATGACTACATGTCTCGTATAATTGTTCGTGCATCTTTTGAAATCTTGCCCTGGTCGGCTTACTGCCTCTGAGAAGCCACGGTCGACTTACTGCCTCTGAGAACAGCGTTTGAAGTTTGACAACACTCCAGTTCATGTAATGTTTATCAATTGTGTTGTTGGCTTCTTTCCATAATCAAAACTGGTTATGCACGCCTTCATTTGTGCACTTTTTCTATTTTTTGGGAGAGTACATGTAAGGGGAAACAATACAATTATTGTATAACTTTCAACCACAGTTGCACCCCCTTAGCTGTGGTTAAAAGTTAATGTACTCTCTCGAAAATAGAAAAGTACGCAAATGACGGTGTGCAAAATGTGACTGACCAACCGACCGAAGTACTTACGGCGGGAATTATGGTATTGGATGGTAAGAAAGTTCTACGCAGTGCTAGTCATCTTACTCAGCCTTCTCCTCAACGTGACCTAACCAGCACTAATTTATAACTGTTCCCATTTCAGCACAGTTGTGCTTTAACCTTCCCCTTCAAGTGTGAAGTATAATAGGTCAAAGTCTGTGGGTCAAACTGGTGTGTTACGGTTAACATGTGACAAGGAAGAGAGCTTATGCTTGTTTTTAAACCACGTGATCTAAGATAATAAAGTGGATTTTTTTAAAATTGAAGTTTACTGCACTATATATTTTGTTCATTTCTGTTTCAGAATTTATCAGGCCTCTTTTGCATGTTAAGCTCTTACGAGATTTATTCTGAGCCAAACACACAGCTGGGGGTTCAACATTTATACTGAGCTAGATTGATAACTGGGTTTAACATTTATACCGAGCTAGACCTACAGCTGGGTTAACATCTATACCGGGTACTGAGCTAGATTGATAACTAGGTTTAACATTAATACTGAGCTAGACCCAAGGCTGGGTTTAACATTTATACTTAGCTAGATCCATAGCTGCAATTCACATTTATACTGCGCTAGATCCATTCACCATTCCTTTTCATTCCCTGGGGAACATAGGGCAGAAACAGTTGCTCTCTATCGATTTCTATTCTCGGCTGTCTTTTTCAGCTGTGCCCAAGTCATTCCAATTTCCCTAGCCTCCTCTTCAACAGTTCTTCTCCAAGTTCTCTTTGGCCTCCCCACTCTTCTTTTTCCCTGTTGGTTCCAGTCAAAGACAACTCTGGCTATGCTATATTTTTCTCTTCTGAGTGTATGTCCTATCCATCCCCACTTTCTTACCTTAATTTCTGTTTGTATTGACTGTTGTCCGCATCCTTTCCTTAGCTCTATATTTGTTATTACATCTGGCCATCCTATAAAGATGATCTGTCTGAGACATCTAGTATTTACAAATATCTGTAGCTTGGAGATGATACTCTTTGAGACATGCCATGTCTCTGAGCCATACAGCAAGACTGACTTCACATTTGAGTTAAAGATTTTAATTTTGTTCTCTCTGGATATAGCTGAGGCGTTTCATATTGGTCGAAGGGCATTAAAAGCACATCTGGCTTTATTTATCTTTGAGCAGACGTCACCAGCTGTTCCCCCTTCTTTGTCAATGTTACTCCCCAGATATGTAAAGCTTTCTACTTCTTCAATGACTTGATCCCTTGCTGGGATTCATATTTATACTAAGCTAGATCCATGACTTCAAATAATCCTTTTACCCTGTAAGCTGTCATAAACTTCCTGCCTTAAAGCACTGCCACATTCAACTTGTAAACAAAAGAGAAACATTTGTCTCATACTGTTACCCTGCGAATCCAATATAACGTGGATGAAGGTGTCCAAACTTTAGCACCGCATTATAAGTGAGTAGTTTCTTTATTTATGCATGGAGTTTCTTTATTTTAACATAAATTTATCAATATTTTACAGAAATCATCAATATGAAGGATGTCTGGTGTAAGAACAAACAACTATCATCACAGAAGAATGAGCGAAAATAATTAAAAGATTCATTAATCATGTATATATTTTATTTTGAATACTGAAAATAAAGATAGCGCTCAAATGTTTTGTGTTTTCATCACTATGCTCATGAATCATTCAAAACTGAAGCATGCAAATGGGGAGGGGGGGGGTGTGGGGGGGGGCTCAGCAAAATTGGGGTCCAACCTCTGATAGCAGTTTAAGCAATCCTGCGTTATATCAGGTCTACATTGTACAGTTCTCTTGGTATGTTTCATGCACTTATAAATGTCAGTCATTCAATAACGATACTGCACTTCTGAATAAAACCTCCAAAATTTTATGCTAAGGATACTGCAGTGTCATAAAGCACATGTTAGCTGGACAAACACTGACTGGCTCTAATTATCATGCTTGACGGGGGATGTTTTCTGATCACCAGATTACCTTCTGTGGACCACTACTATTAGGAAAAACTTATGAACATCTAACATTCTAGATAACACAAGGGGAAAGACAGATCAGATCAGGCCCAGAGAACGACACCAGCCATAAACTAATAAATACAGAACAATTCTGTGGTGAGGGATTAATTTCTATTTAAGAAGCTGAACAGCATAGCCTGGAAAAAGATTCAGCGACAGTAACAATGACAGAGAAGGAAGATTAAGACAGGCATGGGTGCATATGAAAGGCCAGGATAACATGTTAAATAGAGCAGAACAACTGTGTAGAAAAAAAAATGGCATACATAAAAAGGCAAGGGAAACATTCTCTAGGGAGCCATTAACATTTGTCAAATAGTTATTTGACCAATCAAGGCCAGAACAATAAGAAAATTGAATGCAAATTGCCAATGAACATCCAAGTAAGACTTCTCATGATAAGGAAGAAGCTTCTACTGTCATTAAGATCATACATTTTGATGACTCATGTATATGGAGTATCATTCATCATTGTATTTTTCACTCCTTTTGCAGCATCGTCACCACTGCAGATTGCCTGCTTGAGGAAACCTACATTGCCTGCTTAAGGAAGCCTACATTGCCTGCTTGAGGAAGCCTACATTGCCTGCTTGAGGAAGCCTACATTGCCTGCTTGAGGAAGCCTACATTGCCTGCTTGAGGAAGCCTACATTGTCTGCTTGAGGAAGCCTACATTGCCTGCTTGAGGAAGCCTACATTGCCTGCTTGAGGAAGCCTACATTGCCTGCTTGAGGAAGCCTACATTGCCTCCTTGAGGAAGCCTACATTGCCTCCTTGAGGAAGCCTACATTGCCTGCTTGAGGAAGCCTACATTGCCTCCTTGAGGAAGCCTACATTGCCTGCTTGAGGAAGCCTACATTGCCTGCTTGAGGAAGCCTACATTGCCTGCTTGAGGAAGCCTACATTGCCTGCTTGAGGAAGCCTACATTGCCTGCTTGAGGAAGCCTACATTGCCTGCTTGAGGAAGCCTACATTGCCTGCTTGAGGAAGCCTACATTAAAGCAAACACTCCTTGCAGTGGTGGTTTTTGTAGCAATGTGTTTTATTTGATGAGGTTGACATCCCCATAAGTAACCGCACATTAGTCACCTTAAACAAGATACTTGAGAGAGCAATGGTGTTATTCTTTCTCTTTATTTTCAGACCCCACTTGAGAACAACATAGGGCTGTACAGAGCATGTGTAACAGTATATAAAACATGCCTAGGGGTGTTCAAATAGCTTCACCAGTTGAAGAATATGTTGGGGAAAAACCCAACATATCAACACAGAGTTAGGAAAAATAAAGGCATATAAAGTGTGTTCATTGACATCAGTAAGTTCAGGACAATATCACCGCAATAAAAGAAGGAAAATTAACAGTAAAAGCAATTACTGTAGAATTAGCTAGATGTTTGATGTCTGGTGAGTACCTCAGCAAATAAGCCGTGTCAACAAGTAGGTATAAATGTGCAATGAAGATCACGAATGCTGGAAAGTATCCATGGTACAGCAAAAATGAGCATCATGACATGGGCAATGGAATGTTGAACTATAGACTTGCATGCAACATATTATTAGTTTCACAAATGCCTGAGTCTGGTGAAAAGGTCCACAATCATAAATTCCGACAAAATAAAAGAAAGAAGCATGCATTAGAATCCATCTGTCACTGGTAACAGAGAAATGACACTCTGGGGGCAAAACTCAAGTATGAACATTAAGAAAGTATGAATTCTTCAGAGAATGGTTTGGTTTGGTTTGAAGGACTGTCTTCACTGAACACGGACAACTCCATCAGTGCTCCGATCTCCTCCCTTAGATCACTCAAGGAGCATCTCAGCACAGTGTACAAACTCCATAGCACCGGTAAAGAATCCCAATATGTATATATAGGCATCACATATTCTATAAATATTTTTGTGGTGGGTAGTTTTATAGTTTTATAATGTTTTTGTGTGTGACTTTCCCTTTCCAAGAAACAAACAATAAAAATAAAAAACAAACGAGTGAAAAAAAACTAATAAACAAAAAACTAAAATGAAGTCTCTTATAACGCCCTGTTGTTAACAAGGTGAAAAGGGGTGCGAAAGCCAGTGAATGTCCGAGATTACATCAAATCCACCAATATCTGCTATCAGCCATACAAGCACCCCATCAGACTACCCCTTTTCCTCACACCATCATTGATTCTCATACATTAATTTTAGTTCTTGTTATATACTGTTTTACTATAGGCTACTGTGCAATTCTCTAGGTCCATGCATTCTCAACAACTGTTCCACAGTTATGGATGAATACTGTTAAAAAGGCAATCTGCATTAACCAGAATACAATTCATTCATTAACCACCCTTCAGTTTCCCAATCAGCACAGGAGTTCAAGAAGCTTATGCGAAGTCTTTCTGTCATGTGACATCAGCTCAAGGTCTTTACTCTTTCAGGTCACAATAACAGTATGAAAACAAAACCAACAGCAACTGAACAGGCACTTTTAAATACTGGTAATAGTAGCTGCAGATGTATAATTTTAACTATATAACGTATAAAATATTAAGACTGCACCGTTAAAACTGACAAACTCGTAGAAAGACATTAAGAAATAGTGCATGCATGTCAATGTCCTTTAATTATCTTTTCCAGACGACAGTACCCTTACCTTGTTTATTGCAATTGTTACAGATAGCGCACAGTACAGATTGTACGTTGCTCGTACAAGGAGGGTTGCCCTGATTCTGAGCTAGTCCCTGACGCATTCGTTATAAATATACCAGCAGCGTACGGTAAACAACCTAAATTCCTCTGGCAATGTATCAGTTACAGCAGTGGTTCCCAAAGTGTACGGTACAGCCTCCGCCCCCTTGAGGGCGTTAGGAGGATCCAAAGGGGCGTTTAGGGGAAAGGGTGCGACAGGGATGGGGGGTCTTCATTAGTAATGGGGTGGCTGAGGTTTTGTCAGTCTAAATTCAGCAACATTACTTACATAACGCTTACATGTAGAAGTGAATTATACAGGGCCCTGGCGTAAGCGCTTAAATCACGGCACCAGGGTCAACCATCTCATTGAAAGTTATAATTAACAATGAAGCAGGTGGGTTACTAATGCACTCTCATATACTGTTGATGAAAGTGTGTTACACTGGATTAAGTAATTGCGTTTTTAAAACAATTAAACTCAAAAGTTAGCTTATCTGTAACTTTATATTACAAATGAATAAATAGAGTAATTAGTTATCACTATTTCTGAATTTGCAGTGGCTCTAATCTTTCACTCTTTAATTTAATGGAGGGGGCGCTGGGGATGTGCTCTTGGAGCCTGGGACGAAACGTTTGTACGTGTTCTTTTGGTGGCTCTCTCACACCTTTAGCCACTACGGCAGTATCGTTTCTTTTCTTCATTTTCTCTACAATCGCTTTTATTTGGCATAATTTTTATGCCCTTTCATTCATTATTTTACTCTCTATGCTGGATCTAGAATGAGAGATAATCTAGCGAACTCAAGAGACACAGAACAGACAGCTTCACAACTTCATACGAGCAACTCCCAGAAAGCCAGAAAGAAAAAGATACATTGGACTTACAAATTCCACAACTATAAGTAACAGATCGAGTATTGGACAAATTAGGAATTTACAAGTAAACCCGTATTTTTAATACAAGACTGGAAACTTAGGAATTTGATCACAAGTCATAGACGAATTAAACATAAGTTTTCACAGGCCCAGTGAATTCGCAGAACACCCGCCGTCAGAGGAAATAACTATAATTTCCAGACCTAAGTGATTCGAAGCATCTAATACAGAGCTGTGTCCAGTCTAAATCTGTGCAAGGATGTTGTGTTTTCCCAAAATTTTGGGGTAAGTGTAAACATTTTATTTACTAATGTAAATGTTACAGGTTTCTTGCTAAGTGGTTATATATGAGGCTGGCAACCTCAACATATGAAAAGAGTATATTCATGAACTACTGCAGCAAGTGCTGATGATTGTTTTTTGCTAGTCGTGCGGAAAACCCGACAGCAGAGGTGACCCCAGACTCCGACTGGAGCAGTGATGAGTGATGATCACATCACATGGGCCTCAAGTGTATCATATCATTTTGTGAGATGTATGTAACTTGTTAATGTCAGTTCAGGCACAAATCATTATTCGCGCTGTCCAGACACAGTTAATACCCAGAGGAATATTGGTGAATGTTATTCATCTTTCCTGAGTTGCACTGTGTATACTCAAGAATTTAATTCTTCTGAGGGATTAACATTGGTGGGTGGACAACGAGAAGATGTGCCTGTTAAGCTTCCAACTCAGAGTACTTAGCAGAGGCATTTTGTTCTTTCTATTTTGTCCAAATGTTCGTGGTTACAAGCCATCAGACGATTTGTGGTACTAACCCCACTAGTGTGAGAGAAAAGCATCCACCCTAACTGCCTACAGTGGAAGAGAGTGTGGAGAAGGCTTTCGTCATCACAGAATTGATGAACCACAGCTGCAAGACTCACCTAGAGTTAAGTTTTTTTTTTTTGTAAAACAGGCACCAGCAAATTTTCCTAAAACGTCCATCTTCGTCCCAAATGACGATAAATTTGTATCCATTAAAATTTCACAAATCTTTCCATATTAATTCTTAACTGTTAAAGACTAATTCACTATTAAATTTAATACCTGTTGTTTTAAAACTAAACAATAATAGTTGATTCCTTTTTATATGTATGAAAGCAAACGTATGAGCCAGATTCTTATATATATATATATATATATATATATATATATATATATATATATATATATATATATATATATATATATATATATATATATATATATATATATATATATATATATATATATGCTCCCATCTGGTTTCCAACCTTTGCTTCTTTATTAATGTGCACGTTTTGTTAACGCAGACACGGCTGTTTGCGAGCGATCTTTTAGTTATTTCCCCTTTTTCCCCGACCGCGCTATTTATAGCCCACTTGACAGAGGTCACGTGGTCAGCTTCCTAATGGGAAAAACATGTGGCGATGTTTACTTTTGATAGGGCTTAATTAATGCTTTTAGGCTACTTTTTTATTATAAATACCGGCTTTAATTTTGCGTAAAGCTAGACTAGAAATGTTAGAGTAAATTTTAGAACAAGAACAAACATTTTATCACAATTAGAACAGAAGATATAATAGTCTGAAATAGTGTAAAATTTACGTTTTTTTTATATTTTGTTATGGTTTGTTTATAATGCAATTTTCACTAAATCGGTCACAATCAACATGCATAACAAATTACAGAAATCAAAAGTAGAAAACCTGCAAAAAATGGATATCAAAGATTTGTTTTGGTTTCATGCGTCAAACATTAATTATTGAAAGTTTAAATTGCATGTCCACATTTATAACCTTAAAATAACACACCCAATTGTCCCCAGAACATGAGAGCTAACAATTATCTCAATCATACATCATGAGTTCTGATCCAGTCTGCGCAATGTTTTTTCTAATATGTGCTGTTTATGAATTGTCTTACTAGGGAATAGCTTTCTGAACAAAGACATATAAGTCTCTATCGATGCTGTTATTGATTCTTTACTAATTGGTTTACTGTGTGATATTTTGTTGTGTACTTTCTCAAATGCTTCTTTCAGTGAGTTGAATTGTTCTTGGGCAATAAAAGCTATGTTAGTTATGTCTTGTTTGTCTGTAATTTTCAGTGTTTGTGTAATGATTGCTCTTGTAAGATCTTTATAAACTTTTTGTGTGAGATATCTGTGGCAGTGATTCCCTATAAATGCTCTGCTATTATAAGCCTGTTGTATGATTTTGTGTTTGGCTAGTACCTTGTCCATGTGTGAGCAAACTGGACCAGACCTAGTACACAGATCTTGAAACTGAAGTTTGGCCAGCGCATCTTGTGCATTTTCAAGTCTAACTTTAAAATTATCTGTCTCCTCCTTATCCTCACAAAGTTCAATACCTACCTGAAAAATTCAATTTTAGCTCCTAATTCTTCTGCCTATTACCAGTTCCTACTAAATCTCTTCAAGTTCTTAAAAGTACTAATGTTTGCATGTATCTCTTGCGAATTCTCAAATATCTTTGCGTCTATTGTATCAGCTACCTGTTCTAGAAGTCTGTGGTGTTTCAAAATAATGCCTAATAAAATATGAAGGTAAGGAGGAGCTACATTTTCAATTTCAATCTCTAACATTGGTTTGTGTAAACAATTATGGTAATGTGCCACTTGCCTTTTATTCCCTTTCCCATATTTCATATATCTATTGTAATCTCTTATCAACATGGCCAAACTTCTTGGTTTGCAAGTTGTATGCTCTCTGGATGTCTTTGATGAAAATGTTTGGTTTGTCTGGAGCTCAAGGAATATACCCATGTCTGTGGTGTCTCCAGCAAAACAAGGAAATAATCCCCGAATAAGAAAACAACAACTTGTTTACCATCCCACTCTAAATATTTTAGAGACTCTATCTGAGCTTTCATGCCATTCATAAATATTTCTAAATTATCATATGTATCTCTGACTCTAGCCATTGATAAAAGGATGGTATTAGATTTAGAATTTGGTTTCTCTAAATTTACTACCTGCATTGTAACTTTGAATGAAAGAAGATATCATACCTGTCAACCTGTACGAATTTTTCGTACAATGTACGGATTTTTGATACTTTTAGCAGTGTACGGCCGTACAGACTCGTTGTACGGATTTTTCTCCCCGCCAAAAAAAAAAAAAAAAAATTTTTTTTTTTTTAAAAATTTTTTTTTTTTTAAATCTAAAAATATTTTCCAACCCAAGTTTTTTAAAATTTTAAATCAGAAAATATTTTCTAGCCCAGGTTTTTATTTAACCATTTTTTTTTATTTTTAATTCCGGGAATCTCGGCGTCCGTTTTTAAACTGAGGTCTCTCCCAGCAACCAATCAAATCCTTTCATTCCCAACAATTCGGCAAAAACTTTGAATTCGGCCTCAAACGCTTTCGGTTTTCAGCGTGACATGGCGTATTTTTAAAGTTACCTGTTATCAACGACCATGTTTGCTTGCCACCACACTTCGACGCCATTTCGTTTAAAAAAGTTAAGTACTTATAACTTGGTTAAATATTGCTGTTGTTTTGCTTTGTTGCAATTTAATCGCTGTCTTAATCTTTCCAGTTATATCTTGCCCTTCAATATATTTCCGTTAAATTGTCATAATATTCTGTGTAGGCCCTACATAACTAGAAAAAAAAAGTTTCTTTGCGTTGAGTAGGCCTACTTTATTCCAGCACTCAAGATTAGCTGCTTTATTTTTTAATAAAGTGGCAATCTGTTATCGCTTTAAGCTACCAATTCGTAAATAATAATTTTGTAAATTGTTGGTGGTACGTTTTTTCTTCCTAGATTTGATATTCTGTTCATAATTTTGTTTATAATTTTTTTTTTTTTTTTTTTTTTTGCTGTTAGCCGTTTGCTTTGTTCGTAGTATTTTTTAATCATTCTCTTCATCTACAAAGATTATTAGTTGAAATATTTCATCCACTGAATGATGGCTGAGCCTAATTCAAAGAAACAAAAGCTTGCAGGTCATGGTAAGTTTCAGGTCGAATGGGTTAAACTCTTCCCTGGCATTGTAGATGCATCCAAGTTAGGATCAACCCATGCTTTTTGTAGATTATGCAGCAAAGATATTAAAGTAGTAGCTTCCGGATTATATGTTCTGAAAGTACATTTTAAATCGAAATTGCATGAACAAATGTTTGCAATGAAGAAGGGAGCATCTATTAAGACCTTTTTTGCTCAGCCAAAGCAGGAAGAGGGTGGCATTATAAGGGCTGAAGTTTTATTTGCCAATTTCATTGCCCAGCATAACTTAACTACAAAACACTGGACATCGAAAGAACAGTGTACATCATGATCACTTCGTTTTTTATATGTAAAGAACAGTTTGAGGCTATTAGCATGTTTTATATCACAATAATTCAAATGCTAATAGATTTGTATATGTCATTTCTCATTTTAAAACTGTATTGCGTATAATTTATTAATATATTTTTTGCGTAAGGATTTTTGGGTGTTTGTAAGGATTTTTTTGGTCCGGCGTACATATTTTTGTCTCAGAAGGTTGACAGGTATGAGATATACAAACAGTTACTTAGAATTCGCTGGCAGCCGTCGTGTGCACAGGATTGTCTACCAAAGAACACCAATGGAACAGTCCTTATCTCACACACAATTTTAAAAAAAATTCATATTATAAATAGAAGATTAACAAGACTTGAAAGATAGATCAAATTATATAGGAAGTAATCTATCTATAGCTTTACATGTTTTCTGACGCTTATATACGTAGCTAAATATCATTATAAATGAATGAAAATGCAAAAACAGATGGTGCTTTACAAAAAGTAATTTTTTTACTACCTTATTTAAGATTTGTGGGTATCAGGAATGCGTTTAAAGGGATTTAAATGCTATAAAATCTGGTGACAATATGCTTGTTCTTGTAATGCCACACTCACAAAACTGACTACCACACATTCTCAAGATATGAAACCAAAAAAAAAAGTACGTGGAAATAATCTTTAGCTTCCCTTCGAGAAGTCTTTATAATTATAAACTCAAACGAATGGGCCGATTTTTAGATATTAAATTAATAAAAAGATTACTTATTTTATGAATTTCCTTAAATGATGACGCTGTTTTCAAAAGTCTGTAACTCCGTCGAAACTAATTTCAAACAAATAAAAATGCAATCAAAAATAGAACACAGAACAAAGTTATAGTACGCAAAAGAATTTTAGCGCTGTGTTTATCCAGAACGAGTGTGTAATGATTTATATTTTACTGATTTTACTCACACATCAGCTGATTTTCCCCGCCAAAAACTTAAATAGTCTTTTACGGTGCACACAAAATTTTATACCCGGTATCAGAATTCCGGTCACCGAAACTAAAAGAGCGCTCTGGTATAGGGCACAAACAGCCGTGCAGAAGGCATGTACTTCGATATCTGTCTAACTCATATTTTAGCCACGCCTATTTTCTTTTTCTCGATGTCTTACAGACACGAGCGAGTGTTTACAAACAGACCGATTAGCTAGTCCACGACTGAGCAGGTAACAGCCAGCGAGTAGAGCCGTTAACTGAATTATCACGCGAGCGATTGGGCAATCGTTGAATAGTGACAGATCAGACAAAGAACGCGCGTAGAGATAGAACGAGTCGTCTATTTGTAGAATCAACGGCGATACGACAAAAGACGTACCTTCGGTAGTTACATTTGACAGGGGGAATTAAGCGAATGCAAGAAAGGGGCGATAACCACAGTTTCCGACCACATCCGTTTGTTCGTGATCCCCAGGGGCCGTAATTAGCTACAGAGAGAGACGAGATCAAAAGACAGTTTGCTCACTAGCGAACATCTATGCAGTCGGCATAGGTGAGAAATAAAGCTTTAATTCAGGAATCGAACCGTAGATTTTCCCAAAATACGGGCTAAGGCGCGATATCTCGCACTAGCTAGCGAAGTAAGACCAATTTTATATAAATACCCCATCCGTTAAAATCAATTATCTAGTCGTCTCAGAAATTTCGGAATATCTAGCTCGAATCCTAGAGCCATTGTACGAATTTATTATTATTATTATTATTCTGAGTGACTTAATTGTTAAAGTTCGTCATTTGATTTCACTAGGATTTACTGTGTTAATTGGCTAGCGGATTAAATAACATATAGCTAATTTTTCCAGCTGTAACGAAAATTTAATTAATTACTATTACCCAGAAAGAGATGTTTTAATTGACGAGTAAATGCACTAGGCGATTGAGTAAGGACAAAATATATATATCTTTATTTCTAATTAATTGGGTGTAATTTTGTAAATGACTAGCGCTTATTTCACGTGTTAAAAAAGATAAGATAAGACACTTGTGGTTTAAAATCTAATTTAATACCGGAGTGGTTAACAGGTCTTACCTAAACGCGTGGTAGATTAGGATGTTCATATTATTGTTAAAATGTTTCGTATTTTCTTCCTAAATCTAGTACGGATCACAAACCAAACCTACCAGCGGCCTAAATCAGAGAAACAGGGTTTAAGTCTAAGTCCAATAGGACCAAAAACATTCTTATGTGACATCGGGTCTTCGAGGTTGACCTGTTCGGCTCTCTTGTTACATCCAGAGAGAGAGAGTACAAACATATGACAATAAGAATAACTATAACGGGACATATAGCTACCCAGATTTCTTTTTTTTCCACTTTTCATTTACATTCAGCCCGCTGTGGCGAAAAATATCAAACTTAACACTACCCGACTACTGATCACTGTGTTGTGGCGAGGATTTATCCAGAGAGATTTACTCACCTGACATTCTCTTTAACTATCGGAATTACAAGCTGCTGTACACTGTGAATACTACGAGGGGCATTCAGAAAGTAATGCACCACATCGTTTTTCTCAGGAGCTGTTTATTCAAAAAGCATGAAATTTATACACAATATATATGGATATGTCATGTAAACATCGGTATTATTCAACATAATCCCCATCAACTTGTACAGCTTTATGCCAGCGCGAAACAAGTGCATGTATTCCTAGCCCGTACCAGATTTTGTCTTGATCATGTAGCCATTACTTCGCTTCATGAATCACTCCTTCATCATCTTCAAACCTTGTCCCACGTAGTGCATCTTTAAGTGGACCAAATATACTACTCGTCAAAAGTCAAGGGCCACATAGAAAAACCTTGGTTGAAACCATAAAACAAATCTGATATAAACGTAATTGGTATCAGTTAAAACGGCATTTCATCATCATCATCAGTTGCCATCTCCACAACGAAGGTTGGCTGTAATGGATCTCCAACGTCTTCTGTCTCTTGTCTTGGTGGTACACTCTGATAGACTCTTTCCCGTCCATCTCTTGATGTTATCTTCCCACTTATAGCGCTGTCTTCCCCTTGCACGTTTGCCTTCAACTCTCCCTTCTGTTATGGTCTTCTGCAAGGTGTTATGCCTTTTTATGTGGCCAAAGTATTTTAGCTGCCGAACTTTGACCTCTCTCATTAGTTCTCTTTTCATACCTAGATTTTCTAGGACCTCCTTATTTGTTTTCATCTCTTTCCATGAGATACGCCCCATTCTTCTATATATCCACATTTCAAGAGCCTCAATTCTTTCTTCCAAATGCTTATTCATCGTCCATGTTTCTGCACCATACAGAAATGCAGAATATATATAACACTTTATGATTCTCAGTTTTAATTTATGAGATAACTGTTTGGATGTCAGTATATGTTTCATGTTGTTGAATGTAGCTTTGGCCATTCCTATTCTCTTCTTGATTTCTGTTTCACATCTGCCATCTTCTGTTATTATATGACCAAGATATACGTAGCTCTTGACTTGTTCCAGGATTTTCCCATTTACGCTTATCTTTAATGTGGGTTTATCGTCTGTTTTGCTAATTATCATAGTTTTTGTTTTCTCAATATTAATGTCGAGTCCATATTCATGACTTATACTGTTCACTTGCTTCACTAGTTCTTGTAACTCCTGTTCGCTTTCAGCTAACAACACGGTATCATCTGCATATCTAAGGTTGTTTATTGATCTTCCACTGATGTTCAGTCCTGGTATTTCCTGTATCTGTTTGAAAATTTTTTCGGTGTATAAATTAAATAGGCAGGGGGACAGCACACAACCTTGTCTGACACCTCTTTTTATGCCGTTTTTAAACGGCATTTATTGAATACTAAATTGACATGTCACGTAAAGAAATGGAAACACACATTCAAACGCAATGAAGCTGTGAAGTGTGTCACCCACCTTTTCAAAAGTCACACAATAGATATTGGACAAATAGACATTTCAAAATCGGGTATGACCACCGTTTGCAGCAAGGCATTCAAGACAGCGTAGACGCATCGAGTCCACAAGGGTCCGAAGAGTATCCCGAGGAACAGCTTGCCATTCCTGAAGCAGAAATGCAGTCAGCTGTGCAACATCCATTGGCAGGGGGTGATTTGTTGACAATCTTCGACCAAGGACATCCCAGAGGTGCTCAATCGGAGAAAGGTCAAGTGAATGAGCTGGCCACGCCATCCTGATGATCCCATGTTGCTGAATAAACTCATTCACCACACGAGCTCGATGGGGTCGAGCGTTATCATCTTGGAGGATGGCATTACCACCTATGGCCTCCAGAGCAGGCTGAACAATTGGTCTCAAGATTTCGTTCTGGTATCTTGGGCCGGTCAAGTTGCCTTGGATGATGTAGAGTGGGGTTCTGTCGTGACTGTAGAAGCCTCCCCAGACTATGACAAAACCCCTACCATAACGATACACCTCACGAATTGTGTCATCAGTAAATCGCTCTCCTGGTCGTCTCCAAAGTCGAATCCTGCCCTCATTGAATGACACAGTGAAGCAAGATTCATCAGTGAAGAGAACTTGACTCCATTGTTGCCTTGTCCATCGGATGTGCTCGCGACATCAAGCAACACGGGCTCTGCGATGAGCAGGAGTAAGAGGGATTCTGACTGCAGGACGTCGAGCAGCCAGTCCAAATTCATGTAAACGTCTGCGAATGGTGCTTTGACTGACATTAACGTTTACAGTTTGTCTCAGCTGACATCTTAGAGTGGAACAAGTCACTGTTCGATGGCGCAGGGCTGACAACAAGAGGTACCGGTCATCATGTCTATTGGTGCATCTAGGGCGACCTGGCCGGTGGCGATCCTCCACACTTCCTGTGGCCTGAAATCTCTCCAAAATTCTTTGGATAGTAGAGTGTGACACTGCAAGCCGTCTAGCAACCTCACGGACAGATAAACCGCTTTCAACCCACGCTAAAGCCCTCATTCTTTGTAAGGTATCAAGGCTTCTTCTCAGTGGCATGGTTTTTGCAAGTGATGAAACTACCCTAAGTCTGCTGATTGTAAAACAAATTAAGAGTGAACTCTGTTCACGAAAAGTCGCCCTTGCACGTGGAATGTCAATCAGCACGATTACTTCACCTGTTTGGTTGTACGGAAGTTTGAAAAAACAGATTAAAAATGTGAATTTATGGTCAGCAAACCAAATTGCACGTGATCACCATGGTTGTCGGTGAGTTGTTTTTATGCTTAATGTGCACAGAGGACTGTCAGAGGAAGATATTGCACCAATTTTTACTAAAAACTTCCTTCATTTAATCAGTCTATGCGCTTATATAAAAGTGTATTGAAAATAATAAGGTGGCCCTTGACTTTTGACAAGTAGTATAGATGAAAATCAGAGGGTGCCAAATCGGGACTATAGGGTGGATGGGGTAGTACAGTCCAACCCAATTTGGTGATTGCTTCCCGTGTTGCCAGACTTGTGTTGAGGTCGCGCATTGTCGTGAAGGAGAAGCAGGTCTGCTGGATTCTTGTGCGGCCGAACTCTGCGAAAACGTTGATTGAGTTTTTTCAGTGTCTTAATGTAAGCTTGCGAATTGATTGTCGCGCCTCTTGGCACAACGTCCACAAGAATCACACCTTCAATGTCTCAAAAGATAGCGATCATGACCTTTCCAGCTGAAGGAATTGTCTTGAGTTTCTTTCTTCGTGGTGATTGCGGATGATGCAACTCCATTGACTGTCTTTTTGTCTCAGGTTCAAAATGATGTGCCCAGGTTTCGTCACCTGTAACGATCTTAACCAAAAAGTTCGCTCCATCAGCATTGAAACGCTCCAACAATTCAGAAGAAATTGCTTTCTTTTGCAATCGGTGGTCATTTGTGAGACTTCGAGGAACCCATCTTGCGCAAACCTTAGATAATCCGAGAGTTTTTATAACTGCATTTGCACTACCAATGCTGAATGACAGATGTAAGGCCAATTGCTGAGTAGTGATTCGCCTATCAGTAAGAATAATGCCCTCAGCACATTTCAACATTTCTGCGTTGGTGGCTGTGCCAGGACGTCCACAGCGCGGCCGATCAAGCAGCTCCGTATCTCCACTTCCTGATTCTTTGATTCTCTGAACCCAGCGACTGACTGTACCCCTGTCGACTGCAAAACTTCCATACACATCACATAGATTCTTGTGAATGTTCACAACAGTTTCCTTCTCTGCAACGAGAAATTCTATCACAATTCACTGCTTATGACGCAAGTTGCTACCACGCTCCATTTCAACGGTTGAGGACAGCCGTATTATTTTGCCGGCTGCAGTGCAATTTGGTGCACACAATTGGCACATGCCATGTTTGGAGTGTGCAAAATTTCACGCTTCTATCTTCATTATTAGCTGAGAAAAACGATGTCGTGCATTACTTTCTGAACGCCCCTCGCATATCTCGGTAATTAATTTCCTTCCTGGACTAATTGATGTGAAATAAACAGATCCCATTATCAGCACCAAAGTAAGCGTTCCCCATTAAGAGAATTAACCAGTCTTGGAGGAACTGGGGCTTATTTCGGTGAAACCGAACACTGGATTTGTATTTTTATCATGAAGATATGTTCAAGATGTTGTTAAACCAACTATTAGGTAAGTGCGACTGAATGTGGCCACAGGTTTGTCAGAGCAGAGAGAAAGAGGAGTGAATAATTCTTCCGTTGTATAATCATTATACTCACTTTGGTTCTTCCCTTTTGTTTGCTAATACTGTTATTTACAGGATAGAATAATTAGGAACTCTGTTCTTTACAGTATCATCTATTCCTATACCATAGCGCAAATCTTTTGACCTTTTGGTGTTAATAACTTTTCTTGCGGGATCTTATCTCAACAGAGGGATTGCACTTATGGGTTTATATTTTTTTAATTTCTGTAACCTATGATTTTCTATTGCTATTGATATATTGGATGCTGTGATGGTTTTTTATGATAATAAACTTTAACAAAACTTAATTACCTGTGTTGGTCAGTTCAGCCCAATAGCCATACCCCCATTTACTACAGTTTTTCACGTTTGTGCGCCTGGTTGTCGTCACTTATCTGTGTGTGTGTGTATGTGAGTGGTTAATAGTGTATATGTTAATATATATGGAAAGGAGAATTGTATGATAAACAAATTACAGTCGTAAAGATAGGCTGGACTAGAGTATCTTCTCAATCCAGTGACAGATTCTACCTTTAACTATTCACTCGTGAAAATCTATTCTTTACCTTATCTCTCACTGAGTTACCACATTTTTAAGATCTATTCAGACGGGACCAGAATCTATCTTAAATACCTATCAAAATCTACGACAGTCGCCCACGAGAGAGGAAGCAATTTGTTGCTGCCTGTGACGTACGTCTAGTTTGACTAGTGAATTTTCCCTGATATGATGGATGATTTAAAGGGACCTTTAGCTTTTCAAAACATTAGAACCCCTGAACATTTGTTGTAACTTTTCGTTTGCCAGAACGCATTCCACCGGGACTCATGTAGGATACAGCGACGAGATCAAAGAGACAGACCGAGGGATCTTAAGGGAGACTATCGGCGCTATCAAAGACAGTAGTTTTCCCTGATACGAGACGCAGTTGCTTGCCGCTAATTTCGCGTCTCGGTGTCAATCGAGGAACCGAGCGAACGGGGGAAAGCGAAACGGGCAGCAGCGAGCGGATACGAAGACCAGGGGGCGGCTTCTTCTCTTGATTTGGCGGTCAGATCCCCAAAAGTTCGTGAGATCAAATAAGTTGTCAAGTTTATCATGTCCCACTCAACTTTCATTCCATTTTAGCTAAATAGACCATGTAGAACTAGACACGTTATCACTCGCTGGCCAGACCTTTACAGAAGCACTAGCTTTATTGAAATCTTGTTATAGATTTTCCCCTGGATTTTATATATATTTGCAGTGATTTCTAATTCTGTGCAAAGCGGTAAAATATATATTGTGTAAAGTGATCAGTGGTCTAGTCATTCTATTTCAAGGGATTTTGTGTTAATTTAAATCTATTTAATTAAACCATCTCAAGAGTTCCAGTTTTAAATATAATGATCTATCTATTATATTATTTCAAAAGATAATAGATGCTTAAATTAACTTTTAAAGTCGCGAAGGAATTTATAATTAATAAATTCAGTTAAGTCTTAGTTTTATAGATGTGTGTTTTTAACCACTAGAACTCGCGCAGTGTTTATTAAATACATAATTAAATACGCGAGCATATATATAATAGGCTTAACGGGAAATTCATCGCGCTTTAGAAGGTTATTTGTTTTCGGTATATTACATGTCTTTTTTTTTCTTTCATACAGAGTGATCGTAACCTGTGCGATCCCAGCATTAAGAAAGCAATAAAGAAATCAATCTAAGCAAAGCAAAGCATAAACAGTGTGTAGAGTTCTCCTGACGCAGAACCTGTGGAGACTGTGTAAATTTTTAATCTTTGAGGCGATTCTATGTTTGGAATTCCGCTATCTAACTTATAGCAAAGAAAGCACACCCAAAGAAAAATTTAACGCACCATCAAACAACTTAAGTCGTAACGGGAAGAAGAACACTGGCCCGAGCTTTGCTAGTTTACTGACACAGAGAGATAATTCATAATTTCCTGAACAGTGATGTGACTAGTTTTCTCACTGGACTTAAACCATACCTCACGGATAAAGTGTACCAGCACGCGTAAGAATTTTATTATCAGCGGCATAGTCAAATAGACCACACCATCCTCACCCCGGTATCAGAGACCGTGCCCTCCCATAGAAACTGTTATTAAGAAAAGAGACACAACTACAGATTCATTTTCCAGCGATTACGGGATCCTTTTATGTGCTGACCGCCTACCCGATAATCTGGGGCTAGAACTTGAACAAACACTCATACATTTAGTTGAGGTGTAACTGCTGTTGTGTTATTCTATGGAGTGCAAGATTTTTTCACAATCGGTAAGTGAGAGCAAGATGAGTGAAGGCCTTTGCTAGCGCGTGTATGAATGACAGGAAATTAATTCTTTTGTGTGACCATTTTGTTAACTTGCTTACCTGGTAACATATATCTTTTCTGTATACCCTACATTGTTCCTTTAAGTGGGATAGTTGATAATTTGTTAACTCTGTTTAAAACCACCTCCTTTCCATTTGCTTAGTAAAGGGAAGAACAGCTGGGAAGAACAGGTTTTTTTTTTCTATCACTTATACCTAACTTGGTAACACCTCTTTCAGAGTAATTAACTTTACTGTTAGGTTAACGTACCCGTGTTCCTGATATTATCTATCTCTGGACTGGGTTTGTCTTTGTCTAATGAGCGGGAAGGGCTTAGTCGATACCAATCTTCTCCACCCCCTCCCAAACTTGTTATTTGCATTTATGTACTTATGATAATTTATGTAATATCTGATATTTTTAGTGATTGATGTTTAAAGTGAATAAAATCACCTAAACTCATTTAGTTCTGTGTGTTGGATATACCCAAAGCCCAACATTTCCCCTATTCGTTTAATATAGTTTGTATCAACGTCGTGTGTGTGTTTGAAAACACCGAATCGGTGTGCGCGCAGATGCGAGTCTGGAAAACTGGCAAATAATTGTTTGACCAGGAGAGTGAAAGAGAAGATTGAGAGACACGATTTGTCGTAAATAAGTCTGTCTTTACTCTCCTCCAGCACGCTGGGAAGCAACTATTAAATCTCTACATTTTCTATCACTGAGCTTTCCATCATCATTTTCCACTCTAAACCGGACCACTATTTCTACGACTCTTTTCTCTCAAAATAAATTTACGACACTGCCCTACAAGACGCCACCAAACGTGATGGCCACTGACTGCTTTGACAGTCTGCGGTTAAGGATCAAAGAAGAAAATAAGACGAGAGAGTTGTTATCTTGTGCGAATAAAAGTTAACTTGTGGATAAAAGTTAACTATTGCGGATAAAAGTTACCTACTGCTGTTACAAGTTAACTACTACAGATAAAAGGGATCCCGTTACACGCCCAAAGTGGCATATTGGGAATATGGTGTTAGGCCCATATTTTCTTGACCATCGGCACACTAGGGGTGAAGTGGTCAATATCACGCCGGCCGCCTTAACCTTCCCAGAAGTTGCTCTGGTACCCAATTCATGAGGCTGGGTAGACTCTGGTGCCGTTTGCGGTCTATAAAATCCCACCTCAGCTAAGGATCGAATCATGGACCACCGAGCTAGGAAGCCAGTGCATTAACCACTGCGCTACCTTGGCTCCCGTACTACAGATAAAAGTTAATGATTATTCAAATGATGAGGACGGATAAATTACTTTTTTATTTAAATGCAATAAAATAAACAGAAGGACAACAAAGTGTGTGTGTGTGTGTGGGTGGGAGGGGGATGCATTTAGTATCGAAAGGGGGGACACTGCAAGCATCGTGCGGGTCTCAAGGACTGACATGAGAGTTGAGTTTCATCACAATCAGCGTCTCCTTGGTCACACACATGCCGCTAAATACCAGTGTCTTGATGTACCCACTTCAGTTACATAGGATTCGAGATGCTTTGAAATGTTAATATCTTGGCGGGACCTGATGCTCACTGATGGCGGAATACCAAAAGACCCTCTCCATGTTCCAAGTAATAATTGTAATAATAATAGTGTTGATAATAAAAATAATAATACTAACGCAATAATAATTAAAGCAGCAAAAGCACTGAGAAATAAACAAATAGTTATTATATGTAAAATTATACTTTCACATAAAAATTAATAGTCAGACCACTGTAAAGTAATGCTAATAAGGAAAAGAGAAAGTATATTTTGATGTTTAAAACATATCCAAAAATTGAAGCCCAAAATAATAAAATGAATATATTATAAATTTTCAAAGAAAGAAATTGTGGTGTAAATAGATTACACCGAAATCAGCGAAGTTCGTTGCACTGTTTTGTTAAGCCTGTGGCCCAGTGCAAACCGATTTCAACGGTCATTTATGCAGGGTCGATTACACCGAAATAACACTGAAGAATAAAAAAAAATAATAATGAAATTACACTCAATACTCCAGTTCATGACAATCATCTCCATCTCCTACTACAAAGCATATGGAGCCACTACATCAGACGCCTCCCCCCCTCCCCCCCCCCCTTTTTTTAGGAAGCACATGTTCTTGCAGTCGCCGTTTATGTAGCAATATATTTTACATGATGAGGTTGCCAGACCCATGCATAACTTCATATAAGTCACCTCTCACAACATGCATTAAAGGAGAGAGAAGGATCGGACAAAGAATTCCAAGATTATAAGTGACAGATCGAAAGTATTTGGGCAACTTTGAAACGTAAAAGTAAACCCGCATTTATAAATACAAAGACTGGAAACTTAAGGGACCAGGACAGTATTTGGGCAACTTTGAAACGTATAAGTAAACCTGCATTTATACATACGAAGTCTGGATACCTAAGGAATCAGATTCACCCGTCATAAGAGGAATTATAACGTTTCCCAGACCAAGTGATTCGCAGAACACCTGTCATAAGAGGACTACTAAAGTTTCCCAGACCAAGTGCTTCGCAGAACACCTGTCATAAGAGGACTACTAAAGTTTCCCAGACCTAGTGCTTCGCAGAACACCCGTCATAAGAGGATTACTATAATTTCCCAGGCCAAGTGATCGAAGCATCCAACTAAAGTGTTGTGTCCATTCTAAACTGTGCGAGGAGATTGTGTTCCCAAAAGTTACTTTAGGGTAAGTGTAAACATTTATTTTACAAAAGTGAATTTGACATGTTTTCTTGCTTAGTGGTTATATATGAGGCTGGCAACCTCAACATATGAAAATAGTATATTCATAAACCACTACAGCAAGCGCTGGTGATTGTTTCTTGCTAGTCGTACAGAAACCCGACAGCAGAGGTGATCCCAGATTCCGACTGGATCAGTGATGAGTGATGATTACAGCACATGTGCCTCAAGTGTATCATATCATTATGAGATTTATGTAACTTGTTAATGTTAGTTCAGGCACAAATCATTGTTCGCGCTGTCCAAGCACATATTTTCCCAGTTTAATACCCAGAAGAATATTGGTGATTTCTAGTCATCTTCCCTGAGTTACGCTGTGCATACTCAAGAAAAGATTTTAATTATTCAGATGGACTAACATTGGTGGGTGGACAGCGAGACAATGCGCCTGTTAATTTGCAGCCCACAAATGTACTTAGCAGAGGCATTTGTTTTTATTTTGTCTAAAAGATCGTGGTACTAATCTATCTGACCGCTCGAGGAACGAAGCTATCGGACTTTGAAGTGTCATCATCACAAAAGAATTGAGGAAAACCGCAGCTGCAGGACTCACTTATACTAGCTAAGTGCTTGTAAAAGGCACCAGCAAAAGGACAATATATTTTTCTTTAACATCCTCACCTAAGTCTCAGTGAAGAGAAAACTTTAATTTTCATCTAAAATTCACCATCATTCTATTTATTATAACCTGTTAATATCTTATGAACACTACCTGGGGATAGAAGCGTCTTTACCCTTCTATCTACAACTCTGCCAAGAGTAATCTTGTCCGATGGTAGACACCTTTGACGACCCATTTTAGAAACGCTTGCGTTTTGGCCACTGGTGGACCATTACTGCAGAGCTAAGGGAAGGCAATCCGTGACAGAGGCTCTTCTTGGCTTAATTAAAAATAGCATGCCTGCTGGGTGTAGATAGTGGCGTATTAAGGGGGTCTGGGGCTGGAGGTGGTCCGCCCCGGGTGACAGCCAGAAAGGGGATACCATTGGACGCTATTATGATAGTATTTACTGTTAAAAATATACCTGTGTTTTTCTTTACGGCAGGAGGGTGCCAAAGGTAAAATACGTCCCGGGTGCCAAATATTTCAGGGACGCCTCTGCGTGTAGGCATATAGTTCTCCCTTACCTTTTAACTTAAAACTTGTGGCTTTAATAGATGATATCTAAACGAGAAAAAACCATAACAATGACAGAACACTAACATTATTTACTGATAATTATAAAGTTATTTATCATTCAAGATGGTGGCCATTAGGGTTCAAACATAAAGTCAGTCTGTCGAAAATTTCCACAAACTCTTTAACATAAATCTTGATCAGTTCTTTGAAAGTCCTCTATTATTGCTGTTTTTAGATCCTCTATGGTTTTAGATTTTCAACCTTTAAGTATCCCCTTAGAAAATAATAATGTGCTGGAGGTAAACCAGGAGATTTCGCAGGTCATTTGACTGGACCCCATCTTCAAATCCACTTTAATTTTTCATCAAAAAATATTTCGTGTGACAGTATATAGTCCTGACATATATAGCCTTAGATTCTTCATTACGTAGCGTAGTCTCGTAACAGCTGGTAAAGGTAAAGTAAGTCCCATGGCAGATACTACCGAAGGGGAGTGAAGGGCTATATACTTCACTAGACTATGTCAGCTTTATTACCTGGGGGTGACCAATTCCCTTCCTCACTGTATGTGCCTTCCATAACTAATGATCAGTCATGTGCCCATTTACAGCAGCAAGCGCTTTAACAATTCTGCCACGCGACGCTCGTAAAAGGAGGGAAACTAAGAGCCAATGATCCAGACCTCCAAGACGACCCAGAGTCCGCTGGGAGGACAACATTAGACAATCTTTGAAGGATCGAGGATTTGAATGGAACCAGGCTGGGAGGAAGACAGCCGATAGGATAGTATGGCGCTCTCTCTTCCAAACCTCTACACATCATGGTAGAAGAGGAAAAGCTAGTACTTGTAATAATCTCAGTTTTTATAATCCTGTATTTTCATATGTTTACAGCAGCCACTTGGCCTACGTAAATGTCAGGCCACGCACAATGGTTGACATCCTCCACTGGTGTTGATAATTATCGTATCAGAGAGGCGAGAAGGTCATTCGCTAAGGACATGTTAAGCTGTCTAATAAGGTTAACAATGTGGTTCAATAACCGTTTAACAGACCAACCATGTGGTGCAGAAATTTAAGGTTGTGCATTGCTTTTTCTTTTTCTTTTCTTGTATATACCATCGATTTCAGTGTCGCTCTTTAATAATCTATCGTTAATTATCTTTAAATTATTTCTCCAGGCTTCTATGTTGCTTAATTCGAATGCAGTTTTATGATACTTGACTGAGAAATTGTTGTTGCTTCAAGTGCACACACATTTAGACCAAGAGCTGCATTAATGTAAGACTGCCTCTAGTTCAAAAGTCGGCACAAGTGCGATACTACTGTTAACATTATAAGATAGCTTTGATGATAGTTCGAACAGCGCTTACTTCAAGAGTAATGATAAAGTGTGTCCGGATAAATTATACAGTATATAATTAAAGAATAAATGGTCACATTTTTCAGATAGTATAATCAACTGATTGTAATTTACTAAGTTCATTTGTTACTATACATTTTCTGTTATACAGTCTTGAACAATAGGAAATCATTATTCTGTACCTTTAACTGAACTAGTTATGTTGTTCTTCAGTACTAAATATTAGTATGTCACCTCAGTGTGAAAAGTAATCCATTCCATTTTTATGGACACCTCTTCAGTGTGTTAACGTAGAAATTTATCCTGCTATAGCACGGTTTTTAACTGACGCCTTCCCAGTCTGTAAGATCAACTCTGGGAACGTTGAAGGTGGCCGGCGTGATGCTGACTACATCACCTCTAGTGTACCGAATGGTCAAGAAAATATGGGCCTAACACAATATTCCCAATATGCCTCAATAGGTATGTAATAGAATCCTTCGCGGTCAATATCTCCCTCCTTCAGACTAGGGCAGGTTAAAAAAAAAGGTATGCGTCTTATTAGGAAAAAAGCCAAATAAACTAAATACGTTAAGGCCACAAGGCCTTTGTCAGGGAAAGTGAGCTAAGTGAGAAACATGAGAACTAAAATAAATACATCCTTTGAAAGCAGCTTGTCCGGGGTCGTCTGGTGAATATGCCATAGTCCTTCAAACTAGATGACCATTGACAATGACATTAGACAGAATTCTTGTAACATGAGATGTTAGCTTATCACTGGGACACTGATGTGCGCAAATTGCACTGTGGGCTATCTCTGAAGTCGTGTCATATAGACCAGTGGTTCTAAACATGGGCCATGCCATATATCTAGGGGGCCACAGTAAGATAGTAAAGCACCCTTTTCCAGCTAACAGCGACTAAAGGGGGATGGGGGGGGGGGGCACAGAGGTAAATAAGGCTCATATGGGGGGGGGGGGGGGGGAAAAAAAGGTTGAGAACCTCTGAGATAGACCATTTGTGATAGCAAAGGAACGACAAGATATCAACCAATTTTCCAGACTATAAATAGCATTTCAGCATTACACTGTTTCTATTTTGAGAATTCATCTACATACTACTGAATCAACGCTTATATAACAATGTTGCATCTCTATATCGGGCCAAGATTTAAATACCATTTACTATGGCGCACGTCGCGTGTATATCCCGGAAGTCTCTGAAGAGACAAATAAAGAACAGGATTACTGCATCCGTTATCATGTCGTCAAGGCAACTAATGTGAGGTTGTGCATGGTGCTGGCAACCTCATCATGTCAAACAAACAGACACAGAAATCACCAGACTGTTGCGAGAGATAATGATTTGCTTTATGCAGACTTTCTTCAAGATGACCACCTGAATATATGAGGAACGAGAAGGGAAATGATGACGATGGTAACTACGATGATGATGATGATGACGACCCCTCTAAGCACAGCGTGATTGATTACAGTTATAAAAATCCGACTATTTAACATTGGTAACATGTGACGTGTGAAGTGAAATCAGCAGTCTCTGGAGCAGCAAGAAACAAAGGGCATGTTTTTTTTGTTTTTTTTCTGCATATTCGCAGATGATGTCACGCCCACAGGACTTGGCAGGTGTTTTGGCAGGACTTGGCAGGTGTTTTGGCAGGACTTGGCAGGTGTTTGTTGAAAACATATGCTCCTTGGGGAGCTAAAGGATATTAAATGAAATTTCGTAGTATTTTGTTTTCAAAATAATTGTTTCCCAATTAAAAATTAAATAACGTGTGCTTCGTGTGTCTGAGGCCTGTAGGTTGTACAGATGTAGGTTGCACTGCCCAAACGTCCAACGTCCACTTCGCCCCTGGCACTATGTGAAAGTGCTAGGGGCCAACACAATCACCATGATTTTCCTTTTCTTTTCCTAACGAACATGGCCACCCATTGCAGCATTTACCACCCCATAACTCAATTACACACCAAACCTACAACATATCAAAATCCTCTTATTTATTA